>CM035093.1:49394040-50001540 GCA_020205505.1 Panax japonicus
TTAGGGTTTGGATTCCATATCTGATTTATCTATCATAAATACCTTATTAATTAAGTAAAAATAATTTACTTAACTATTCTGAAATAATTTCATATAATAAAATATTTATTATAAAAAAAATTCTATAATCATATCATATATTATTTAAATAATATAATTATCATATTTTCCTGGAAAATAAATATTAAAAATATTTTTATTATAAAACTAATTATTATTAGAATATAATTTATAATGAGCAATAATTCTAAAATAAAATTATCCATAATCATTCATGTAATAAATATATTTTATATTCATCACATAAATTAATAATTATATAATACCTTTCATGCATTCTTACCTTTAAAATAAATAATTATTCTAAAATCATTTCATATATTATTTAAATAATATAAGATTATATCTTCCTTGAAAAATAATTAATAAAACATTTCCAATAGGGAATTAATTAGTATAATAATCAATAATTTTAAAATAAATTTATTTATAATATTTAATGTAATAAATAAATTTTATTTATCACACATATAATTATAATTATACATTACCTTGACACATATCATTCATATTTATTTTAATAAATAAAAAAAAATTTATACGCAAAATTTATGATTTATTTATATAGAAAATATCGGGTTGTCACATTCACCCTCCCTTATAAAGATTCCGTCCCCGGAATCACCTTTTAAAACCTATACATACCAGGGTACATAACATACACAATCATTACAATTAGATCTCGATCATAATTGATCGTATCGATCTTTAACTATTCAGCATAACGCGTATCTATCTCCTTAAACAGAAATTTGATTTCTAAGAGAACTCAAATTCCTCATTCAAAATAATTTATAAAAATAATTTACTATATATAAGAAAATAATAAGAAAATAAAAAATTTGGTTAGATTAATACCTGGAGTTGCATCCCAGTCAGCTACCGAATCCCGAACAGTCCCGCTGAAGACGCTTGCGGTTGATTTCGTTGGTTTGTTTGTTGAAGTTGGTCCCGTTGTCGCCAATGTCCTGCTGCCTTATTCTGTATTCGCATTCCTTGTTTCCATTTCCTTTCTTGGACAGTCTTTCACCTTTTACTTTATTGATTCGCACACAACACATTCACTATACATTCTTGGATTGGGACATTTTGGAAAGATATATATCCCTTCTGTCCTTACTTTCCACACACAAACTTTTCTTTTAATCACATTCCTGTCTTATTTCTGGTATTATCAAGATTATTTTCTTTTATCATATAGGTGAAAAAAGTTGTCTTTTACCCCTTTGTTATCCTAGCTATCACATACGCTTTAACAGGGTCGGTTGATCTTCTAAATCCTGGCGGTCCGGTTGTCTTGAAGTCTTTGAAGTTTGTCGATCGATTTTCTAGTTGATTTTCTGCGACTAATATTTTGTTCTACATAGCTTGATCGTCTGCATTCGCAAAAATTTCGATGTCGGGTCTGGTTGTCCTCCAACTTTGTTCACAAGTCCTTCTATCCTTTGGTTTCGTTTTCGTTTTGGCGGCATTTTTTTATAAATTATTCTTACATTCTAAGCCTTATCGTAAACGCTTAACATATAACGCAAAACTTTCTATTCAAATAATCATGTACTCAAAATATTATATTTTGAAAACTTGGTCTACTGTAATAACCAGTGACCAAATAAATATCTACTATCTTTATACCAATTTATCCCATTAATCCAACATAAACTCATATTTATACCACTTGACATGCCTTAGCACACACTGCTTTAAACATCCGCTATCCCTTTGTGACTAAAAAGTCGGGAATCGCTGCCATAACTTATACAAAACATTACATTACACAAACATACCCATCATATATACCACCTAAAATTATATATATCCATCTAATACTAATACTACCAATTCCTTACACATTTACTAACGATCAATTGCTTAGTAACCTATCTATTTCCATTATCCTCAATATCCATTCACACACAACTATACCTAATTTGTCACAACTTATAACACAATATGAGTTTAAGAACTCATCACAAACATACGAGTTTAAGAACTCAACATTGACCACATATCCTTTAACTATACTTTACCTATCAGTTATACTTAGCGTTTCTTGATCCAGTACTATATTTTCCAAAATAACCACTTCTTTGAGGTAGCTTTCAAAGTGAGCCTCTATTGCAGCTATTAGATTTAATATTGGCTCAGTCATGGAGGTTGACTTATTCTTTACGACTTAAGGGTATCCTAATTATGTTCCTTTCTAACACCTACACACAAAATTATCTTAACTAGCAAATAATAAATACACACAGCACATAAAGGTTTTATATAAGTTATCTTTTAGTTTGCTTGACGATGAATTTATTCAATTCATCTCCTTTTTAAACTCTATATGAGTTATTTATATTTTCAACGTTTCCCTTTGTCCTAAGGTTATAGCCTAAGGTCTAACCCACCTAAGGTTTCTAACCCTATAGCTCTGATACCAAATGTAAAGTCCCCAAATTCGGATACTTGAAACCCGAATTCGGTATTTCACGATACCATTTCTATGAGCGGAATAATATTAATAATAATAACAATAATATAGATTTATCAAATTTAAGTTACATATTATCAGAGTTTCCCAAATCCCAAGTACGAAACCTTTAACATTCATTACATGATAATAATAATAATATTTATCATCCATATCCTAATAAAGTTAAACTATTACAAAAGATAGCATAAAAAGTCATTCAACAACTTTCCCCTTCCCTTTGATCTTGGCAGATACTTCGGGTCATTCACACTTAGCTGAAAACATTTAAATTAAGCAAGGATGAGCATTTGAGTGCCCAACAAGTATTTATATATATATATATATATATATATATATAAGTTGAAAGAATTTAAATGTTTTCTTTATAATATTCTTCTACAACCGGTCAATAGTTGTGAAGTAATCTGTACCAATAATAATAACATAACAACCCTCTTTCAAATTTTTGAAACTACGTATTGACTATACATGGGTTTCTGTGACATACTATGAACATTGTTTTCATTTTCGAAAAGGTTTGAACAGAAATTCATCTGTAAACCGTCATGACTTACGGGCACGGAGGGTGATCAGCCCCGTTGTACCCTGTATTGATCAATACTACATGTATAAGAACGAAGTTATCGTTCACTCTGTCCGCCTTGAGCGCATAAAAATTTTCCCACTATCGGGATGTTCATACCTGTCGGGTTTTCATAACAAATGTCTTATCTTGTTCAACAATAATATATAATTCAACATATAAATATATCAAAGGTGTATCAACATGTGATTAAATACAATTATTACCCAAGTAGGGACACTTGTATAATCATTTCTAGAAATTAACGAACAGAATATATATCCGAATTATCATATACTAACATGTTGATAATCAAATGGTGTATATAATATAGATTTAACAGTCTGTACATTAATAATAATAATTCTGAACTTCTCACTTCTGTCCATTGGATAAAGAAAATGCAAAGTTAGGATACTTGCCTGATGCACTGCTTACAATTATGCAACTTAGATCTATCTGTTATACTGAAACCTATCATTAATAAGATCATTCTATCGATTTGAATCACATATCATAACACACAGTACTGCTTATTGCAGTCAACACATAACATAATCACATTGTCATACATGTTCAACAATCATGTTATCACAAACAAACATCAACTCATTCCTAATCACATTGTCACACAACTTTATCCACCATTGAATCACAAATAAAATAATTAACTAACTAAATTTCTAAGTCCAGATCAATTTCTGAACCATGTCTGTCTATCGACAACTTAATCGGGTAATTATCGAGTCTAAGACTCTATCCTGTAACTTAGTATCAGTCATATTATTTTTAAATGACTTATAATACTTATAAAATATTTATTATCATTTACCATAATTTTTGAAATATCAGAATCATTATTAAATGATTTAATAGTACACAATTCTATTATCATTAATATTTATTCAATACTAAATTATTAATGAAACCATTGTTAAAATATTAAATTTATGTATATTAACTCAAAATATTCTTAACGTATTAATATTACCCTTAAATAATTTTTAAAACTTTTAAAATCATTATTACCATTAATATTTAAATATTAATGAACTATTTATCTAAATATTAAAAGTCATTAATTATAACTTAAAATATTTTTAATTCATTTATATCCTTTTTTAATGATTTTTAAATAAATAAAACCATTTTTAAACTATTTATTTAATATAATCATTAAATAAACTTAATATCATTAATCATTAAATAAATATCAGTACTATTAAATTATTAATGAAAATATCCCTTAAATATTAAAAGTTATATTTTATAACTTAAAATATCTTTAAACACTTTATTTTCATTTAAAATGATTTTTAAAATAATAATATCATTTTTAAACTAATGTATTTAATATAATTATTAAATAAACTAAATATCATTAATAATAAATTAATATCATTAATATTAAATTAATAATATTTTTCATGACAAAATATCAAAAGTCATATTTTATAACTTAAAATATTTTTAAATACCATATTATTATTTAAAATGATTTTTAAAATAATAAAATCATTTTTAATTTAGTTATTTAATTCATTTAGCAAATAACTTAGTTATCATTAATATTAATTTATTAATGAGAATTCTTCAAAAATATTAAAAGTTATATTTTATAACTTAAAACATTTTAAAATACATTAATCTTTTTTAAAATGATTTTTAAATAATTAAAATCATTTTTGTATAATTTATTTAATATATTAATTAAATAAATTAAATATCATTAATATTCAAATAATTATAAATATTAATAAAAAATATCTAAATAATCAGAAATTATTTTTCATAATTTAAAATAATTTTTAAAACTATTTTTGTAATTTTTATAATTTATTTTCTATTTTTAATCAATTTCAGGAAATTCAGAAATTAAGTAATTAAAAACCGTCGTTGTAGCCCTTTAGCGACAGTAACCGTCGCTGTTGGTGTTCTTGAGCCTCAAGAACACTGACAACTCCGTGTTCATGGCTCAAGGTTTGACCGGCTTCCATTCTCAGTGTAATCGTGTACTGGGTTATCTTAGACGTTAGTTGTGTAGTACTCATGTAGCACTACAACATATAATACTCACTTTGATAAAAAAAAATAACAACATATCAAGATATAATCTGCCAAAAATGCTGTCAGATCAATTTTGGGTTCTTCAGAAACCCAAAAATCCTAGCAGCCACTTTCCAGCGTCCATCCACCATTGAATCACAAATAAAATAATTAACTAACTAAATTTCTAAGTCCAGATCAATTTCCGAACCATGTCGGTCTATCGACAACTTAATCGGATAATTATCGAGTCTAAGACTCTATCCTGTAACTTAGTATCAGTCATATTATTTTTAAATGACTTATAATACTTATAAAATATTTATTATCATTTACCATAATTTTTGAAATATCAGAATCATTATTAAATGATTTAATAGTACACAATTCTATTATCATTAATATTTATTCAATATGAAATTATTAATGAAACCATTGCCAAAATATTAAATTTATGTATATTAACTCAAAATATTCTTAACGTATTAATATTACCCTTAAATAATTTTTAAAATTTTAAAATCATTATTACCATTAATATTTAAATATTAATGAACTATTTATTCAAATATTAAAAGTCATTAATTATAACTTAAAATATTTTGAATTCATTTATATCCTTTTTTAATGATTTTTAAATAAATAAAACTATTTTTAAACTATTTATTTAATATAATCATTAAATAAACTTAATATCATTAATCATTAAATAAATATCATTACTATTAAATTATTAATGAAAATATCCCTTAAATATTAAAAGTTATATTTTATAACTTAAAATATCATTAAACACTTTATTTTCATTTAAAATGATTTTTAAAATAATAATATCATTTTTAAACTAATGTATTTAATATAATTATTAAATAAACTAAATATCATTAATAATAAATTAATATCATTAATATTAAATTAATAATATTTTTCATGGCAAAATATCAAAAGTCATATTTTATAACTTAAAATATTTTTAAATACCATATTATTATTTAAAATGATTTTTAAAATAATAAAATCTTTTTTAATTTAGTTATTTAATTCATTTAGCAAATAACTTAGTTATCATTAATATTAATTTATTAATGAGAATTCTCCAAAAATATTAAAAGTTATATTTTATAACTTAAAACATTTTAAAATACATTAATCTTTTTTAAAATGATTTTTAAATAATTAAAATCATTTTTGTATAATTTATTTAATATATTAATTAAATAAATTAAATATTATTAATATTCAAATAATTATAAATATTAATAAAAAATATCTAAATAATCAGAAATTATTTTTCATAATTTAAAATAATTTTTAAAACTATTTTTGTAATTTTTATAATTTATTTTCTATTTTTAATCAATTTCCGGAAATTCAAAAATTAATTAATTAAAAACCGTCGCTGTAGCCCTTTAGCGACAGTAACCGTCGCTGTTGGTGTTCTTGAGCCTCAAGAACACTGACAACTTCGTGTTCATGGGTCAAGGTTTGACCGGCTTCCATTCTCAGTGTAATCGTGTACTGGGTTATCTTAGACGTTAGTTGTGTAGTACTCATGTAGCACTACAACATATAATACTCACTTGGTAAAAAAAAATAACAACATATCAAGATATAATCTGCCAAACATGCTGTCAGATCAATTTTGGGTTCTTCAGAAACCCAGAAATCTGAGCAGCCACATTCCAGCGTCCACTACAAGCTAATAGTTTGATGATTTTTGTGATTTAAAAGCTTCAGTGTCTAGAAAACATGTAATACTACAGATATATTACAAAACATAACCATAAAAACAACAGATCTAGCCGGTAATAGCCGGTCAATCCATGCCAGAACACAGATTCATCTGTTTTCTGGGTTGCCCAGAAATCATGAACTGTGTTCGAGCAAACCACTTTGACCGGCCACTACGATCGACTCGCTTACTTTCAAGGAAAGTTTAAGGCATAAATATGGAGCTGATATCCTAGAATACAACTTAGATACAACGATCAAACAAAAAAATTAACACAATGACAGATCTAGGCTGTTTAAAAAGCTGTCAAACGTTGTTCTTAGTTTCTGGGTTGCCCAGAAAGTACCCGGTCAATGCCGGTTAACGTGGTTTGACCACGAATACCTTACAATTTGTTACGTATTTAGGCTTGAGTCTTGCTCCAGATTAAAGATCTCATACAAGGCTACATAATAAAACACTTAAACAATAAAAACATTAAACACATAACAATCTACAGCGTCTGACATTTGATGTCAGAACACAAAAAATTATTTTCCATGAAAAACATAGATTTCGATCATTAGATGTTATGAAACTACTTTCTACCAACCCAGATCATCACTATAATCTATAAACAACATATTCCAACATGTAAAACATAACATCAAACAACCGATTATGGACAGAATTTTTAGGTTTAGTGTTATACCTTTCTTGCTTGATTCCTTGATCCTATGTTACTGATTTGGTATGGAATTTCGTGGGGCTTGATAAAGGAAATATAAAGCCTGATAATTTCATGGGTCTTGTGCTTGAGAGAGTCAAGGAAGTGAGTTGTGTGAAATTAAGCTATCAAATGATTTTTCTCTCTCTCCAAAGCTATATATACATCATATATGCAATGGATTTGGCTGAAAATTGGCTGAACTTGTATGGTTTGTAGCACATGGCTATGAGTAGGGTAGTTCAACAACTAAAGCATTGGCAAGTTTGACAAGTTAACCTCAATAATGCACATAAGGGCAATATGGTCATTTGTTAATTGATTTTAATGGCAATTAAGTAACATGACAAACCCTTAGGGTTTAGGGTTTGGATTAGGGTTTAGGGTTTGGACCATTTTAGGATTTAAAAATAATTCTAGAATTTCCAATATAGGGTTTGAAAAATAAATAATAAAATAATAAATATTTAGTTTCTAAAATACAAAATTAAGGTTTCTTAATTAATTAGGTTTCTAATTACTTAACACCTTACTAATTAGGTTTAAGATACACTAATTAACATTAAGTTTTCCAAATCAACAATTAGGGTTTACAATTTAATTAAATTAGGGTTTATAAAATAAATATTAGGGTTTCTAGAAATTAATATTTCTAAATTATTAATTAGAGTTTACCTAATCAATATAAAATTATATAATACACAACATGCATCATATAACACAGTTAAACAACAGTCTTGAACTCACAGTTGAGTTCCAAATTAGGGTTTTAACACTTAAACTTAGGGTTTTTAATAATTTAGGGTTTCTAGAATTTTAATTAGGGTTTACCTAATTAATACATTTAATACATGCCATAAATTACATAACACACTTATAAAACAAATCTTGCACTCTAATTTGGATCTCAAATTAGGGTTTAACATTATTACTAAGGTTTGGTCATAATACACCGTAATTGACCAACCATTATCAATACAGAAATACAGTACATATTTATAGCACTGAAAAATCAAAATATAATTATATTATAATATTATTATCATTATTCCTTATTCCAGAACCAGAAATAGGGTTTGTAAAATATTATTAAGGTTTATAAAAATATTAATAGGGTTTGGTTGTAATATAATAAAACTGTCCCACACATTAACATTACACACATAACACACATATCTATAACACTGGCAAATAATAATATAATATTATTATTTTCATTCCTTGATCAAAACCCAGAATTAGGGTTTGGATTTCATATCTGATTTATCTATCATAAATAACCTTATTAATTAAGTAAAAATAATTTACTTAACTATTCTGAAATAATTTCATATAATAAAATATTTATTATAAAAAAAATTCTATAATCATATCATATATTATTTAAATAATATAATTATCATATTTTCATGGAAAATAAACATTAAAAATATTTTTACTATAAAACTAATTATTATTAGAATATAATTTATAATGAGCAATAATTCTAAAATAAAATTATCCATAATCATTCATGTAATAAATATATTTTCTATTCATCACATAAATAATTATATAATACCTTTCATGCATTCTTACCTTTAAAATAAATAATTATTCTAAAATCATTTCATATATTATTTAAATAATATAAGATTATATCTTCCTTGAAAAATAATTAATAAAACATTTTCAATAGGGAATTAATTAGTATAATAATCAATAATTCTAAAATAAATTTATTTGTAATATTTAATGTAATAAATAAATTTTATTTATCACACATATAATTATAATTACACATTACCTTGACACATATCATTCATATTTATTTTAATAAATAAAAAAAAATTATACGCAAAATTTATGATTTATTTATATAAAAAATATCGGGTTGTCACAGCAATGGCTTGCAATGATCGGTCCCTTCGAGCGGTATGTCGCCATCAGTGAAAGATATCACATTGTTGTTAAAAATGTGATCAACCAGTTGTTGAAATTTTTCCACATCCACTGATTTCAGTGCGGAGGAATTTCTCAATCTTCTCTATGGGAATATTCCATTTTGCTTTTATGGTGGGATTCATCACCCTCTGAGGAAGATATAGTAGATTTTCCTTCAACACTGTAGCAGTAGTATGAGACGTGGATCCTTCAGCTTCTCCATAATTTCATGGGACTTTGTGTAGGCTGACAACATGATACTGTGGTCTGAAAGGTAAAGAAATTGGCTCCGGTGCAGCATCTTTCAAAGGATTATCACCACCTTTGAGTTGAATTTCTTGTATGGGAAATGGCCCGACAGTCTCATCAGCCTCAGCGGATATAACTACTACTAATCCCTTCCATTTGGTAGGAAAGGTATTCCCACTCTCGAGTTGCACAGTGTCATCGTCTGCCAACTACAGGACACTGCTCTCAATTAGATTCTGAATAAGGTGGCGGAGTGCCCAACATTCTTTTGTGATGTGACCGCGAGAATGTGAATGATATTGACATACTCCATCAAAGTTGAACCGTCTTGAACGCGGATTAATTGGAGGTAGAAGGGAGGTGATTCTTCCTTCGTTGATTAACATCTGAAATATCTCCTCCATAGGTTGGCCCAGTTATGTACATTCCTTTCTATTGGAAAAATCCCAACAGGCTTTAGCACTTGCTCTCTTCGCAACCTTGTCATCCAGTGCTTCACTTTCTGAAGGTGATGATGGAGCATTCATAATAAAAGGAAGGAGACATGCATGTTCCTGGATGACTAACTGGCGTGTGACTTGATGCTAATGGATCACCAGTTCTGCTAATTGTTCAACTTGCTCACAAAGAGCTTTCATCTTTCGTTCTATAGCAAATTGAAGCTTTGCGTAATCCCATCTATCAACACCATATTTGATGGTCTGGGATGATTCATCATTAAAATTGGAACTCTGTCCAATGCTCCAACTAATCATATTGATATCTTCTTCTTTGTGTTGAGAAAGAGGTTTGTCTTGCACATAAGGTTGATCTGGTTTGGTAACCACGATCTCATCGTTATCTATCAAATCTTGGATCTTGTGTTTCAAGGCCCAACAATCTTGGGTATCATGTCTAGGTGCCCTAGAATGATAAGCACACTTTCGAGTAGCATTGAAACCCCTCCCATTAGGGTTGGCTTGTGGAAGAAGATGCGTGATTTTCTTCTGAGTAGTCAAAAGAGCAATAATATTCTCTAGCGAGTCCCCTAAGGGTTTGAACGTTCGAGGGCGCTTTGTTTTTCCATTTTTAGGCAATGGAGGGTTTGAAGACTGTGCTTGAAAAGGGGAGTAGTTTCTCCTCTGTATAAGCATATTCTGATTGCCTTTTTGACCTTGTTGTGTCATGGAAACATCCTCCTCTTTCTTTTTATGGACTCTCCGGGGGTTGTTTCCATAAGTTCCGAACTGGATGTGCTTAGCAACTGCTTTAAGAGCGACTAGGTCTTAAATTTTTCCTGACTTCAACCCCATCTTAGCCATCTCTCAGTGTTTGATCATTTCAGAAAATGTTTTTCCAATACCAGCTAAGACTCTCTCATAGAAAGGAGCTTCTTGTATGTCTGTGAAAGTCATGACCATTTCTGATTCCGTCATGGAAGGAATAACTTGAGGAGCAAGGCGCCTCCACCTTTGAGCATATTCTCAGAAAGATTCATTGGACTGTTTCTTGACCATGGTAATCTGATAGCGGTCAGGAGCCATTTGAGACTGGAAGCTATACTGAGTGAGGAAAGCATGAGCTAGCTCTTCCCAGCTATGGATCTTTGAGTTATCTAATCTGGTTTACCATGAACGGGCTTCCCCAGTCAGACTCTTTTGGAACAGCTGCATTCTAAGCTTCCCGTCCTCTGCATAAGATCCAAGTTCTCCTATGAACACCTTCAAATGTGTGTAAGGATCCCATAATCCGTCATACTTTTCAAAGTTAGGGGTTTTAAATTTCTCTGGATAATTAACACCAGGGAATATACAAAGGTCAGCATATGAAACACTCCAATATGCTCCAATCCCTTTGAGAGAACGGATGGTTTCTTCTATTTGAAGGACCTTCTTCCTGATATCACCAGTGTCTGGATCTCCTTTGAGATGGGTATTTTCAGGGTCTTTGTTGGTCGTATCTAACTGAGGTTCTGGTCTTATTTTTATCCAAACCTTGAGTTCCCCCTTGTGCAGAGGACTCTGTATATGTAGGTATCTTTGATCCTTGAGTAGACTTATGCAATTCTTTAAGCAGAGCAGCCAAATCTATAATTTGTTTACTTAATCCGTCAAATTCTTCTTGAGAAACGGGATTAGACTGGTCGGAAGAAGACATGATTGGCTGTAGGCTTGTGGCCTTTTTGGATTTTGAGCGGGTGACAGGCCCAATTGTTTCCCTATAAAAACTTATGTAGTTTAGTCTTAAGGATAATGTAAATGTTTACATGCTATCATAATGTGTCCATTTTAGGAATATTATGCTGCAAAAACGGGTGTCATTTGATAGTATGTCATGAATGTGCAAATATTCTTCATATTTTCCATTACATAAAGATGAACATGGAATAAAATTACAAGTAAATGCTTTTACAAATAAAAATGGAAAGCATGAAGAGACTTTCCTTTGCATTTGGTTTATCAGAGGCTGGCCTATCTTAGGGTTACTCTCATGGCTTTTTGGCATGAAGGTTCCCAGATCATCGCAATTAACTTGACGGGAAGTTAATTCAGCTTTTCAACTTGAGCAAATCTGGGTGGTGCCTTTCCTGAGCCTCGTTGGAATTAGTCTCCCTACAAGTCCATTAATCAAACACCAACAGGATAGCCTCCTGGTGGATGAACCACACAACATTCATTCACATACAACGTGTGACGCCCCCAAAATAGGTATACATCAACCATCTTGGGTCGCCAGATACAAGGTACTGAATACAAATACAAACTAATTATACAACAGTCGTGTAAAATACGACAAAACATAAATTGAGAGTTTTAATAAGAATATTGTCATCTAGACAATATCCATACTTAAAGGAGACCTCATTACAGTTATTGTCACACTATTTAATAGAATAGTGAGGACTACTAATACTATCATCTGGGCCATCACTCCGTTTCCCGACTAGTCCCAACTACGTTCTCATTTCTTGAAGAGAACAGTGAAAGAAAGGGTGAGCTCAACTAGCCCAGTAAGAAATATTATGACCAAGATAATGCAGAATAAATTATCATTAGTCTTCAACAATGTTAAATTGATAAAATACAATAGACATCAAATTTAACTGCAGTGAAATAAGCAATCCATTAGAAAAGTCAAGTAAAGCATGATATCTTCTATTTTCTATGATTTAAAATGTTTTCATCAATTTTTATCGCTGAGACTCAGCTTAATAAATAAACCATATCATCGAGTCATCCCCGCACTACGGGCCAATGATATTCATTAAATCATCAATGGTCATGACTATACCAAATTATCCCTGGTCATAATCATACCAACAACTGTCCATCAATAAACTACAGGCCAATGAGGACTTTCACCACATCATTCGTCACATTACGGTCATGATTATACCGAATAATCCCTGGTTATAATCACACCAAGTCCATCTATGCACGTAAGCCAAAGATGACTTTCATCACAATATAAGCATGAGAATGATGACAATGATATAAGCATTAATCAAACGAAAATAAGGATAAATATTAAAGACTTTAAATTTATCTAAATATTATCAATCACTTAATAAACTCATAATCTAATATTAATAATATTATAACAATATTTTAATCACTTCTTCAACTTATAAACAATTTATTTCAATTGTTTACACTTTACCAAATAATATATTTAATCATTCAAAAATGCCATACTCATAAGATTTCATCACCAATGATCAAATCCCTTATCAAAAATTTGCATATATCCTATATAGGATTCCAAAGCCATAAAATCCTATTTTCCAATTTTGTTACTTCACATAACATATTTAATTCATTTACTAATAACTAGTTCATTTTCATAAAAAATACCAAATCAGTCCCAAAAATATTTTTTTTCTGGGATTTAACAGAATATAGTCCCATATTGAACATATATTTTACTCGGAATTTTTAAAATTTATTTACTATTTTTCATATGGCCAAAACTGCCGAATATTTAGACATTTATCATAAATTGTACTTTTGTCCAAAAATTCTGAAATTTATAGGGTATACTCCTGTTATATACATGTACTTCCAATAAAAATTTCACAAATGTTGGAGTTAACCACAAGGAGTTATAAGGGTTTACTTTTAAAATAGTCATTTCCTATAAAATTCATAACTCTTAATCTATACATCAAAAAATCACCATCTTTGGACACAATATAGAAAACTCATCAAATTATCATTTCGAATTTCAACAAAATTTTTGAGGGTCAGAAGAATTACGAAACTGGAAATGGATATTCACCCGCCATGCGGTAATCCACAAATACAGATCATTTCCACAATTTAATAAGGAATGAATACAAAGGATCATTCACAATGCATGTGGTAATCCACATAGACAGGTTATTCCAGCAAAATAATAAAGAATGGAATAATAGAAGAAATTACCATGTATGCGATAGATCGTACAAACATGTTATTCTAACAGAATAATAAATAATGGAACCAGGTCATGCGTAAACGCACAGACAGGATATTCTGACAAAATAATAAAAAATGGAATAACAAAAGAATTCACAATGTATGCGATAGACCCGCACAGACAGGTTATTCCAATAGAATAATAAATAATAAAACCAGGTCATGCGTAAACACACAGACAGGATATTTCAACAAACTAATAAAGAATGGAATTAAGAAGAATTTCACCAGGTATGCGGTACTTTGCATAGACAGGTTATTCCAACATAATAATAAAGAATGGAATAACAGAAGCTCTCTTCATAAATATGAAAGAAATAATACCCCTTACGAGTATTGAAAGAAAATAATTCTCTTCATAAATACAAACGAAATAATACCCCTTACCTTATAAAGAAGAGTACTCCGACGGGTAGGGCGGGGATATACTTGAAGAAAAATTGCACAACGCTTAAAGCTTTCTTAAACTCTAAAGAAATACGCTCAAGATTATAGAAGAAGAATTCTCTTAACTTCTGGTGTGATTTCAATTCTAACTAAGCATCCTATTTATAGGAAAATAGAAAGGATACTATGCAATAATATATATATATATATATATATATATTTATATATTTTATTTAAAATCTAATAAAATAATTAACTTTATAAAAGTATTCTATTTTATATAAAAAGGTTTTACTATACAAACACTATGCAGGCACTATGCAAACATTATGCATAATAAAATATAATATATTCTAATTATTGTCTAATAAAACAAATAACTTTATAAAAGTGTTCTGTTTTATATAAAAAGATTTTACTAGACAAAACACTATGCAGGCACTATGCATAATAAATATAATATATTCTAATTATTGTCTAATAAAATAAATAACTTTATAAAAGTATTCTATTTTATATAAAAAGATTTTATTATGCAAAACACTATGCATAATAGAATATAATATATTCTATTTATAGTCTAATAAAACAAATAGCTTTATAAAAGTATTCTATTTTATATAAAAAGCTTTTCTGTTTTATTACATTAATAATACTAATAAAACAATATATATATATATATATATATATATATATATATATATATATATATATATATATATATATATAAACTTCCGTGACTTCATAAAAAACACCTCAATATCTTTAACAACATTTATCATCATTATTATAATTCACAATATTAATCGACCAGGTCGTTCCTAGGAAAGAGGGGGCTTTCCAATAAGAATTTCTTCCTATTAACGCGCAATTAGGTGACCAAACCTCTCCTTGGCGGAAACTTCTAGACATCGTTAATATTGCAAATAATAATATTAATAACTTCGTTCTCTCAATTAATAATTTAATAATATATAAAATATCGACAATAATTGAATCAAATAACGTGAGATACTATGCAACAATTATTGTAGCAATATCTGAACAAGACTGAGTGACTTCTCACGTAAGCATCAATAATCAATATCGTGTGCTACTATGCAACCACACATATTACTGTACTTTTACTACCGAGTAGTTCAACAGTTTTAATGGTAAAACTTCCACCGTTATTTTCATAAAAATATTTTTGTCATTTTCTCAATTCGATAACAATTCTGGTGTGGGCTCCACCGATGATTGTGACATCGTACGGATATTCCCTGACAAAAAGAATATTTCCCGACCAAATGAATATTATACAACAACTTGCATACTTTTTAAAATTTATAAATATTACCCACAACTATAACATTATATCAAATCCACACCATAATATTAAAAAAAATATTTCGAGAAATTTAAATCTTTATTCATAAAATTTGGGGTCTCACACAACGTGTCTCACCGTTTATAAAAATGATGACATGCGCGAAGCACTAATATCACAGATAGATATATTGCAGTGCAGTAAGTAAAATGCATTCGTACACATTCATCATAAATGTAAATACAACATTCACATACAAGAATAAAACAGTTTTGAAAAGCTTGTAGCAGTGACTTAAGCCCTCTTACTGGTGTCCCCAGCAGAGTCCCCGCCTATCGACGTCAGGATTTTTATTTGTCCCTTTTCTGTTCTTGTTCTTTGGTGTTCTCATGTTATGTGAGATTTGTTTGAAACAACAAGTGAAAAAGGTCTGACATGTATATATCGACGATTTGACTATAAGAGTCGCCAGTTGGTGTTTTTAACTGGTTGCACCAACGCAACCCAGAAAAGGTTTGCACATTAACCCAGTGATATGATATTGTTAAACGAGTCTGCGAAACCACGATTCATTTGGGTTCGGAGGGAAGGTATTAGGCAACCCCCGACATCCGTGTTACCACAGTGACCGCCACTTTTCAAGAAACTGTTATATGAATGTGTGTGTGTGTGGATTAATGTGCAATTTATTTAGAAGTAGTGCGAGGCCTCATTCGCACATATATATGAAGGATTTGAATTTATATAAAAATTCAGTTTTAAACATGATATAGCAGGGAAGTTTTGTAAAAGAGGATTTTTAAACCCTGTGCTCAATAGTAATTGAGACCTTTTCATACTTCCATTTTATTATTAAATGTTCGGCTTATTTTTCTTTTATTTTCGAGATGCAAAGCATCTTCAAGAAAAGAATATATAGCAATGCCGAACTCCTCATGGGCATGAAAGCCATCTAAGGAAATTCAAACACCGTGAATAATTTACAAGCTGCTTACAGCCAAAAATGTTTGGGAACCGAATCTAGATTTAGTGAACTGAATATGTGATCACATGATTCCTAGGCTCACATGATGCCGTAGTTTTTATGAAAAGCAATAAGTAGTTATATATATAAAAGCTGTAAATATATATATACAGACATGATCAACCACCACGAAGCACCTGCATGGGGGATCGAAAATGTAAATATATAAAAGCGATATATATATATATATATATATATATATATATATATATACATGATCAACCACCACGAATCACTCCACGGGGGATCAGAAAAATATAAATAAAGCAATAAATGCGATCAACCGCCATGAAGTAAACTCCAGGCGGGACTGAATGTAAAGAAAGAAGTAAAAACGATCAACCACCACGAAGTAATCTCTAGGCGGAACGGAATGTAAATAAAGCAGTAAAAGGCTACGAAGTAAACTCTAGGCCTGAAAAAAATATAAATATAAATATATATATATATATATATATATATATATATATATATATATATATAAACAAATAAACGCTCCAGACATAAGTCTAGGCTCAATCGAGGCGTAACTCGATAATGTTAGTTCATATATAAATATATACATATATAAGTGTATATATATATATATATATATATATATATATATATATATATATATATATATATATATATATATACAGACATAAATAAAAACCACGGACCAAAGTCCGGGCACACACACACAACACGACTCTCAATGTGAAGAATAATGTGTGCAAAGATGAAGAGAAAGGCTTTATAGAGTGTAAGAAGGCTTACAGTGGGCTACAAAAAAAGACTTTTATGACTCTAAGTGGATGAACACTCGACTCCCATCAGTAAAAATATAGCTATATGTGAGCTAACAAGCGTTTAAAATGAGAAAGCACTCAATATGGTGTGTCTATAGAGCAAATTTGACAGCGCTTCCTCGGCTTTTCTTCTCTTGAATATGGTTATCCCAAGCTCTATATTTATAGAGCTGGTGGCCGTAGGTGTACATGCGGCAGCCGTAGATGCACCTATGGCTGCCCGGGGTTCCCCGGGCTCTGCGGGTCCTACTGTCTTGAATTTCGTGCACTGTGATATCTACTCGAACTTGCAGAACTTCAATTTAAGAATCCGAATGAGGTGTACAAGACCTTTCTCGGACCACTTTTGTCAAGAGTTACACAATGAAATGGGATTAGAGGTTGTATGAAGTCAGGAAGAGGGGACCATGCCCATGGTCTTCAAGCTTCAAATTTTATCCGGTGTGCTGCCCTGCATAATAGTCACTCGGGATTGTAATTCCTTGGCTCTTGTGGGACATTGCTGTGTAGAAATGTATGTAAGAGATGTTGAGATGGTGCACTGTGGGGTTGAGGTGGCAATATGATAATTTTGTCCCTCACCGACGTTATCTCCGGTTTAGGCTGATAAAGCAGACGTTGCTCTGGGTTATCTATAAGATTGGACTGCTGCAAGTGTTTGAATTCCTCAGGGTCATCTTTAAGTGTGCATGTCTTCCCAATGTTATCTCCGGGTCATTGGAATGAGTGCCTCAGCGGGAGTTCCGAGGTTGAAGCTGATTGCATGCATTTGAAATAAGCATTTCTGGGGTTATCGCCGGAACTGTAATGACATTCCTTGGGGTTATCTCTAAGGATGAAACTCGGGGTTATCTCCAAGTTTGGAACTGATAATCCAGGTGTGTGTTCCGGGGTTGAGACTGAACTTCCAGTGGTATCCGAAATGGATGTGAGCTGTCTTCTAGGGTTATCTCTGAAAGACGAATCTGCCCTCCTGCAATGTTAGTAACTGGTGTGTAAACAATTTTGAGTGTCTACAATCCCTTACCATACGAAAAATAACATCCCTTAAAAAAATAACATCCCTTCCATATGAGAAATAACATCCCTTACCGTACATAAAATAATGTCCCTTACCAATACAAAAAGTAATATCCCTTACCATACGAAAAATAACATCTGTTACCTTAGTAAAAGATTGGATACTGCATAAGTGAAGTAGCAGAATAATCTTCTTCTTTATCTCTATAGTTTCTCTCTCTAGAGTTTCAGTGAATTCGTAGGAAATAATGAAGGAATGAGCTTCTATTTATAGGAGAATGGAGTAAATAGTAACTAATTCATGAATGGTCCAGATTGATTTACTATTAAAATGAACGATCCATATTGATTTATAATTAAAACTTAAAGCAACGGTCCATACTGATTTACTAGTATAACTTTCTACCAACGGTCCATATTGATTTACTATTATAACTTTCAATCAGCGGTCCATATTGATTTACTATTATAACTTCAACAACCGGTCCATATTGATTTACTATTATAACTTCAACCAATGGTATGAAAAATTAGCACATCTACTCATAGAATAATAAGTCAAACTTATAACAAATGCCTCATAACAAACCCCTATATTTATATCAGAAATTGAATAAATATTTACCACAAATCATTTATCTTTAATCAACAAATTTTTAAGCTTTCAAAAATTATTCATCATTTAATATTATAACTCACAATATTAACAACCAGATTGTTCCCAGGAAAGATGGGGCTTTTTGATAAGGATTTCTCCTTATTGGCGCGTAATTAAATAACCTAGCCTCTTTCCTTGACAGAACTTTTTAGACATTGTCAATAATGTAAATAATAATATGAATAACTGTGTCGTTTCAATTATTGATTTAATAATATAAAACATTGTGCAGATGATATTATGACAATAATTAAACAAAACTAAGTGACTTCTTACATAAGCATTAATAATTAGAGATTCTATGCAATACTGTGTGCTACTGTGCAACAACGCGTATTACTCTGCTTTTTTCATCGGATATTTCAACAGTTTAATGGTAAAAATTTTGCTATTATTTTTATAAAAATGTTATTTCTATTGCTTTCTATATCTGACAGTTATTTCATTATGGGGTCCACCAATGATTGTGTTGTTGTACGGATATTCCTTGACAAAAAAAATATTCCCCGACCAAACGAATATTTTATAACAACTTTCTTACTTTGTAAATTTTTTACATATCACCCTTCATTTTAACATTTCATCAATTTAACCATTTATTGAATAGAAAAATTAAATACTTTTATTTCATAACATTCGGGGTCTTACAATCTCCCCTTCTTATAAAATTTCGTCCTAGAAATTTACTTACCTGATAGTTCGAAGAGGTGAGAATACCTTGCCTTCATTTCAAATTCTATCATCCCGGTCATTTCCTCTGTATCATGATTTATCCATTGCTTATCTCTTGGATTTTAGATTTCATTCCAAAATATAGCTTCAAAATAAAGGTTAATTGACATATCATAATTTGTCAACTTATTAAGTAAAAAAATTTAGCTTAGGTAGGATACACACTAGCGAAGGATATTACTTGTCTCTCCCTTCCTAATTTTAGTCTAAGATATCCGCCAGAGACCATGTCCCTAAGCTTCGATACCAAACATGACTCCCTCAGAATAGGTCCACACAACCCATTCTGGGTCGCCAGAATAAACGGTACAAACTTCAAATACAAACTTCATTTATACAACTGTTAAACTGTCGTGCAAAATACGACAACACATAAGATGTAAGTTTCAATACAAATATTGTAACGTATATAATATGACAATATTCATACTTAAATTATGACAATGCCATATAAAATACGCAGTAAATATTTCAAGTTCCCAAAAGAACACGAGAAGATTTTTGTCATCCTCACTCTAATGGGGTGTATTTTTGACTCTTTTAAAGTCGGGTTCTCATCACCCTATTGTTGTTCATCAAAATCAATTATTAAGTGATGTATAAAATACGACACACACATCTTAACTCCTCAATGTAATTATATATTGTCATGCTATTTTATAATGTCTTGGGAAACTTCCACAGCCTCGGACCATCACACTATTCCCCTATTATCCCCGCACGACCCAGCTATACACTTACTACCTGAAAGGAATTGTGAAGCAAAAGGTGAGCTCAACTAGCCCAGTAAAGAAAATTATGACTAAGATAATATAGAACTAATTATCCTTAGTCCTCAACACAGAAAAATTTGATAGAATACAACAGACAACAAGGTTTAGATCAACAGCTGCAGCGAAAACATCAATCCATTAGTAGAGTCAAGTAGAACATAATGTCTACTATCTCCTCTAAATTAAAAGTCCATCATTAATATTTTATCCATGTAATACCCATTAATAGTTCTTTTTTGTACCCAAGACAAAGAGAACTTTCATCACCTATCTTTATCTGAACCACCAAAGATTATAGTTAAATTCACAATTCATGTTTATAATCATGTAAGTCAACAATTTTTCCTTCCCACAAAGATTTAATATAAAATTTACTCAATATCCTTACCCCAAAGGTTAAAGATATTTAAATGTAATAAAAATGATCATACCAATCTATTGTTTATCTTTGCACTATGTGCCAAAGTTATTCAACCATAAAACTAATGGTCATGATCATGTCAATAAATTTTCTGTCAGTGCACTACGGCCAAAGATATATAACTGTAAAACAATTGATCATGCCAAACAATAATTTATCTTTGCACTACAGGCCAAAGATATTCAATTATATCATCATTGGTCATGATCATGTCATACACCTGTCCATCATTGAACTACGGGCCAAAGATATCAATCAACATTTCATCTTTGCACTACGACCAAAGATAAATTTTACCACATAATTTGTCTATAACATTACAGGTCATGATTATACAAATACATAATTCCTTGTCATAATCATATCAATCAACAATTCATCTTTGCACTACGGGCCAAAGATAACTTTAACCACAATTTATGTCTGAGAATTATAACAATGATATTAAGAATGGATAAAGTGAGATTAATAATAAATATTTGAGATTTATATTTCAATTTATCCAGATTTCAAGAATATCCAAATTGTCAACATGATAACTAATTGTGGAGTAAAATTTAAGATTGATATGCATGTATCAAAAATAATTTGGATAGAAATGAAACAGATTTTGTCGTGAATAGTACCGTATGAATAGTATCCCGTGAATAGTATTGTATAAATAGTATCGTATGAATAGTACCCCGAGTGAATAGTACTTCAAGAATAGTATATTGTGAATAGTATCCAAATGAATAGTACTCAAATAAAAATTATCCCCAATTAATAGTATCCCGAATGAAAAGTATCCCGGATGAATAGTGTAACGATCCAAAATTTCAAATTATAATTTAAATATTTATTGAGTTATATAATTATTATTTGAGGTGTTTATTGTTAAATAAATATTTTGTTGATATGATGGTTGTTAGTAAATATTTATGAATCTAAATTTGTTAGATTATATTCTAAATTAAATTAATTTATAATTTAGAGAATTGTAGTATAACATGAGATGTTATATTGTTGTTGTGATTTAATAATTTAGATGGTATATTAAATTATTAAATAAGTTATAATGGAAATTATAATTTTGTTATATTTGATAAAAGGCTATATTTAATTAAAATATAGTATATGGTTAATTTAATGGGTTAATGTTGGATATGAAAATAATATGTGATTATAATTTATAAACTAAAGTGTTTATTAAAATAAATTAAAAAGGATTTAAATTAGTTTTTGTCAAACAAGGCTTAAAAGTATTTTAATTTTTTAAACATAAAGAGTTTGCCAAATAAGCCTTATGGCTTTTGATATTTCTAATTTTTGAAATTTAAATTTAATAATATAAATAAAATAAACTAAAATAATAAATATAATATATTTATATTATATATGTTTCTTTTAGTAACTGATATTAGTTATTAGGCGTATTAAGGGTTCAGTTTTTGATTTTTACGCTTAAGTTAGTCTACGGTTTAGCCTAAGAGGAGAAAACTAAGAAGTTTAGAGAACTTGAGAGAGAATTGGAGAGGAGCTTAAGAAATTTCTCAGCGAATTCAGTGTTTAGCAAGATTGTGCATGCAGTAATCCGCGTAAATAGGTTACTTCTGCAGATTAATAAAGAATGAATATGAAGGGTCATTCACCATGCATGCGATAATCCGCGTAGACAGGTTACTCCCGCATATTAATAAGGAATAGAATGGCAATCTTTATGAATATGAACAGAATAACATCATTTATGAATATGAAAGAAATTATACCTCAAAATAACATCCCATACAAAAAATAACATCCCATACCATACGTAAAATAATGTCCCTTACCAATTCGAAAAGTAATATCCCTTACTATACGAAAAATAACATCCTTTACCATACTAAAAATAATATTCCTTACCATACGTAAAATAATGCCCCTCACCAATAAAAAAAAGTAATATCCCTTACCATACGAAAAATAATATCCCTTACCTTAGTAGAAGATTGGATACTGCAATAGTGAAGTAGCAGAATACTCTTCTTCTTTCTCTCTATAGTTTCTGTCTCTAAACTTTCAATGAATTAGTAAGAAATAATAAAGGAAAGAGCTTCTATTTATAGGAGAATGGACTAAGTAGTAACTAATTCATGAATGGTCCATATTGATTTACTATTAAAACTTAAAGCAATTGTCCATACTGATTTACTATTATAACTTTCAAACAGCGGTCCATATTGATTTACTATTATAACTTTCAACTAGCTGTCCATATTGATTTACTATTATAACTTCAACCAACGGTCCATATTAATTTATTATTATAACTTCAACCAATGGTCTGAAAATTAGCGCATCTCCTCATGGAATAATAAGTCAAACTTATAACAAATGCCTCATAACAAACCCCTATATTTATATCAAAAATTGAATAAATATTTACCACAAATCATTTATTTTTAATCAACACATTTTTAATCTTTCAACAATTATTCAACATTTAATATTATAACTCACAATATTGATAACCAGATTGTTCCTAAGAAAGAAGGGGCTTTCCGATAAGGATTTTTTCTTATTGGCGCATAATTAAATAACTTAACCCATTTCCTCGACAGAACTTTCTAGACATTATCAATAATGCCAATAATAATATGAATAACTACGTCGTCTCAATTATTGATTTAATAATATAAATATTGTGCAGATGATACTGATAATAATTGAACAAAACTGAGTGACTTCTTACGTAAGCATCAATAATCAGAGATACTGTGCAATACCGTGTGCTATTGTGCAACAACGTGTATTACTGATATTTTATCACCGGATGTTTTAAAAGTTCAATGGTAACAGTTTTGCCATTATTTTTATAAAAATGTTGTTTCTGTCGCTTTCTATATCTGACAGTTATTCCGTTGTTAGGTCCATTAATGATTGTGTCCTCGTATGAATATTCCTCGATCAAACGAATATTTTATGACAACTTGATTACTTTGTAAAATTTTCACATATCACACTTCACTTTAAACTTTTATCAATTTAACCATTACTGAATAGAAAAATTAAAAACTTTTATTTCATAAAATTCGGGGTCTTACATAGTGTCTCACCGTATGGAAATAATGACATGTTTGAAGCACTAATATCACAGGCAGATTTGGTGCGAAGCACTAAGTGTAGTAAATAAAGCATTAGTATACATCCATTCAAAGTAAATGCAGTGTTCACACATAAGTAGATAAAAGTTTTTGAAAAGCTTGAATAGCGACATATGCCCTCTTACTAGAGTCCCAGCAGAGTCGCCGCATGTCGACATCGGGATTTTTATTTGTCCCTTTATGTTCTTGTCTTTTGATGTTCTCATTTTAGGTGAGATTTGTTTGAAAAAATAAGTTTGGAAAGATCTGACATGTATATGTCGAAGATTTGACTATTTTGAGAGTTGCCAGTTGGTTATTTTTAAATAGTTGCACCAACTCAACCAAGGAAAGGTTTGCAAAAAGACCTAGTGATGTGACACTGTTTAACTGGTCTGGGAAACCAAAATTGGTTAGGGTCCGGAGCTTGATTAAGCAGATGGAAGGTGTTAGGAACCCCTCGACTTTCGTGATAACACGGTTACCACCACTTTTCATTAAACTTTTATCTGTGAATGTGTGTGTGTGAGTTAGGTCTATGTGCAGTTGTTTGGAAGTAATGTTATGCCTCGTTTGCACCTATATACAAAGGGTTTGACTTTTGTATAAAAGTTCAATTTTAACAAGACATAGCAATGATATTTTATAAAATAGGTTTTTCAAACCCTTGTGCTCAATAGTAATTGAGGTCTTTGATACTTCCATTTTATTAGGTTCAGCTTGATTGCTTTTATTTTTGAGATGCGAAACATCTTCGAGAAAATAAGATACATAGTAGTCCCGAACTCCTTGTGGGCATGAGAGCCATCTAAGGATATTCTAACACCGTAGATAATTTACAAGCTGGCTGCAGTGCAAAATGTCCACCACAGGAACCGAATCTAGATTCAGAAGCTGAATCTGTGATCACATGATTCCTAGGCTCACATGAAAAAGCAATATGTACAAAAGCTAGAAAAAGAACTATATTTGAGTAAATTTAAACTATTCCAACTTCAACGGTTCCGGTTTAGTCACCATGAACCGGTTAAAGTGAGAAATAGCCAGATTGATGCAAATTTAGCCCGCAGGCTGAATGATTAAATATCTACATTATGAAAGCAGTTAAAGTAGATATTTATATAAGAGTAGTGTATATATATATATATATATATATATATAGAAAAGTTATAAACACACCGGATATTACACCAAGGCTCAATCGAAGCAATTCTCGATGATAATATATATATATAAGTATTAAAAAGCTTAGAAATCTAAAATATCTTACAGTGGGCTGCCAATAAGACTTTTGATAGCTTTAGATGCCAGAAAACTAGGTTTCTACCTATTAAATTTAAGTATGTATCAAAACATGAGCTTACAAGTGTTTAAAAAGACGAATCACTTAGTTTAGAGCACTTTATCAGTGTTTACAGACTGAAACGAACAGAGTTTTCTCTCATTTTCTCTTTTTTTTTTCAAATGAGCTGCCAAGAGCTCATATTTATGGACCAAGGAGCCGCGGGTCTACCTGCGGCTGCCCGGGTTGTCCCGGGCTCTACGGGTCCTGTTGTCTCGAAGGACGTGCACTTGGGCAACACACTATCCGCTCGAACCTTCATAACTTTCAATTCGGGCATCCGATAAAGGCGTGTTGTACCTTTTAAGAATGTTGTTGTCGGGAGCTACACAATGACATGGGATTAGAGTTTGTACGAAGTCGTGAAGATGGGTCCATGACCATATCTCTTAGTCTTTAAATTCTATCTGGTGTGCTGTCTTGTGTAGTAGTCACTCGAGATATGAGCTATAGTTCTTGTGGAATACCATATATATAGTGTGGATTAAAATGTGTTGAGACGACGTGAATATAGTATCGAGGTGCTAAAATGATGATTTTGCCCCTCACCGGGGTTATCTCTGGCTTTTGTACAGATGTAGCAGTCATTGCTCAGGGTTATCTCTAAGATTTAGTTGTTGTGAATGTTGAATGTCCTCAGGGGTGTGATTGACCTCCCGGGGTTATCTTCGGGGTTAGAACTAAATATCCCGGGGTTGGAATTGACTTTTCCGATGTTATGTCCGGAACATGAACATAATCCCTCGTGGTTGTCTCCGAGGTTGGAACTAAGTATCCCGGGGTTGTCTCCATTATTGAAACTGTAACGAGTGAATTATTTGAGTTGTGATTCTGGGGACAGAATCCTTGTAAGGAGGGAAGGATGTAACAATCCAAGATTCTATTTGTAATTTAAAATATTTATTAAATTAAATAAATATTTTATTGATGTGGTTGTTGTTAGTAGATATTTGTGAATTAAATTTATTAGATAATACTCTAATTTAATTTAATAGTTAGAGAGTTGTTAAAGATAATATGAATTGCCATATTGCTGTTTTAATTTAATAATTAAAGTGATATGTTAGATTATTAAATAAAAATTATAATGAGATGGTGATTTTGTGATAATTGGTTAAGTGGAAAATTTATTTAATATGTTGTAATTAGATTAATTAACTAAGATTTGATATGGGAATCCAATTAAATAATATGAGATTATAAACTATAGTATAAATGATTTATTAAAATAAATTAAAGTAGTTTAAATGGATTTACCCAAACAAGGCTTAAGGATTTTAAGTCTTTATTTTAAAAGTGTTTTTGCCAAACGAAGCCTTATGGATTTCGAATTTTGAATTTGAATTAATAATATAAATAATATAAATAAAAATATAAATAAAATATATTAAATTTTATAATTGATAACTTATTATTATCATTATTAAAATGTTTGTTTTAGAAGTTTGGGTTTAATGCGTTGGTTTTATTTTATGTTACGTAAAAGAATTGGCCTAAGCCTGAGAGAAGAGAGAAAAGAAAGTTTACAGAGAAGTTTGAGGGAGTTTGAGAAAACTTGAGAGAGAATTTCTGTGATTCCAAAGCAATTCATTGTATTTTATCAAGGATTATCTCCTGGAAATTGAAGGTATAATCTTTCAACCTTGAGTTTTACGTTTATAAAAAGAGTTCATGTTCTTAACCTTCAAAATTTTCTGTAAATTGCATGTTTCATGAATTCTAGTTATACAAACTGAATTAGTAAGTTTGTTCGTAATTGTGATGTTAGAATTAACATCTAGATAAGGAATTAGTGTCTTAATTACGTTAAAAAGGAAAAAACTAATTTTAATGACTATATGTATATATATGGCTTGTGAAAAAACCAAATTTGGTAGTTAGTTTGTGAACTAATCTGTAAATTGAGCCTTGAATATGTTAATTCAGTAAGAAACGAAGAGTTAATTTGGTGTAGAATTGTGACTTAAGAGTTAAATTTTGTGAAGGATGTCAAAAAATGGAATTTTTGTACAAAAACATGGAATTAAAGGATTTAAATTGATTGATGTTGTTGTTGTTTAATTGTTCTAAGGTAGCATATATGTGAGGAACCATGTTTATATGAGTTCTATATCAATTGGGTATGTTTAATTTACTGTTTAATGGATGAAATTCATGATAGTTGGGCTAAACATAGTACTGGAAACAGACTGCGTAGTTTCTGTCTGTGGACCAGCGTAGCTGCGCTGATGTCAAGGCCAGAAACAGCACAGTTGTACTGGTCCCAGGCTTAAGTATGGCGCAACTGCGCCATACCCTGATCAAAGGCAGTGATGCCTGTTACTTATGTAGACATTGAAAATCTATTATAACTTAGTCTAATGAGATGTTAATGTGATAAACATGTAATGAAGAGATATTTTTTTAATTTAAAATATTTATTAAATTAAATAAATATTTTATTGATGTGGTTGTTGTTAGTAGATATTTGTGAATTAGATTTATTAGATAATACTCTAATTTAATTTAATAGTTAGAGAGTTGTTAAAGATAATATGAATTGCCATATTGCTGTTTTAATTTAATAATTAAAGTGATATGTTAGATTATTAAATAAAAATTAAAATGAGATGGTAATTTTGTGATAATTTGTTAAGTGGAAAATTTATTTAATATTTTGTAATTAGTTTATTTAACTAAGATTTGATATGGGAATCCAAATAAATAATATGAGATTATAAACTATAGTATAAATGATTTATTTAAATAAATTAAAGTAGTTTAAATGGATTTACCCAAACAAGGCTTAAAGATATTAAGTCTTTATTTTAAAAGTGTTTTTGCCAAACGAAGTCTTATGACATTTGAATTTTGAATTTGAATTATAATAAATAATATAAATAAAATATATTAAAATTTATAACTGATAACTTATTATTATCATTATTAAAACATCGGTTTTAGACGTTTGGGTTTTTTGCGTTGGTTTTATTTTATGTTACGTAAAAGAATTGGCCTAAGCCTGAGAGAAGAGAGAAAAGAGAGTTTACAGAGAAGTTTGAGAGAGTTTGAGAAAACTTGAGAGAGAATTTCTGTGATTCCAAAGCAATTCGCTGTGTTTTATCAAGGATTATCTCCAGGAAATTGAAGGTATAATCTTTTAACCTTGAGTTTTACGTTTATAAAAAGAGTTCATGTTCTTCACTTTCAAAATTTTCTGTAAATAGCATGTTTGATGAATGTAGTTATACAAACTAAATTAGTAAGTTTGTGTGTAATTGTGAAGTTAGAATTAGCATCTAGACAAGGAATTAGTGTACTAATTACGTTAAAAAGGAAGAAACTAATTACAATGACTATATGTATATATATGGCTTGTGAAAATACCAAATTTGGTAGTTAGTTTGTGAACTAATCTGTAAATTGAGCCTTGAATATGTTAATTCAGTAAGAAACAAAGAGAATGAAATTTAAACGAGTTAATTTGGTTTAGAATTGTGACTTCAGAGTTAAATTTTGTGAAGGATGTCAAAAAAAGAAAATTTTATACAAAAACATGGAATTGAAGGATTCAAATTAATTAATGTTGTTGTTTAATTGTTCTAAGGTAGCATATATGTGAGGAACCATTTTTATATGAGTTCTATATCAATTGGGTATGTTTAATTTACTGTTTTGTGGATGAAATTCATGATAGTTGGGCTAAATAGAGTACTGGAAACAGACTGTGTAGTTTCTATCTGTGCACCAGCGTAGCTATGCTGTTGTCAAGGCCAAAAATGTTGTAGCTGCACCGGTCCTAGGCTTAAGTATGACGCAGTTGTGCCATACCCTGATCAGAGGCAGTGATGCCTGTTACTCATGCAGACCTTAAAAATCTATTGTAACCTAGTCTAATGAGATGTTTATGTGATAAACATGTAATGAAGAGATTAAAACAGAATTATATCATGTAATTAGTAATTCCAAAGTTGTAAAAAGATTAGTAAGTTATGAAAGTGATATGTTGTGATTTATTGTACACATGAATAGTGAATAAGTCTTTTGAAGTTAATACTTGTGATTTCTGAAATGCATATGGTGTAGAGTAAAACTTGCACTAAAGTAACAAGTTTAACTAAAAGTGAGTTCTATGTTGGAAATTTGATATTAGTATATCTAATAGATATTGTGATTCTAATAATATGTGTAGGTGAACGTGAGTTATAATTTATAGCTTACACACGAGGCAAGTTCCTTACCCTAAACTTTGATTGAGCAAGTTCTTTATTCATAAACTTTATTTGAATAATCTATAACCCTAATTTTATTCGAGCAAGCTTTGAACTCTAATAGTTTTTTGATTTATCCTAACTTGTTTATAGTTAAACAAGTTTTCTTAGTTCTATTATTTTTATAATAAATGCAAGTTCCTAAACTCTAATCTCTAACTGAGTTGTTCTATTTCATTTATTCCACGCAAATAAAAATCTTATTGTTATGTTGAACAAGTTTCGTTCTCAGCTTGTTATTCATTAATGTCTAATTGAATAACTGTAAAGCCCCCAAATCTAGGTACTTGAAACCCGAACTCGGTGCTTCACGATACTATTTCTATGAGCGGAATAATACTAATAATAATAATAACAATAATATAAAGATCAACTTAATTTACATATCATCAGAGTCTAATCCCCAGGTACGAGACCTTTAAACATTCATTACATAACATGATAGATAATATATATCTTTGTCTTAATAATATCAAACTATTACATAAACTACCACAAATCTTATTTGGTTAGCTTTCCTTTTCCTTTGTTTCTGCATGAGCCTTCTAGTTCTTCACACTTAGCTAAAAACATTTAAATTAAGCAAGCATAAGCATTTGAGTGCCCAACAAGTATTAATAACTATATATATATATATATATATATATATATATATATATATATATATATATATATATATATATATATATATATATATATATAAGCTGAAAGAATTTAAATATTTTCTTTATACTACCCTTCTACAACAAATCAATAGTTGTGAAGTAATCTGAATCGATAATAATAACATAACAACCCTCTTTCAAATTTTTGAAAACTACGAACTGACTATAAATAGGGTTAAGGTGACATACTATGAACATTGTTTTCATTTTCGAAAAGGTTAAATAGAACTTCATCTGTAAACCGTCATAACTTACAGGCACGGGGGTGATCAGCCTGTTGTACCCTGTATTGATCAGTACTACATGCAAGAACGATGTTATCGTTTACTCTGTCCACCTTGGGTGCATAAAAAGTTTTTCCGTGTAAGGGATGTTCATACTTGTCGGGGTTCCAAACCAAAGTAATTCGGTTGGATAATAATAAGGTTTTATCTTATTCAACAATAATATATAATTCAACATATATATATATATATATATATATATATATATATATATATATGGGTAATTAACAAATATGTATCAACATGTGATTAAATATAATGATTATCCAAGTGGGGACACTTGTATAACCATTTATAGAAATTAACGAACAGAATATATATCTGAATTACCATATACGAACATGTTGATAATCAATGAGCGTATATAATATAGGGTTAATAATCTGTACAGTAATAATATAATTCTGAAACATTCTTACTCATGTCCATTGCATAAAGAAAATGCAAAGGTAGGATACTTGCCTGGTCTGCTGCTTACAAAATGCAACTTAGTTTATCTTTTATATCACGACCTATCATTAATTAGATCATTCGTTCGATTAGAACAATATACTATAACACATAGTACTACATTTCGCAGTCAGCACATAACCTAATCACATTATCACACATGTTCAACAGTCATTAGATCACAAACAAACATTAACACAATCAAAATATCTAAGTCAAGATCAATTTCTGAAATATGTCGGTGTACCGACAACCTTATCGGATAATTATCAAGTCTAAGACTCTATTTTGTAACTTAATATCTGTAAGTATCAGTCATATTATTTTTAAATGACTTATAATAATTTTACAATATTTATTATAATTTATCATGAATTTTCAAACACTGGAATCATTATTAAATGATTTAAATATCAAACAATTCTATTATCATTAATATTTAATTAATATTAAACTATTAATGAAACCATTGCCGAAATATTAAAGTTATTTATAATAACTTAGAATATTTTTAAAGTATTAATATTACCCTTAAATGATTTTTAAAACAGTTATAATCATTTATAAATAATTACCATTAATATTTAAATATTAATGTACCACTTATCCAAAATATTAAAAGTTATTAAGTATAACTTAAAATATTTTTAATTCATTTATATCCTTTTTAAATGATTTTTAAATTAATAAAACCATTTTTCAACTATTTATTTAATATAATTATTAAATAAATTTAATATCATTAATATGAAATTATTAATGAAATTATCCTTTAAATATTAAAAGTTATATTTTATAACTTATAATATCTTTAAACACTTTATTTTTATTTAAAATGATTTTTATAATACTAAAATCATTTTTAAGCTAATTTATTTAATATAATTATTAAAAAAGCCTTAATATCATTAATAATAATTAATTAATTAAATTTATCTTTAAATATTAAAATTTATATTCTATAACTTAAAATATTTTTAAATACCTTATTATTATTTAAAATAATTTTTAATATAAATAAAACATTTTTAATTTATTTAATTAATTCATTTATTAAATATATTAATTATCATTAATATTAATTTATAAATGAATTTTATCACAAAATATTAAAAGTAATTAAAAATAACTTAAAATATTTTCTTATACCATAATATAATTTTAAAAGATTTTTCAAATATTAAAATCATTTTTAAATAATTTATTTCATATAAATTATATACCTTTAATATTTCAAAAATATTAAATATTTATGAAATATACTTAAAATAATTAAAAACTATTTTTCAAAATTTAAAATAATTTTTAATAATTTTAGTTTATGTTTTTAATAATTAAAAACTAATTTTCTATAATTTTTTAATAAAAACATAATTTTTATAATTAATCTGTCTCTAAAAATCACCTATAGCGATAGAACCGTCGCTATAGGTGTTCTTCATGTTCTTTATGCAAACTCTGAACTTCATGTCAGAGACCAAGAGAGCAACTTTGACCAAGATTAAATCTCAGTGTATTGTGTTTCTGGGAAATATAAAGGTCAGATCTTGTAGACATAGTGTAATACTACAAGTTCTAACGAACAACACGATCAAACAACATAAAACCAACGAGATCTAAGCAGGCAAAGTTAATGTCAGAGCTGATCTTGGTTTTCTAGGTAACCCAGAAACCCAGACAGTGTCATGGTGTTACTTTGAGACCCGATTATCTTAAGGTTCTGAGCTTACTTATTGCAATATAAAAGTTCTATCCTGTAGAAGAGATGTTAAGGTACAAACATCAAGTACTATATCATATTAACAACATCACAACTAAGAGATTTTGGCCGATGAAAGAGCCGGCCAGCAACTGTTCTTGAACATTTCTGGGTTTTCCAAAAATGTTCTTTAGCAGTTTCGTCTACCCATGTTTGACCAACACTCAAATCGTTTCAGTTAAGAATCTAGGGGATATAAAGACTTTATTACGTAGTATTCATGTCAGTCTACAAGTATAAAACATCAACATGATCAAAACACGTAACAACAGTAAGATCAAGCGCCTGCAAAATTATTGTCAGGCGTTCTGGGCAATTCTGGGCTGCCCAGAAATAGCTGGTCAATGCCGGTCAACCCACTTTGACTCTTAATAACTTTAATTCTATAATAGATATGACCATGATTCAAGTTCCATTGCACAGATCTCAAAGCAGACTACCATTTCAAACATTAAAACAACCAAAAATGTAAACAAAAAAGGATTTAAAGCCTCTGACATTCATAGTCAGAACACAAAATAAAATTTTTTTAGATTTAAAAAATGCAAGATCTGAGCCTATAGATGTTATGGATCCAACATCTACCAACCCAGATCATCATTATACACGACTAACAACATGTTTAACACATAAAAACTAACATCTAACATAGCAACTGAGATCAGATTTTTCAAGTTAGGTTTATACCTTCTATGAACAAGTTTTGATTCTAGCTTCTAAATCTGTTAAAGGTGTTTGTGGGGCTTGAATATGTGACTGAAATACTTCTATATTTCGTTGGTTTTAGTGAGAGAGAGGATTGGTTGAGTGTTGTGTAAAAATTAGGCTAGCAAATGATTTTCTCTCTCTCTCCAATCTATTTATAGAAGTCCAAGATGCATGAATTGGCTGAGCTAGAGGCTAATATTTGTCAATTGAAGTCATATGGAGTTGTTGGGTTTGGTCACCAACTCTAGTACTTGGAAATTTTGACAAGTTTCATCCAATAATGCAAAGGAGGATATTTTGGTCAATTGGCTTGAAATTTTAAAGGCAATCTTGTAAATTGGCAAACCCTTAGGGTTTAACCCTAATGTTTAGTACATAGCATTTGTAGGATTTCCAATTAGGGTTTGTACAAAAAATAAAATTTTAGTTTCTAAAATTTGTAATTAGGGTTTTCTTAATTATATTAGTTTTCTAATTACTTATACAAGAACATTAGGGTTTTATATACTACTTATAATTAACCTTGCTAATTTAGCAATTAGGGTTTATAATTTTGGTAATTAGGGTTACCAAATCATAATTAGGGTTTATAATTCAAATATTAGGGTTTCTAGAAATTAATATATATAAATGTTAATTAGGGTTGACCTAATTAACCATAAAATCATATAACACAGTTATATAATAGTCTTAAACTCATAATTGAGTTTTAATTTAGGGTTTTTCACAGTAAAACTTGGGTTTTCAAATACTGCATCATAATTAACCAATCATTGTCTGTTCACATACATACAATACATACTGCACCATAATTGTCCAATCATTGTTAATAATTGTGAATAATTGTTGAAAGATTGAAAATGTGTAAATAATTGATGAATAAAAGTGTTGATTAAAGATAAGTATGATATACAGATGTTGTTCAATTATTTTCTTTTTAGAAAAGTAAGTTTGGCAAGATTTGCTGACACTATACTTTTCTTAAAGTAATATGGACCACAACTATATTATTGAACAAATATTGTTAAAACGTGTACAAGTTAGTTTTCTCTATGGGACCATAAATTCCACTACCATTTTTATATACCTCATTTGGTTAATTTGTCAAAGCAGGTGTGCTAGTTGTTTACTAAATTTTTAGTATAAATAGGTTGCTCGGTTGAGTAACTAAATAAACATCATCACTACACTAAAAATATATAATTCTTTTACTTCAATATTGTGAGTATAATATTGTGAGTATTTTTATTGAGTGTAATGTTACTCCAAGTGTAGATAAGGAATGCAAGCATTGTTTAAGTTGATCAATTTTATAGAAAGTAGAATCAAGTCACATGTTAAGGTAAAGGATATCATTATTGTGGTAAGAGGGTATCATTTTTATGGTAAAAAAAATATAATTTTCTTTCATACTCCATATTATGGTAAGATATTATTATTCGTTTATTCAGTTTGTCATTAAATGGTGAAAAGTCCTGAAAGGATTAAAATATCCTTAATAGTTTATGATTTATCTATTATTATGTTATCAATTTAGACTCTGGATAATTAAGTTGAAAATCACTAAGATCTATGTTATCTTATTATTTTGATGATTTATGTTTATTCATTATATATATATTATTGTCATCATTCTCATGCTTATATTGTGTTGAAAGTCATCTACGGCCAGTAGTGCATAAATGGACTTGGTATGATTATGACCAGGGATTATTCGATATAATCATAACCGTAATGTTACAAATAATGGTAAAAGTCATCTTTGGCCCGTAGTGCATAGATGGACTTGGTTTGATTAGGACCAGGGATTATTCGGTATAATTATAACCGTAATGTTACAAATGATGGTAAAAGTCATCTTTGACCTGTAGTGCATAGATGGACTTGGTATGATTATGACCAGGGATTATTCGGTATAATCATGACCGCAATTGAAAACACGAATATCCTTGGCCCGTAGTGCATGGATAATTCGTGGTCGTGATACTATTATGCTAAGTCTCAGCATTATTGGTTTTACAGTTGTATATCTTTAGCCTGTAGTGCAAAAATGGAAAATAGGTTAATGGTTTTATAGTTGTATATCTTTGGCCTGTAGTGCAAAGATGGACTGTTGGTTACTGGTTTTACAGTTGTATATCTTTGGCATGTAGTGCAAAGTTAGACTATTGATTTACTTGATTATAAATATGAATTATGATTTAACTATAATCTGTGGTGGTTCAGGTGGAAACAGGTGATGAGAGTTCTCTTTGTGTTGGGTATAACCAAGAATTGTTGATGAGTATTACAGGAATGAAATATTAACGATGGACTTTTAATCTAGGGGAGATAGTAGACATTATGTTCTACTTGATTCTTCTAATAGATTGTTGATTCCGCTGCTATTATGGTTGAAAATTTTTATCTTCTACCATATGTTCTAAATATCTGAATTCTTTTTATAATTTTATTATCTTAAGTTATGATATTCTTTACTGGGCTATTTGTGCTCACCCTTTTACTTCACCACCCCTTTTAGGTAATAAAAGTGTAGTTGGGACTAGCAGAGAGAACATGGGTATAAAGTGTTGATACGAATTAGTCACAAGCCTAATAAAATTATGAAACGGTGTGGTATAATAATTATACTGAAAACTTAAAATGTGTGTGACATGTTTTATACATTATTTGATATTTAATTTTGGTGAAAAATAATAGGGTGAGGTGAATCATAATTTGGAAGCGTTAAAGGTGCACTCCATTAGAATGAGGAGAACAGAAATCTTCTCGTGTCCCTTCAAGGACATGATATATTTGTTGTTTTTTTTTATTTGGCATTGTAATAATTTAAATATGAATATTGTCGTATTATATACGTAACAATATTTGTATTAAAACTCACAATATATGAGTTATCGTATTTTGCTCGACAGTTGTATAAATGGAGTTATCAGTAGTGTATTTTCCGGTGACCGAAAAATGGGTGATGTATACCTATTTTGGGGGCGTCACACATTGCGACCTGGATCGTAATGTTGGATTATTGTTTGGTTGGTCCACTCGGCGGAGCTGATTCTACAATAACCAGCTTACCACTGCCCCCCTTACTTCTACTTGCTTTTCCTGTCACTTTTTTTGGGCAACCTCGAGCCAAGTGTTCCTTTGATCCACACGTGAAGCAGGCTCCCTTCCTCGGTCTTGAACATTTTGGTGTAATGTGGACCTTTAAGCCACAATTAAAGCACACACTCTTTCCTTTCAAACAAACACCCACGTGTCTCTTTCCACAGTTGTTACACGCCACCACTTTCTTCTTCTCATTCCCTTGCTGATTTCAAGCGGTCACATTTTCGTTCCACTTTCTTTTCTGAACATTTCCCCTACAACTACCTCTTGCCTTATCTCCATTTTCACCTTTCATTTCCTTCTGCTCTTGATTGTATATCAGCGTATTACCTTCCCCGTCTACGACCATCATTCTTTCCAGCCTTGTTGTGAACGAATTCGGTTGAAACATCGAGATTTGACTATACAGCCAGGAATTTAGTTGATTTTTCATGCTCCCGCCAACAAATTCACCAATTGCGGCACTGGATTTGCGTTAGCTTCACTATTTTATGCATATTCCTCGGGGGTCTCTGGACGCTGCTGTCTTCTTCTAGGTGACATCTTGCTGTTTAGAACTTCCACTATTAGATCATCGTTCGTGTACACATTAAAATTTTCAAACTTATCTCAACCACTTTTAAAAAACACATGATTTATCTTAAAAAATAATAATACTTTATTCATTTATTATATTACACATAACAAAATAGCCTCGCTACTATTTATATTATTTATCCTGTAATAATAAAATTCCAGGATTACTTCATCATATCCCACTATTTATTTCAAAAGTCAGGATCTACATCTTATTAATTTTCATCATAATTTATATATATCATCTTATTGTTTTTATAGAAATCTACAAGAACATTCCATGTTGTACAACTTCATTTCGCTCTTACTCCACGATATATACCAATCATCAGGAAAGTGGAAGACAAAATTCTAAGTTCCATCATTCGCTTGGCACTCTTTGACTTGTCTTCAAAATGATCTATGCGTTTAGAAGCCTTCATCCACGCGTCCTCAGCTTTTGCCCGCTTTGTTGACTCCTTTCTCGAGTCATTCCTGCACAATCTCGTTAATAACTATCCTCTTTAATACTCTAGCTGAGATAATCTCTACTCTACATTTGCAAGTTGTGCGGTAAAGTCTTGAGTTGCGACATCTTTTTGCACTAGCGTGGCTTGACGCTCTATGGCCTTCCTAACTCCTCTTACTCATACTTCATCTTTACCTTCTAAAATTCATCTTCACGATCAAACTCAAGCTCATACCCAAGTTCTATAACAGAAATCAACGGGTATGGTTTTCCCAATACCAACCATACTCAGACTGTACGAACTTCTTAGGGCTCCTAATCCCTATCTTCCTTCATCAATCATTCTGACAATAAAGTTTTAATAACTCCCACAACTCGATATGTATAATACTCTCTACTCCTAAGTATTTGCGAGCACATAAGTCATTAATACATAAGCACATAAAGTCTTTTATCATTTTATCTTCAATGAATTTCCTTAATTTATTCCTTAAAACTCGATGAAAGTTTATCACCTCTATGTTTTCGATCTCCTAGAAGGTTATAGCCTAAGGTTTTCACACCTAAGGTTCATAACCTAAAGTTTTGATACCAACTTGTGACACCCCCAAATTCGGGCACTTCAACCCCATAGATTTGGTGTTCATTGTCCAATTAAATCATAACTAACTACCCATAAACAAAGGATATAATTAAACTCAAAAGGTTAAATAATAAATCTCCCATTAAAGAGTTGCATAATCTCAAATAAATCCCAGGTCATCTAACCTTTATTATTACAATCATCAGCAAAATATTAAAACTTAATCAAAATCAAATCTATTACATAAGCTTCAGAAATAAATGGTAAATTAAATATCTTTTAATCAAACACTTTGCCATTGCCATTTCTTGTAGAAAGCTCTTCAAACTTCTTAACTTCATCTACATTGTTTTGTGCAAGAGTGAGCAAACAATTGCCCACAAGAAGGATATTATACAATAACATTCTATGAATGACAATTAACTAAGCTTTCGGCGGTAAAGTACTCTTACAGGAACATTAAAATTTAATTCAAAAGATATTATTTCAAAGGAATAATGAACGTTTAAGTTAATAACAAATATCAACATCAAAAGAATACACTAAGGGTCACAAGACCACGAACTATGCTCTAGGTTGTCAAGTATTTCTACTTTAACCTTTAACAGTCTAAAAGACCATAATCATCATCTATGTCCTAGGTTAACATGTGTTTCTACTATAACCTTTAACAGTCTAAATGACTATGTGGACCATCATCTTATACTCCAAGTGATCAGCCCTTTGTACTATGTATTGCGCAAACATTTTAACGCTATTGCGTAGCTCTAAAATAATCCCCTGATATAGGGTTGTTCATCTTAGCTTAGATTATCAGGTTCCATACCAAAGGAAGTTTGGTTTGGAATTAACTTCAACGGAATTCTAAATCTTTAGAACTCTCCTCAACTAAGTGCCGGTTGAATCAAATAGGGATCAATAACTATTCAAGAGTTTGATTGTAAATGAATTATGTCAATGTATCAAATAAGAGATAGGTTATCAATGGTTTATCAGCTGAACAAATATTAGTCATAGATTATACATTCTTAAGACTATATTGATTCATAAGCAAACCAAAGGAAGTTTGGTTTAAACTGACTTTAGGGGTAATTTAGAGTTTAGAACATTCATCAACTAAGGATTAGTTGAATCAATAAAGAATCACTAGTCAACTAAGAGTTTAGTACAACAATGTAAGATAGTGCAATGACATTGGTGATCAGATATTGAACAACGTTTAATTTTAGCTGAACAAATGTTTTTCAACAAGATCAAGCTTTCCAATAATAGTACAAACTTTGAATAAACAAAACAACCTCGCTTGAGATGAAGGAGTAAAGATTAATTAACTAGCTCAAGGAAAAGTGTAGTTTAGAAATTTCCTCAGCAATAATTCAGAGTTAAAGAATACGCATAACAATAACAAGAAGGAACAAGAACTTGCATAATGAAAGATTAAAGTTAGAGAACTTTCTCAATTGAATAATAACTTCAAGAACTTGCATAACGTAAAAGTAAGGTTAAGAAACTTGCGTAACAATAATAGCTTAACTTCTCAATAAGAGATTAGAGATAGAGAACTTGCATAAGTATAACATAACAGTGAAAAGTAAACCTTGCTGAATAATAAAGTAGCAAAGGTTAGGGAACTTGCCTCTTGCATAAGCTATATAATTACAACTCACGTACTCCAATATCCTACAAATATCATTAGGATAATCACATCAATTAGCTACATACATATTATCCTCACAGATTCAATTCTCATCTTAGTTAAGTTATAACCTTTAGCTTAAGGTTTAACCATATTAATCAACCATATAACACGAATCTGAAAACTCACTAACATATAACATAAGACTTTTAGCATCCCAATCACACTCTCAACTCTTACAACATTGAGTTTCAATCTATTATAACTTATTAATCAATACTATATTTCTTCTTAGTCAAACTCGAAGTTCATTCAAGTGTTTAAGTCTTCCTAAGACTCCTTATTGGTTTTATATTAATCATATTCCATATCTTATAATTTTCATTTCATTTTAATTAAAAAAAATTTAAGTTCATTAACACTTGTCACGTCGTGTCAACGTTCATTCGTCGCACACCCAATTTGTCTCACTTGCATACGCTTAATATGCTTATACAAATTATCTAATACAGCATGTATAAATGTTAAGCATCATTATATTTACTAATATTTATGTTTTATAACTTAGAATAACATCTTTTAACGTCAGAAGCACTACACTTGCATATGTGCATGCCCGACACCCTCTGATTGCCTCCAAATACACATTAGTCCTCAATATGGCAATTTTGACCCTAATAACGATATCAAATTGAAAGACTTAAAGAATAAAATTTATAGGGGTATTCTTCCTCGTTCCGAATCATCTTGAATCGCATTAATCAGAGGTCGTATGAAAATGTTATGCTCATTTTAGTAAAACATGTTCGGTCAAAAAAAATTTTAAAAATTTTTGCAAGACAGAAGACCCCCCCAGCCAGGGTTGGGGTTTTTGTACTACAATAGCCAGCCGGGGCGGGGGTAAATTCTGTCTTTTTCGCGAATGAACATCACAAACACTACAGAAAGCCAAATTAGGCCTAAAAACAACTTTCTAACAACCATACAAACCTACCCAAGGTGTAATATGTTTATAGAAACATACACTAATGTTTCTAACACGTTTTAACCACATAAATAACATAACATCAAAATTAAAACCTTTAATTTCACTATTTCTATTATTTCTTCTTCTTTTGACATTTGTAGTGAAATTCTTCACTGTGAATTCGTTTTACAACCAAAACAGTTAGTTTCAATTACGTTGTTTTTGTTTCTTCAAATATTTTCACAATCAATAAACAATTTACACTTATACTATGAATTCAGTACCAATTTTAATTCTAATTTAAGCCATATTCAACATATGTCAATGTAAACTTACTGTAATATGATTTCCTCCATAATAAAATATATTACATGAATCAATTTACTCTAAATCATCTAAAAACCATATAAAAACAATTTATTTCAAAAATTATCATATAAAATCTTATAATAACCAATTAATCCTTCACACCAATTTTACGGGAGAACTTTTCGTACAATAGAAAACTAGAACTTTAGAGGAAAACTAGAAATAAGAAAAGTAGGGTTATACCTTTGCTAGAAGATGATTACAACTACTACTTCTTCTAAATTCTCAACTCACAAAGAATTTCCTCTTCTTCCTTCTCTCTTTTCTTTCTTTCTTTCTTCTCTTCCTTCTTCTTTTTCTTCTTCTCTGTTCTTTCTCTCTTTTCCAACTTACATAACTTAGAAAATATAATGTATAATATAATATGTATTAATATATAATATAAATATATGTGTAACTGATGTCAGTTATATCTTTTTGAAAATCAAAAGCCCTAAGGCTTGATAGGCTAAAACACTTTAAAAATTAATAACTTAAAATCCTTATGTCTTGTTTGGTAAAACCTATTTAAATAAAAGACTTAATCATTCCTTAAGCCTTATTTGACAAAACCGAATTAAACTCCTTGTTTTAATAACTCATTTATAGTATTGTTCATTGTCACACATTATTTCATCAAATTCTAATATTCAATTTAATTAAATCTAATAACAATTATTAAATCAATTTACCACATAAACCACTACAACAAAATTATAATTTTTCTTATAATTATAATTTTATTTAATAAATTAACACATCACTTTAATTACAAAATCAAATTAGAATAAGATTATAATAATTCATTTAATCATTATAAACTCTCTAATTAATTATTACTTTAAATTAGAATATTATCTCATAATAATTAATTTCATTAACTCATAGATTATTTATTTAACAAATAAATAATCAAATCAAATCACATTAAACAAATATTTATTCAATAATAAACACATCAATTAAAATATTTATATAATTCAATAAATATTTGAAATTACAATTTAAAATTCTGGATTGTTACAAATCCTTTAGTTGATGATCGTGAAAGTCTAAATTACACTGGAAGCTTATCCAAACCAAACTTCCTTTAGTGCAGACTTGTACTCTAAAACTGAGAAGAACAACCCTATTATAGGGGAGTTTTTTTACGCGATGCGTTTAGATGTTTGTGCACAATACATGGTATGAATGGCTGATCACCTTAAGTACGGGGAGTCCCTACAGTATGACTGTTTAGGTTAAAGTTGAAAGATTACTTTTAACCTTGGATATAGTTCGTGGTCTTGTGACCCTCAGTTACATTTCGTACGCTGATACTAGTTTTTGATTATCATTAACAGAGTATTATTCAGTTTTGATGAGCTTATTCATTGGCAATCATTATATTATTGTTATTCATTGTTATTCCAAGTGGGCATTTATTTTGCTCATTCTTGCATATATATAATTAGTGCAACTAAGGTTGAGAAGGTCAATGAACCTACCACTAGCAAGGGAAAAGGGAAAATGAACAAATGTTGAAGAACTATACTTTTATTTAATGTCATGATGATGGACTTTATTTTCAATGATGTGATATAATTATTTTATTTTCCACACCTGATGTATGTTAAAAGTTAGACAATCTGGGAGACGTATTGGTTTAATGATGTAACCCTTTTAATGGGAGGATTTATGGTTTAAATTTTAATATAGTTGGATGGTTAGATATGAATGAATGGAAATTGAACACCAAGTCTTGTGGGAATGAAGTACCCAGATTTTAAGGTGTCACAGGTTGGTATCAAAGCTTTAGGTTATGAACCTTAGGTGGGGGAAAAGCCTTAGGAAGTAACCTTATAGGAATTTGAAAAGATAACGTTTATAAACTCTTATCGTGTTTTTAGAAAGAAGTAATAAAACACTTTATGTGCTTATGTGGTTGCAACCTATGTTCTCGTGAGTGTCGAGTAGTAATGATTAGTAATGATAATGTATAGACTGATGAGGAGGATCCCATTGAGCTACCACAATCGGATGGGGATGAGAAGGACGAGGAGGAAGAGTTTCCACCAAACTCGATCACTGCCCGTATGTACGATGAAGTACACGACTGCAATGTGGAACTGCAGGATAGAGTCGAGGAGTTGGAAGAGATAGTAGCTGAACATCAGACCTCGATGGCGCAGAAGGAAGATGAGATCCGAGATCTAGATGGACGTCTAAGTAATGTCGAATAGAAGTTGATTCACACTGAAGGAGAGAATGAGAAAATGACAGAGGAGATCGCAGAACTGAAGAACAAATTGAAAGAAGAGTCCACTAAGAGGGCAAGAGCCGAAGATGCGTAAGAGGAAGCTTCTCAACGAGCCGTGGTAGCAGAGAGATAGGTACAAGTGAAGAAGATCAATATGGAGGATATGAATAGTGTTTTCAACACCGTGGCCAACCGAGCTCAAGACCAAATCATGTATTATTCGATTCAGTTCGAGACGCTGCCATGGTATATGTTAGAACGTCGAACAATGTTCTGTATTATGGAAGAGGAGCGTCGTAAGGCTATGTAGTATTTTAGTAGGTCGTCATAAGGAATGTAATTATTATGTGATTAATTAGTAAATATAATGTAAATCTCTGGTATTATATAACCAATGGGATATGATGATGATGATGTTATCCTAAAACTTTTGTAGTTCAGGAAAGTAATGTAGATAGTAGGGATGCTATCATGGCTATGTTTTTAAAAGATGATGAATAAATAAAAGTTACTATTTATTCAAGATATTGGGTGATATGTGGTAATTTGTGTGATGTGCAAGTTGAATATATAATACTTAAAGGATTGAATAATAATCTAATGAGAATATTTTAACAGAAAATGCCTCCAAGATGTCAACCACGACAAAGGACCCCTAAGGGATCTACTAATAATAACAATGTTGAGGCTAACCCGGTTCAACAGTTAGTGACATTACTGACAGGAGCATTGCGAAATCAACCGAAGAATCAAGCTACAACATTTAAGGACTTCAAGGCGGTTGGGCCACCAGGATTATATGGGTCCATGAACCGGTTTAGGCACAAACCTGGATCATGGAGATAGAGAAAGTTTTTGATGTTGCTAGAGTAGGTGAGAATCAGAAGACTGCTTTTGTAATATTTATGTTGAAAGTAAAGGCTAGTTATTTGTGGCAAGCCAATAAAACTCGAGGAGGTCAAGGGGTGATGACTTGGGATAGGTTTAAGGAGATATTTTTTAAACTTATTTCCCAAAGAGTTTGTAGAATCAAATGGAGGTGCAGTTTTTAGAATTGAAGCAGGGATCAATGACGGTATCGGAGTATGCCACGAAATTTAACTAATTGGCGATGTTTGCGCCATATCAAGTCAACAAAGATGAGCGTAAGGATAGGAGGTTTGAGCAGGGACTGAAACCTTGGTTGTATAGTAGGGTCTCCATGTTTTAGCTGAAGACATTTATAGTGGTACTGGAGAAGGCAATTCTCGCTAAGGGTGGAGGCGAGGCTGTAACGAAGTATAATCAAGAACAAAGAAAGAAGAAGAGTGAAGGCGAAGCTAGGAATGGTGGTGGTAGTGGTGGAAATGGTAGTAATAACCTGAAAAGGAAATGGAATGGAAATGTGGGTGCTGGAAACTAGCAGAAAAAGATGTTTGAAGCATGTACTACATGCGGGAGATTTCACACGGGAATGTGCTTAAGGGGGAAACAAGTATGCTTTAACTGTGGCCAGGAGGGTCACATTGCCCCAAATTACCATCAACCCAAGAAGAATGCTTGCTAAACCTTCGGGTCAAATGATCATTTTGCTCGCGAGTGTCCTAAGAAGAAATCTGGTGAGACAATTGGAAGTAAGGGAGGTGGCAGTGGAAGTACATTGGCTATTGTTGGACCAACGTCATCGAACAAACCCATAACCAGAACCTTTAACATAACGGTGCAGGACACGGTGCAATCAAAAGATGTATTGTCAGGTATTATCCCAATCAATGATATAAATGCATATGTATTATTTGATTCTGGTGCTACTTGCTCGTTTATATCTGGTTAATTTTCTAAGAGGTTAGAATTACCTAGTAAAGAGTTGAATTTCCCTTTACACATAGAGATTATGAATATAGAGGTAATTCTTGTTAAGTTCGTATAAAAGAATTGTAGAGTGAATATTAAGGGGAATATTATGACATTAGATTTAATCTTGATAAAACTTGGAGAGTTTGATGTTATATTGGGAATGGATTGGCTATTCAATTATGGAGCGATAATTGATTGCCAAAAGAAATGTGTAAACCTTATGACTCCGTCAAAGGTAGTTTTCTATGGTAGCAAATTGCCTAGATAAGCGAGATGTCAGACGATTATAAAAGCCAAGAAGTTATTGAGTCAAGGTTGTGTAGGACACTTAGCTCACATAGTCGATACTCAAAAGAAGAAGGGTGTGAAACTGGAGGAGATATCGGTGGTTAAGGATTTTGTGGACGTGTTTCTGGAAGATTTGTCAGGACTTTAGCCTGATAGAGAAATTGAGTTTGTGATTGACTTACCGCCAGGAACGACTCCAATATCAAAGGCCCCATACATAATGGCTCCATTAGAGATGAAGGAACTGTTGGTACAATTGCAAGAACTACTAAACAATAAATATATTCAGCCAAGTGTATCACCGTGGGGAGCACCGATGTTATTCGTGAAGAAGAAGGATGGGTCAATGCGTCTTTGCATTGGTTATAGGGAATTAAACAAAGTCACTATTAAAAATAAATATCCATTGCTGAGAATAGATGACTTGTTTGATCAATTGAAGGGTGCTAGATATTTCTCGAAAATAGATTTGAGAAGTGGGTATCACCAATTAAAAGTAAGGAAAAAGGATGTACTGAAGATGGCATTTCGAATTTGGTATGGACATTACGAGTTTTTGGTAATGTCTTTTGGTTTGACCAACGCCCCTACTGCATTCATGGACTTGATGAACACGGTGTTTAAGCCATTTTTAGATAAGTTTGTGGTGGTATTCATTGACGATATTCTGGTGTACTCTAAATCTCAAGAAGAACACATAGAACACTTATGTTTGACATTGGAGACGCTAAGGAAGGAAAAGTTGTACGCAAAATTCTCTAAATGTGAATTTTGGTTTAAAACGTGTATAATTTTTTGGGCATGTAATTGACAAAGATGGGATTTCAGTGGATCCATCAAAAGTCAAAGCTATGATAAATTGGGAGCAACCAAGGACTCCATCGGAAGTAAGAAGTTTCTTGGGATTGCCTGGTTATTATAGACAGTTTATTCAGGATTTCTCCAAGATTGCCACTCCATTGACAAATTTGACGAGAAAATCTGTAAAATTTGTTTAGACAAAAAAGTGCAAAGAGAGTTTTAAGGAATTGAAGAAGAGGCTCAGTGTGGCACCTGTGTTGTCATTACCAGATACTACAAGAAACTTTGTGGTATATAGTTATGCCTCACATAAAGGATTGGGTTGTGTACTTATGCAGAGCAATAAAGTCATTACGTATGCATCAAGGCAATTGAAAGACTACAAGAAAGGGTATCCGACTCATGACTTAGAGTTGGCGACAGTAGTATTTGCTCTGAAAATATGGAGACACTATCTCTATGGAGAGAAATGTGAGATATATATAGACCATAAGAGTCTAAAGTATATTTTCACACAGAAGGACCTCAACATGCGTCAAAGGAGATGGTTAGAATTAATAAAAGATTATAACTGTGAGATCTTTTATCATCCGGGCAAAGAAAATGTGGTGGCAGATGCCTTGAGTAGGAAGGGTCGTGAGAAGTTGATGTTGCTAACCAACCAGGAGGAGCTCATTGTAGCAATGGCAAGGCTAGAGTTAGAGATCAAATTTCCAAAAGAATCTGATGAAAGATTGTTCCAGATGGAAGCTAGTCCAACTTTGGTGGACAAGATAAAGAATGCTTAACTACAGGATGAAGAATGCAGAAAAATAAAGTAAAGTATGGTCGAGGGTAGTGAGATGAAGTACAAGGTTGATACCGAAGGAGTAGTAAGATTCGAGGGACGAATTTGGGTTTCAGCAGTACAAGATATTAAAGAAGAAATCTTGACAGAAGCTTATAACTCAAGATATTCGATTCATCCGAGAAGTACGAAAATGTATCAAGATTTACGGCGACATTTTTAGTGGCCAAATATGAAAAAAGACGTTACAAAATGTGTTGCAAAATGCTTGACATGTCAGAGAGTAAAGGCCGAGCATCAAAGACCAAGCGGATTACTTCAACCATTGGACATACCAGAATGGAAGTGGGAGCATATCACAATAGATTTTATGGTAGGTCTTCTATCTACTCAGAAAGGATATGATGCAATATGGGTAATAATGGATAGGCTAATAAAATCAGCACACTTTTTACCGATAAAGATTATATTTAATCTTGATTAGCTGGCAAAACTGTACATCAAGGATATCATTTTGAGACATGGAGTTCCAGGGTTAATTGTATCAAACAGAGATCCGAGATTCACATTAAATTTTTGGAAGAGACTACAAGAATGCATGGTAACACAATTGAAGATGAGTATGGCATATCATCCGCAAAACGATGGTCAAAACAAACGAAAAATCCAGACGTTAGAAGATATGCTTAGAGCTTGCACTATGGATTTCAAAGAAAACTAAGACGCTCATCTACCGTTGGCAGAATTCACCTACATTAACAGTTACCACGCAAGCATTGGCATGCCGCCATATGATGCATTATACGGCAGGAAATGTAGAACTCGACTATGTTGGGATGAAGTTGGTGAATGTCAACTGTTAGAACCAGAACTAGTACAACAGACCGCTAAAATTATCAAACTCATCAGAGCAAGACTGATAGCTGCTCAAGATAGATAGAAGTATGCGGATCAGCGCAGGCAAGATCGCAAATTTAACGTAGGAAATTTCATTTTCCTAAATGTTTCTCCTTGGAAGGGGAAAATTCATTTTGGCAAGAAAGGAAAGTTAAGGCCAAGGTTTATTGGACCCTTTGAGGTGCTGCGAAGAGTGGGAGAAGTAGCTTACAAGGTAGCTTTACCTCCAAAATTAAAACATGTTCACAACATTTTTCATGTGTCGGTGTTATGACCGTATAAACCCGATTACAAACATGTGATCGAGTATGAACCGTTACAGTTCAATATGGATTTATCATATGAAGAGGTTCCTATCCAGATAGTCGACATGAAAGAACAAGTGCTCAAGAATAAGGTGATACCTTTTGTGAAGATGATATGGAGAAACCACAATGTTGAAAAGTCTACGTGGGAACTCGAAGATGAAATGATGAAGAATTATCCTGAGTTATTTGTTTAATATGTGTCTTTGATTCTGGGGACAGAATCTTTGTAATGAGGGAAGAATGTGACGAATGAATTATTTAACTTGTGATTCTGGGATAGAATCTTTGTAAGGAGGGAAGGATGTAACAATTCAAGATTTTATTTTGTAATTTAAAATATTTATTAAATTAAATAAATATTTTATTGATGTGGTTGTTAGTAGATATTTGCGAATTAAATTTATTAGATAATACTCTAATTAATTTAATAGTTAGAGAGTTGTTAAAGATAACATGAATTGTTATATTGCTGTTTTAATTTAATAATTAAAGTGATATGCTAAATTATTAAATAAAAATTACAATGAGATGGTAATTTTGTGGTAATTGGTTAAGTGGAAAATTTATTTAATATGTTGTAATTAGTTTATTTAACTATGATTGGATATGGGAATCCAAATAAATAATATGGGATTATAAACTATAGTATAAATGATTTATGAAAATAAATTAAAGTAGTTTAAATGGATTTACCCAAACAAGGCTTAAAGATATTAAGTCTTTATTTTAAAAGTATTTTTGCCAAACGAAGCCTTATGGCTTTTGAATTTTGAATTTGAATTAATAATATAAATAAAATAAATAAAAATATAAATAAAATATATTAAATTTTATAACTTATAACTTATTATTATCATTATTAAAATGTCTGTTTTAGAAGTTTGGGTTTTATGCGTTGGTTTTATTTTATGTTATGTAAAAGAAATGGCCTATGCCTGAGAGAAGAGAGAAGATAGAGTTTACAGAGAAGTTTGAGAGAGTTTGAGAAAACTTGAGAGAGAATTTCTATGATTTCAAATCAATTCACTGTATTTTATCAAGGATTATCTCCTAGAAATTGAAGGTATAATTTTTCAACCTTGAGTTTTACATTTATAAAAAGAGTTCATGTTCTTAACTTTAAATTTTTTTTGTAAATTGCATGTTTCATGAATTGTAGTTATACAAACTGAATTAGTAAATTTGTGCGTAATTGTGATGTTAGAATTAGCATCTAGACAAGGAATTAGTGTACTAATTACGTTAAAAGGAAGAAACTAATTTCAATGACTATATGTATATATATGGCTTGTGAAAAAACCAAATTTGGTAGTTAGTTTGTGAACTAATCTGTAAATTGAGCCTTGAATATGTTAATTCAGTAAGAAACGAAGAGTTAATTTGGTGTAGAATTGTGACTTCAGAGTTAAATTTTGTGAAGGATGTCAAAAAAGGGAATTTTTGTACAAAAACATTGAATTGAAGGATTTAAATTGATTGATGTTGTTGTTTAATTGTTCTAAGGTAGCATATATGTGAGGAACCATGTTTATATGAGTTCTATATCAATTGGGTATGTTTAATTTACTGTTTTATGGATGAAATTCATGATAGTTGGGCTAAACAGAGTACAGGAAACAGACTGAGTAGTTTCTGTCTGTGGACCAGCGTAGCTGCGCTGGTGTCAAGGCCAGAAACAACACAGCTGCACCGGTCCCAGGCTTAAGTATGGCGCAACTACGCCATACCCTGATCAAAGACAGTGATGCCTGTTACTTATGCAGACCTTGAAAATATATTGTAACTTAGTCTAATGAGATGTTAATGTGATAAACATGTAATGAAGAGATTAAAACAGAATTGTATCTTGTAATTAGTAATTCCAAAGTTGTAAAAAGATTAGTAAGTTATGAAAGCGATACGTTGTGATTTATTGTACACATGTATAGTGAATAAGTGTTTTAAAGTTAATACTTGTGATTTCTAAAATGCATATGGTGTAGAGTAAAACTTGTACTAAAGTAACAAGTTTAACTAAAGGTGAGTTCTATGTTGGAAAGTGGATGTTAGAATATCTAATAGATATTGTGATTCTAATAACATGTGTAGGTGAACGTGAGTTATAATTTAGAGTTAGACGAGTTTTTTAGTTCTATTCTTTTTATGATAAATGCAAGTTCCTAAACTCTAATCTCTAACTGAGTTGTTCTACTTCATTTATTCCACGCAAATCGAAATCTTATTATTATTTTGAGCAAATTTCGTTCTCAACTTGTTATTCATTAATGCATGATTCAATAACTTAATTCTTTTACTTTACAAGATCATAGCCTTAGCTTAATATTGTTCAAGCAAGATTTATTGTTTTATTCAATGCTTATGCTTTTTCGTTATTTTTAAGAATGAGTTTAATGTATTGTTGGTTCACCTATGATTCTTAATCATTCTACATTAAGTTGTTATTGATCACTCGTAGTGTTCTTAAATTTTGTTGATTCAACTAATCCTTTAGTTGATGATCGTGAAACTCTAAATTACCCCTGAAGCTTATCCAAACCAAACTTTCCTTTGGTGCGGACTTGTACTCTAAAACAGAGAAGAACAACTCTATTATAGATGAGTTATTTTACGCGATGCGTTTAGAGTTTTGTGCAGAATACAAGTGATGAGTGGGATTTATACTCGCGAATCAGATACTTTATGGCTTAAATAGTTGCCTGATCTTCATAGATTTTATATAGTTTTATATTATTTTTGTAACATTTTTCTTAACTGATGCAATGTAGGGCTTATTAGGTCTTTTCCATGCTTTTAGGGGCAAAACAAGAATTTTGCATGTACCGCGCCGCAGCGCCACAGACTAGGCTTAAGCTCGCGCCGCAACGCCACCCCCTGGTCCTTGCTAATGTCACCATTGTGCTGCAGTGCCCCTAATCCTTCTTAGACTTGCGCTGCAGCACGAGCTCCAATGTTTTCCAAGCTAACGTGGCGCCGCAGCACCACTCATAGGTCTATTACCCACGCCGCGGCGCGACCTCCGGTTCCCAGGCAGTAAAGACTTGTTTTTGACCTAGTTGAAGGGGACTGAGAGATAAATAGGGAGGTAAGCTCTGTATATGATATAATCAGATAGAATGAGATAGCTTAGGATAGATTAGTATAATTAGATAGTTTTTCTCTCTCTTTTCTAATTTCTTCTCCATCTATTAGATAATGATTGTAAATATATATTAGGTAGTTTAGGGAGAAGTTTGGGATTCCTTGGAGCAACAAGAGTAGTGAGCAATATGTAGTAGAAAGCTTGAAAAAATTGGAATGCTTGGAGGCTGAAACATTTAAACCCTGTGAACATAACCTAGCAAATGATGAAACCATTAAAGAAAAAGAGTATTTTATTAAAATAGCAAACCTTACACACACTCACCATCACGCATCTCAAAATTTATTATCTAAATTAGTTACATGCATGAATATGACTGTTGGTGATCAATATGATGATTATCCAAATATATGAGGAACGGAGTTTAGAAAACTAACCTAGCAGGACCCATTTAATTATGGGTACCAAAAATAGAAATCTATAGCCTACAGGTACTTGGTCTATCTGGCCACACTAAGGAATGCTGAAGCATATGACTTCAGTCAAGAAGATTCAACCAGCAGAAGGCGTAAGACTGTTCAGAAATGATTCTGATAAAAATCTTATATGTCAAAGCCTGTCCTTTAAGACCTGCTGAGCTGATATGAATAAAGCTCATAGGGCTGCTGATCTTTATATGAGAGTAGGCTATTCAATCAGAGATGAAAAAGGGTCTCAGATGCTCAATCAAGTAAATCATGTCATAAAAGAAGAATCCTCAAGGAAGCTCACCACAGAGGATCATTAAGCATCAAACATGAGGAACTCATTTCGGGAGCAGAACTCCACGAGCACAAACTGACAAAGAAGACTACGTTCATAGTAATGTTAACTGATCGTACAATGATCAATTCTGGAGATATTCATGTCTACGATGTAAACAGATTTGACTATCAGTGGTGATTCTAGTCAGAAGGAAATATGCAGGGATGCTTCCTAATGCACATAAGGAAAAGGAAATCATACCTCACTGAGAAGAAACCATAAACATGGGGAAGCAATGATCTGTTAAGAAACAACAGCACTGAGATATATTATGAAGCAGTATACCAGCTAAAGAGTCCCAAGACTTTGTGGCTGATGAACTAAATGAAGATCCATAGTCAGTAGGAACGTCTCAAAATGTACTTCTAATAACCTTCCAGCCACCCAACTCAAAATCGTGGAGCGCCTACGATCAAACACCTGATCATAGTGTAAGATCAGGAGGACACCACGATTACAGCAAATGCAATTGTCTAAAGTTGGTAGAGGACCTCACCACCAGAAAAGTTCAAATAAGATATCGGTACAAATCACTTACAAAGTATTTCATCTAGAAAGCGCCTCAGGGACAAATCTGACCCTTAGCTCACTCTAAGAGGTTGGCCTTTCTTGAGCTACCTTAACCCAGAAGGATTGCTTAGTCAAGTTCATCTCAAGGACCAAGACAGTCAACGATCATAGAGTAAAGGTAGAAGCAAACTCAACGATCATGGAGTAACCTCAACGATCTTGCAAGGGGATAATCTAGCTCATGAGGAGCTTGAAAGAATGGGGCAATTGCTCAACCATTCAGATTATGAGGAGATAAGTTCAAATGATGGTTGGAAAGATGTCCTGCTGAAGATAAGTGCTCAAGGCTTCATGAAGTACATCAGTGGTTGAGCTATGTAGTTTTAAAATGAGGAATAATGTCAAAACCATCCACTACAACATCTCTTAAAAGATGATCGTTGAGTCAACAAAGGAAAACGTTGAGTCCACAGCTGCCTTACCATGCTACTCTACGAACCAAAAAGGTCAACGGTAAATCCACGTCAGTAATGCTTATTCTCTTAAAAGGAATATAAAACCGTAAAGGTTATTGGGAGTTACAGCTCATTACTGGACATCATGCAACCAATAGTTGGTTGACACATAACTGCTTATGTAGAGTCAGAGGGAACTACCATAAATACAAATTCAAAATCTGCAAACAGTTATCAGAAACTATCAAAACTCTCTCCCTCCCATTTTCAAACCCTAGAATCCTTTTCGAAGCCAAAATCAATTAAACCTCCTGATCCCAAATCACAATCAGCTATTTCTCATAAATCTTTCTGAATCAAGTACCCATATTCCTCAAACCATTTAAATGGAAGATTGGCAAGTAATCACTGGCATTCATCTCGGAACCAAGTCATTTGAGAAATCTGAAAAGAAGTTCAGAGGCATTCTTGAACTTATGAAGAAAGCTGGATTCTCAGAATGTCTTGCGGCAATCACTCAAGTATATACTGAAATGGTTAAGGAGTTCTACTCAAATGCATCCATAAATGTCGGAACCCTTTCTACCAAGGTTAAAGGTCAGTCTTTAAAGCTGAAATCATCTGATATCAATCAATGCTTATGTTTTCCTGACCTAGGACTGAAAAACCTTGATGAGATCGACACTGAGAAAGCAAAGGAGATTATGGGGTACCAAAGAAACCCTAGTCTGAAGGACATTAAGAAGAAGGAGTTCCCTAAGGAATTCGAGTTCCTTACTGAGATAGTGGGAAATTGTATCCTATGCAGGGATACTGCATATGACACTATGCTTGATCAGCAGTTGAATATTATGTCTGCAATATTTATGAGGAAGTGAATCAACTTTGGAGCTATCTTGTTCGATCAGATCTCCAAATGGGTAGAAAAGGCTGAGTTAAAGAACTCTACAGATAGACCCCTAACCAAGGTCTTTCATGGAAGATTGCTGAGTATTGTGATAAAGAAGAAGCTGGGAGGCAAAATCAAGGATGATGAAGGAGATCCTCTAAATGTTCATAAAGTAATGTCTCCACAGCTGTTCGTGAACTGGAAGAAGAACCCGAAGGAAAACAGGAAGCTAACAACAACTGGGAGCAGAAGCAAGGTCTCTGTAAAGAAGATGAAGGAGAAAAAGGTGGAAAGCTCTGAGTCTAGTGACTCAGTACCAGTAGCAGCCACACCAGCAAGGAAGAAATCCAAAGGTGTGAAGAAAACTAAGGCCCTACAAAAAAATCTCTCCATAGAAGACAAGGATGAAGAAGAAAAAGTCCTGACTACAAAAACCACTTAGAGGAGAAGTAACAGACTGCTTCAAGGGCCATCAAGAAAGAGAGCTAAGGTGGAAAACAAACCAGCCCCAGTTTCCCAAGAAAGTACATCTGACAAAAAGGAGAATGTAGAGTCAGAGGAAGAAAAGGGAACTGATAATCTCAAGATCGAGTCCCCAAAGAATGAATCCAGCAATGAAGCTGAAGCTGGATTCATGGAAGAAAATGCAGAATCTGCTGATGAAGAAGAATGCAGAAGCCCTGTGGCTAACTCTCAGAGCATTCACTCTGATGATGAAGAAAAGCTACAAGATGACCCAACTGCATCTCTAAATGCAAATGCTCCAACAAGCCCAAATCATGGGTCAAATGATGTTGATTTTGAAAAAGAAAGACATGCCCCTACCAATTCTGAACCTCAAGGAAGTTCGTCTGATAATCCAAAGGCCTCAGAGTCTGAAGAGGAAAAAGAGTCTAATGCTCCCATAGCTGAACTCCCAAGGACAAGGAAGAGCTACAGATTACTTGCTCAATTTGCCTCCAAGAAGAGAAATGATCACTCTACTACAATCATTGAATTAAGTGATAATGAATATGAATCACAGGAAGAAAGTGCTAAAGATGGGACTAGTAAGGAAGAGGATGAATCAAAGGAAGATGTTGCTGAAGAAGGCTTTGGTAATGAAATTCAACAAGAAGAATTCACTGATGAATCTGATGAAAGGAGTCATCATGATTCAAGTTCAAGAAGTGAAGAATTGGAGAAAGATTCTGGTTCTACAAATCAGGAATTAGAAGAACCACCAAGCTATCCTTTCATCTCTCCAATTAGGATTAACAAAAGAAGAGTAGTTAAAAGCTCAAATGAACCACAAGAGGTACTTCTAGAAATTCCAAGCCTAGAGCTAGTGTCTCAGAACTTCCCAAGGGTGAAGAATTATACAACAATAATGATCAAAGACCAGCCCCATTACAAATTATGCAGATATACTAGCAACCATTATATTCCCTATGATCGTACAGTGGACTTTGAAGGCAGAAGGATTATAGCCAAGGAGATAAACGTAGAGTCTGTTTAGTCTAATAATAATGGTGCTCAAGTCCAAATTGAAAAGCCTTCATCTGCTCAAGCATTTTTGCCCAACATTCCTTCATCCTCCAATAGCGATTGATACTCAACGATTTTTCAGATTCTCAACACTTTCAAAAATCTGTCCAAGGATGAAAATCGTAGATTCCAATCTGGTGTTCAAGAAGAAATTGTCCAACCAGATGACCAAATCCCGATGGAGAAGGATCTGATTAAAAATTCTGATGATCTGATTGAGAAAATATCTCTAATCATTGAAGAGTCAAAGAGGTTGACAGAAACAAAAGATAACTCAGTTCAAGACAGAATCCAAGCCACCATGGCTGATGTATCTCTCAAAATCAAAGAGAGAGAGAGAGATCACATCTATCTAAAGGCCATACATGATCAGAAGGATGAAGCTTTACGAGCACAAAAGGCCAATGAAGAGAAACTCCAAGTCCTCTCTGACAAGATTGAAAACCTGAATCAGTGTTTCTTCGTTTAACTTGAGCTCAGCCAACAAGAAATCCAGATTGAAGTTGGTAACTCCTCCTATCTGATGGAGAAGTTTATGTCCAAAATGGACCAGCTCTCCCAAGTGATTAATGACAAAAAGGGGGAGAAAAGGAGGCATAAAAAGATGTAGAGTAAGAGGCACTCAAGAAATGGTAAAACGAATAGAAGGAAAAAAAAGAAGAAGGCAGCATAAGAAGAAGCTGAGTTATCCTCTAAGGGGGAGCCAAAGGATGATGAGCCAGAGGCTGAGGGGGAGTCAAAACTAGAAGAAGAGGAGGGGCTGACAAAAGAAATAAAGTCAACATCCCAAGGGGAGCAAGAGCAAACAAATCAAACAGATGAATAGCTGATCAAAAGACATCCTGGAAACATACATGGAGCCAAAGAGGTACATCTCTAACTAGTTAGGTATGTTCTGGATCTAGGATGTAAGATGTCATAGTGTATTAAATTCCATATCATTATAAATGACATTCATAATTATCTGTTTTAGAAATACAGCTGCTCACTGTATATAAGATTCATTCATAACATGCATATGCACTTATTATTTTTGTCATAATCAAATAAGGGAGATTGTCAGGAATAAGCATGTGAATGATATTCCTATTTACATATGATTTGATTATGATATATATGAATGAATATGCAAGTATGCTTGCATTAAGAAAAGTTATAAAGTCTTTTGATAGATTATAGAAATATATGTGCAAGGACTTAGAATGAATTGATCAAATATGTTAGGTTGATCCTACATAAGTAAAAATAGCTTTGTAAAGTCCTTAAAAAGAAATGATGTACAAGGACTATAAATATAGAAAGATCAAGCATGTTAGGTTGATCTTATGATGTAATAGATAGGCTTGTCTGATCGTCGAGAACTGTACTAGAAATCATAGTCTACCAGGAGAGTCAAGGATAACTTGAGAGCTATCGAGGCAGAATCGTAGTCTGCAAGATAGTAGATCTCAGAGTTCATAGACTGCTAGTAGAGACGAGGAAGGATTGTAGTGTATCGAGTAGCACTTCCTTGGAGACGTAGTCCACTGAGGAAGTCATGTTCAGAATCATAGAGATAGCCTGCCTACGAGACGACCGAGCATCTACGGAAGCCAAGTCAAGAATCATAGACTACACTCTTAGTCGTAGAGTCTACTGATGTCGAAGCCAAGTCAAGAATCGTAGACTACACTCAGAGTCGTAGAGTCTACTGTTAGTATCAAAGGCAGAGATCGTAGTCGAGCAAGATCAGATGAAGACAACAAGCACAACGACAAAAATCACAGAGTGTCAAGATCTGATCTCGAAGTCGTAGTATCTGCACGGCCAAAGCTAAATCGTAGTGTGTAGAACTGAGACTTCAAAAGATGTGCTCATAATAAGAAGACATAATCGTAGAGCAAATATGATTCTCAAAAAATGAGCACTCCCAGAATATCCAAAGGAATGAAGCCTCTGGTTGGTACTGCAAAGATACATCCCACCTGAAGGAAACTAGAGAGCACTCAACGAATGGCATGCAAGCTAACAGAAGATCTAAGCATCAACTTAATCAGCATCCAGATTGAGTTGTGAAACCATTTGAGATGAAGTCTCCCACAAGCTGATCATAAGAAGACTTCAATAACTGATTAAGGAAAGTCAGCTAGTGCAGTTACTGTCAAGTAAATAGAAGACATCGATCTTGGAAGCATCAGGAGTGTTTTCCAAACAAAGAAAGAACTGATGGAGTGTACACAGAGATACTGGTTAGCCTCTGAAGAATAAGGCTAAAGTGATTAAGCATTGGGTTTGTCCATTGATGATAAGTGAACGGGAGATCACAAGGAGAAAGCGAGTTGGACACGCCATAAATCTGAAGTGTCTTGTTACTCAGAAAGGGCCAGAGTAAAGAGTTAAGCCATCAGTATCTGAGAGCAGTCGAGGCAAACAGAAGTGTTAAGGCACTGCACAAGAGAAGGAAGAAGTGTTCTACATTGAAGATCCAATGAACATTCTTCAAAGATCGTAGTGTTGTCTCTACATGTCAAATGAGTAAGTCAACAAGACACTATGATCTGGTCCAAGAAAGAAAGCATCATAATAGTAGAGTTCGGTCATCCAAAGATTGAAGCATTGGCAACGGTTTAATCTAAAGGTTTGTATTCAGATAAGATTGAGAGCATAGATGCAAAAGGATAACCTCTGATCGAGAAATCAGAAGGGGGAAATAAAGTCGTCGACTTTCCCGAGGCATCAAAGTAACATCTCTGACGGGGTAGGTGAAATAGTAGACTACAGTGTCAGAAACTAATGTCATGTCATGTCACATTTACAGTCTGCACCAAATAACTTGAGATCTGCGAAGCAATTCAAAGAGCTCTAAGCGGCTACTTTCCAACGGGAAGATTTGGAAGGAGTACAAATCAGCTAGAGAGAAGATCAAAGGTTGTCGGAGTTGCTGAGCTTGGAGAAATGGTGGACTGATCTAACCAACGTAAATTGCTGAGTGACCAATGAAGGTCCGAAGGCTCACTCTACGATCCACCAAGAACACTTAGAGAGAGACAAAGAAAGAAGTAGAAGTGAGAGTTCTACTACAAGAAGAGTGTTCTAAACTACTGAGAGAAAGAAGAGCATCATGTCATCTTGATGTCCATTATGGGAAGAGTCTAAGTACCTGAGAGAAGAGCCTACAGTCATCTTAGTAAGTCCATCATGAAAAGGCATCAAGTATCAAGAAAGAAGATCACCAACGCCATCATGGTGTCAAGCATGAGAAAGTTTATAAGTACCTAGAAGAAGAGCTTACAATCATCTTAGAAACCTAGCATGTGCAGCCATCAAGTATCAAGAAGAATGATCTTCAAGGTAGTTCATCAAGGGATCATCAGAAGTGGTTGAGTAACTGAAGAAGCTAAGCATCATGCAACACTCAACTGCACTTCAAGGATGATCACGCCAAGTTGCTAAGTACAGAAGATGTTCAGAGCTTAAAGACATCTTAGAAGCTCAGTACCAACTCCAACAAACAAATAAACAACTACACAACAAGAAGCCAGGGCCTGAGGGGTCCTTCTCCGGAGGGACTAAATGAAGTTTCAAGCCTGCTGGGCTTGAAGATTTCCTAGGAAAACTAGAGAAGTTCCAAGGCTGCTGGCCTTGAAGAGTTCTTAGTGAACTGAAGTCCCAAGGCTGCTAGTCTTGAAGGAATCTTAGTGATTTAGGGTGCTGCCCTTCCTTAGTGGAAATCGTACTAGTTGAAAGCAGAAGAGTGGATTAGGAGCTTAAGTCTCTGAACCACTTAAAATCCCTTGTGTCTTTTACTTCATGTAACTTATATTATTTAAATTAACTGCTATAACTGCTATGCATGTTTTAACTTTTTACCACTGAACTAACTTGATGAGTGAGTTTTATACACATGAATTGGATACATTCGGGCTTAATTTATTTTTGTTCTCAAGTCTTTTAGATTAGTTTTTAAGTTTTTATGTCTATTCAAGCATGTTTTATGTTATTTTATAGGAATTGGGACAAAAGTTACATGGATCGACGTTCGAGGTGGCTAGATTCGCTTTTTTGGCTTGCCATTTACACAGCAGTCACTTCAGAGCCAATTTGACTATTGCTACAGACCTTATTTCGAAAATCTTAAAGCATGAAAGTTGTATATCTACCTTTTCGCATTCTGGATCATCTTGAATCATCTAAATCAGAGTTTGAATGAAGAAGTTATGGCCATTTTCCCAAAGGACGTCGGAGTAGAAAATGTCAGAAAAAGTGGTAGCGCCGGGGCACAAAGTTTAGGCTTATTTGCAGCGCTGAGGTGCTATAAAGCAGTGTCTGAGCGTCATGGCTAGCACTGGGGCATTGGGGAAGAGTTTGGGTGTGGCCTGGACGCGTTTTGGGCGAATTTTGACACCTTTTTGACTCCAAATTGGATTGGTTTTGTTCCAAAACTAAAAATTGGACTTGTAACCTATAAATACCTGATGTAAGGCATAAAATATGAGGGGATTACATAGATTAGACTAGATTAAACACTCATTTAGATTAGAACATAACTCTAGTTCTTAATTAGTCATAAGAGATTGAAGCAAATTGAAGAACACTGAAGATCAAGAGCAAGAGCAAGAGGAGTCTCAAGGCTACTGACAATAGATTATATTCTCTTCTCTTCTCTTACTTTTATCTTTTAATGTCTATTCAATTGTGGATTCTTGATTTTAATTCATTAATTATGAACTAACTCTTTCATTAAGATTTCAATCGAACTTTTTATGATTATGATTTAGTTATTCATTATATTCCAATTATTTATATTGAAGTGAATTGTTCATCTTGCCTTATGCTTATTGATTAATTATCTGATCAGTAATTACCTTGTTACTCTAGAAGGAATTGAGAGAGGAATTCTAGGGTTAGAACTGGGCATGGTGACATGTGACCTAGTTATTTGCACAGTGAATAATTAGGTTTGTGAATAGAATGAGAATATCTATTTGCCGCATGTAACACATAAGGAATTGGGATTGTAACAAGTTTAATTCAATTATTTTGCATAGAGATATATCAAATTAATCTTGGTTAAATAGAAGGAAAATGATCACTTGAGAAAGGGTTTTTGGTATTTGAGAATTCATGTTAACAATTCAGTAGACATAATAATTGGGATAATTGGATAATTGGTTTATAGTTCATAATTGAAGATATTGGAGTCTTAATCTTTATTTATCTAAATTCATTCGTTAAAGTCTGAGTTTTAATTGATTAATTTAGTTTTCTTAATTAGAAAAATCACAATTTGTGATTGTTTAAATAAAATTGATTTGGTTAAGAGTTAGTAATTGATAATTTTTATTAAATAATTCCTCGTGGGAACGATACTCTACTTTCACTTTATTACTTATTGACCGTGTATACTTGTACATATTCATTGATTGCGAAATCGATCAACAAGGTTTTGGTGCCGTTGCCGGGGAATTAATTTAATAATTATTTACCAATATTAATTTCAATCAAATTAGTCTTAATTTAAATATTTTTATTTTTATTTTTCATTCTCTTTCTATATTTCTCTCTTTTTAGGTACCATGGATGACTTTGCGTATCAATGGCCATACACGAACATGAGTCAACCAAGCGGAGCAGAGATTGACAGATTCGAGAAACTTTCTGCATTATCAGCACAGATGGAAGACACTTTCGAGGATGTTTGAAGCTTTTGAAGCTCAACGTCATCAAAGTGTGGTGGTTACTTATGATTATTGTGCTTGAAATCATATGAGTCATCAATGAGCCATCAGTTTCGAGCCGGTACAGTATGGTGGTGATTACCCCAATAATTAAGTTTATCCCAACAACTATCATCAGGATTGGGGGTATCACCCGGATTTTTCATGGAGTATCAATCAAGATCAATTTTATGCTCCAAGTCCAACATACCCACCGGATTTCTCGTGTCCACCTCCACTACAACAGGAAGAATATTCAAATTGGGAGGAAGCCTTGGAAAAAGTTATTAAAGCTTCTAAAAAGAAACACGAGGAACATGAAAAGAAACTTAATCAAATGGAGCTGAGTATACAAAGTCAGAATGCATCGATCAAGAATCTGGAAAATCAATTGGGGCAGATAGCACATGTGTTGAACAATCGTCCTCAATACACTTGGCTCTATGACATGAATTCTGAGACTGATGGTGAGCCCGAACCAAATCTGCAACCGGATGTGCCAAATGATATAGATGTTGAAAGAGAGGAAAGACTTGGGGACCAAGAAAACGAGATCGGCAAAGATCTAACTTTGAGTACCAGCGAAGATGAGCCAATTTCATTAGTATCCCATGTGCCTCCTCCACCAAAGCTCAAGAATCCGAGAAGTTTTGTAAAACCATGCCCAATTGGAAGTCATGTCGTCGGCAAAGCTCTTGGTAACGTAAGAGTTATTATATTTGTGGAGTCATGGTGGGATGAAAAGGAAAAGATAGAGAAAGATTCCATTATGTTTAATAAGCTTCAATGCCCCAATCTGATCATCGACATAATGGAGGAAACACCTAGTGGTTTGCCATTCTTAATGGGGATCCTATCTACAAAGAGCATGCTAGGTGACTTCAATTCAAGGGATTTTGCTAATGGGAACTTCCCAAAAGAGACATTTCTTCTGATAGATGGAGGGTTCCTAAATTTTCGTATGGGAATTGGATAGAGAACTGAAGAAGTCAGGCTGAGACTATAAAACAAGCGCTTATTGGGAGGCAACTCAAGTTCAATTTTTATTTTTAGTTTTTATTAAGTTTTATATTAGTAGTTTTGAATTTGCATTTATTTAGGATTTAATAAAATTGCTTCTATCATGGTTTTACAGGATATTCAAGTCAATTCAAGTGTGGTGCCCAATTTGTTCCATGTGCTTAGCCTATTCTCCAAACTTAGCGGACAAGGAGGAAGATTGCTATATTTTTATGGAAGTCCTCTGCTTTAATTTTTTTCTATTGTAGCCATTGAGGACAATGCCTAGTTTAAGTTTGGGGGCATTTTAGTGCCGTACTGCATATAGTTAGTTATCTGCATAGTAGTTTATTTTTTTTATGTGTTAGCATTATGTTTTTTTTAGGTTGCATATAATACATGGTATTTTTTTTTGCATCTTCATATATGTGTTCATGTAGTATAATTGCATTTTTTTATTTTTGCATGAATCTGTGTGATAGGTTGGTGTGGTCTTAGCTCGGCCTATGATAAGATTGGTTTTGCATGTTAACTTGAACAGTGTTGATAATTGATGATGAGTTCTAATTTTAATCATGATTATAATCTTAGCCTGTCTGAAACTTATGTAACCGGTTAGCACTTAAAGTTTAACTGTTTTAATCCACTTGATTCAAGGGTTTCATAATTTGTTTATGAGGGAAAATCTTTGTTAAAATTTAAGGAAATTAGTGAACTGGAGGTAAAGGTTGGAATGACGTAAAAGCTTGAGTTTGGGGGAATCTATGGGATATATATACTAAAAAAATTGATGAAGAAAAAAAAATAGAAAATCCAGAAAAAAGAAAAAAAAGAGATGATGAAAAAAAAGAGAAAACCCGTGGTTAGTTTTGTTTCGGGGCCTTTGTTACTTGAGCAAGTACGCCCGAAGGGGTGTCTTAACACCTAGCGCCCTAAGGTCTTATATGGTCTGGGAGTCATTGGTTGAAAGCTCGCTAAGGGGTGACGCTATTGGCCTAATGGAATGAGACATTGCACAACCATGAAAAAAAATGAATAAAACACGAGAAAGAGCAAAAATGCCCTCGTGATTGAATAAGAGTATAAATAAATCATGTATTTACCCTTAGATTTGGTAATTGCTTCGTTTTAACCGGAGTTGTCATGTTCACAAAAGTAATTGAATTGGAACTGAAATTTTCCTTATAAGAAGTTTGTTATGTGATTTTCTTGAACTGTGGTTGGTTAAAATGGTTAACAAGCACACACACACAACATGGGTGATGACAGGTTTGGGTTGACTAATTGGTTAGAGTTATGGATTTTGAATTGATTAGATATATTGTTTGAGTACCAATGGTATTTTTAAGGCCTGTTGCTATATATCATACTGATTTATTACTCGGTTCGTAAGTATATTAAGAAGTAGATTATGCATATGCACTCATTTACTTGAGTTATTTTGTTCATTTTTAGTTCTTTTATGTTTTTTCTTGAGGACAAGCAAAAGTTTAAGTTTGGGGGTATTTGATGAGTAAGTTTTATACACATGAATTGGATACATTCGGGATTAATTTATTGTTGTTTTCAAGTCTTGTATATTAGTTTTTAATTGTTTATGTCTATTCAAGCATGTTTTATGTTGTTTTGTAGGAATTCGGACAAAAGTTACATTGATCGACGTTCGGGGTGGCTAGATTCGCGTTTTCGGCTTGCCATTTACATAGCAGCCACTTCAGAGCCAATTTGAGTATTGCTTCAGGCCTTATTTCCAAAATCTTAAAGAATGAAATTTTCAAATCTACTTTTCCTCTTTCTGGAACATCTTAAATCATCTACATCGGAGTTCAAATGAAGAAGTTATGGCCATTTTTCCAAAGGACATCGGAGCCGAAAATGTCAGAAAAAGTGGTAGCGCCGGGGCGCTAATTTTAGGCTTATTTTCAGCGATGGGGTGCTATAAGGCAGTGTCTGTGTGACGCCCCCAAAACAGGTATACAACACCCATTCCGAGTCGCCAAATATATGGTACATAAAACAAACTACAACTTCAATAATACAAATGTCGTGTGAAATACAACAATACATACTGTGAGTTTAAATACAAATATTGTCTTCTAGACAATATCCATATGTAAATAAATCCTCATTAAAATTATTCAAACACTATTTTACAGAAATAGCGAGGACTGCTAAAATATCTTTCTAGAAACCTCACTCCATACCCCGACTCGATCCTTCTATGTTCTCACCTCCTGAGAAGAAAATGGAACAAAAAGGAAAAGGGTGAGCTCAACTAGCCTAGTAAAAAATATTATGACTAAGATAACATACAACAAATTATCGTTAGTCTTCAACAGGGAAAAAATCTGATAGAATACAATAGACAATAAGTTTTAGATCAACAACTACAGCGGAAACAACAATCCATTAGAAGAGTCACGTAGAGGATGAATTCTACTATCTTCTAATATTTAAGTGTCCATCATCAATATTTTATCCCTGTAACAACAATCAATATACATCTTTAATCATCTTTGCACTACAGGCCAAAGATATTCATTTATATCACCGGTTGGTTATGTTCATCTTAACACCTGTTCATCTTTGCACTACGGGCCAAAGATATTCACCAGTAATCATTTATCTTTGCACTACTGGCCAAAGATATTCAATAGTATCATCATTTAGGACTGAGGACGATGAAAAATATTTTTTGAAGAAACGAATCCAGTGAAACAAAATGACAAGGATTAAGGATTCGTACTTTAGTTTGTCCAAATTCAAAAATACTCCATAATAAATAATTATGAGCCAAACTTCAAGAATGAAGATCAAAACATGGATACAATCAAAGCTAGTAACCATAATAGACATTTTGGACAAAAAGGAGAATTTTCATTTTTCGGTGAATAGTGCCGTATTCGTGAATAGTGCCGTATACGTGAATAGTAACCCCGACACAACAAGTTCCAAATTTGATAAAAAGTTCAACCAATATTTTGGCATAATGATATTGAAGAAAATAATATCATTTGAGAAAGAAATAACATCCCTTCCACGAATCTCCGATAATAACCAGCTAAGCCCAGAAAGCTACGCACTTCGGTCACCGACTTTGGCTGCTCCCAACTTTGTATTGCTTCAATCTTCGTCGGGTCCACAGATACTCCATGTTTTGACACCACGTGCCCAAGGAATGCTACTTCCTCAAGCCAAAACTCGCATTTCTTTAGCTTGGCATAAAGCTTGTGTTCACAAAGTCTTTGAAGTACTAGCTTCAAATGGTGCTCATGATCTTCACGACTTTTGGAATAGATGAGGATGTCATCAATAAAGACAACAACGAATTGATCCAAATATTCCTTGAATACTCGGTTCATCATATCCATGAAGGCAGTAGGGGTATTAGTCAATCCGAAAGACATGACTAAGAATTCATAATGCCCGTACCGAGTTCTGAAGGCAGTCTTTGGAATATCCTCAGTTTTAATCTTCAGCTGATGATATCCAGAACGAAGATCGATCTTTGAAAAGAATTGTGCTCGTTGTAACTGGTCAAACAGGTCATCAATGCGAGGTAGTGGATACCTATTCTCGATGGTGACATGGTTTAATTCTCGGTAGTCAATACAAAGTCGCATACTCCCATCTTTCTTCTTTAAGAATAAAACAGGAGCACCCCAAGGAGATGTACTAGGACGAATGAAACCAATGTCTAACAATCCCTGTAGTTGGACTTTTAACTCCTGAAGTTCAATAGGAGCCATTCGATATGGGGTTTTAGAAATGGGTTTTGTACCCGGTTCAAGATCAATAAAGAATTCAACTTCACGTTCCAGGGGTAGACCGGGAAGTTCTTCGGGAAATACATTAGGAAATTTTTTAACAACAGAAATATTATCCAAATCTGACTTGTCTCTGTTCAAATCCATAACATGGGCTAAGAAAGTTTGGCATCCGTTTTTCAATAAACGAATAGCTTTGTGGCTTGATATGACAGTGAGTGATTTTAGTGGTTTAGTGGTTTGAATTCGTATGACAGGTTGGTTAGGAATATAAAAACTAACAACCTTACGAAAACAATCAATTTTGGCATGATGAGTGGTTAACCAATCAATTCCTAAAATCACATCAAAAGCAAGTATCTTTAAAGAGATAAGATCCACAGGTAATGTGATAGTGCCAACTTGGATCATGCAAGATTTATAAACTGTAGATGTAATGAAGGTTTCACCCAACGGAGTTTCAACAGATAAATCAAAATCTAATTTCTCCGGAGTCAAGTTTAAACGTTGAGCACAAGCAGGAGAGATAAAAGAATGGGTAGCACCGGTATCTAGTAAGGTATAAACTTCGCAAGAATTCAAGATTAGTTTACCCGTGATCACTTCGTTTGGGTTCCTCACGTTTTGGCCAGTCACGACAAACGCTCTTCCAGGAACCGCTGATTTCGACTTATCCGGGACAGCCCTTGGAATCACCACTCCCGCTGAACTTGGTTTCGCTATAGTACAATCTCGAGCGATGTGGCCTTCCTTTCCACAGTTGTAACATACCTTGGATTGTTGTGGACAGTTTGGGCTGATATGTCCCTCCTTCCCGCATTTGTAACATCTAACTGGCTGTCGTTCTCCTCCCCTAGAATTTGTTGTTGGTGTTGCTGCTGCTGCTGCTGATGTCTTCCCGTCGTTGTTGAATCTTCTCTTTCTGAAATTTCCACTTGAGTCACCTCTTCTATTATCATGGCCACGATTACCACCTGAATAGTTACCGCCTTTGTCTGTATTCTTCCTTCCTTGCTGGTTATCATCGTTCTGATGACTGCTGTCATCGATATGACCCTGGTTGTGGTCCCTTGGTTGAGTATACTCACTATCTCGCTCTAACAACTGAGCCCTGTTTACAACATCTGAATATAAAGAAAATTTATGAGATATAAGGTATTGACGAATCTCGGGTTTTAAACCTCTCAGAAACATCTGCGTCATGCTATCCTCATTCTCCACCAAATGCGGTGCAAACCTGGACAACTCTGCGAACTTTGCCTTGTATTGAGACACCGTCATGTTATTTTGTTCAAGTCTAATAAACTCTACCTCCTTCATATGACGAATACTTTCTGGAAAGTACTTGTCATTGAATAGTTTCTGAAATCTTTCCCAAGACATGTTGAGTGCATCTGGCTGGGTACGCTTCACATATTCCCACCAGTAATCTGCTTCACCACAAAACATAAAGGTAGCGAATGGACCCTTCTGTTCCTCCGTGCATCCCAAGACATCGAATATCTTGGTAATTTGCTTGACCCATGTTTCTGCCATGATCGGATCCGGTTTTCCCTTAAATTCTGGTGGTCCCAACTCCTTGAACTGCTTGGCTGTGATAGACCGCGCGTTGCCATCATTTCCACCCGTATTTTGTACACGAGTCTCCCTTGTTTGATTTTGCATGAACTGCAAAAAGCTCCTAAACATTCCATCATTCATCGTTTGCTCGGTAGTGTTGTTTCCCCGATCTCCACCAGAGACCATATCCCTAAGCTTTGATACCAACTGTGACGCCCCCAAAACAGGTATACAACACCCATCCTGAGTCGCCAAATACATGGTACATAAAACAAACTACAACTTCAATAATACAAATGTCGTGTGAAATACGACAATACATACTGTGAGTTTAAATACAAATATTGTCTTCTAGATAATATCCATACGTAAATAAATCCTCATTACAATTATTCAAACACTATTTTACAGAAATAGTGAGGACTGCTAAAACATCTTTCTAGAAACCTCACTCCATACCCCGACTCGATCCTGCTATGTTCTCACCCCCTGAGAAGAAAAATGGAACAAAAAGGAAAAGGGTGAGCTCAACTAGCCCAGTAAAGAATATTATGACTAAGATAACATATAACAAATTATTGTTAGTCTTCAATAGGGAAAAAATCTGATAGAATACAATAGACAACAAGTTTTAGATCAACAACTACAGCGGAAACAGCAGTCCATTAGAAGAGTCATGTATAGGATGAATTCTACTATCTTCTAATATTTAAGAGTCCATCATCAATATTTTATCCCTGTAACAACAATCAATATACATCTTTAATCATCTTTGCACTACAGGCCAAAGATTTTGATTTATATCACCGGTTGGTTATGTTCATCTCAACACTTGTTCATCTTTGCACTACGGGCCAAAGATATTCATCAGTAATCATTTATCTTTGCACTACAGGCCAAAGATATTCAATAGTATCATCATTTAGGACTGAGGACGATGATTTTTTTTTTTAAAGAAACGAATCCAGTGAAACAAAATGACAAGGATTAAGGATTAAGGATTTGTACTTTAGTTTGTCCAAATTCAAAAATACTCCATAATAAACAATTATGAGTCAAACTTCAAGAATGAAGATCAAAACATGGAAACAATCAAAGCTAGTAACCATAATAGACATTTTGGACAAAAAGGAGAATTTTCATTTTTCAGTGAATAGTGTTGTATTCGTGAATAGTGCCGTATACGTGAATAGTAACCCCGATACAACAAGTTCCAAATTTGATAAAAAGTTCAACCAATATTTGGGCATAATGATATTGAAGAAAATAATATCATTTGAGAAAGAAATAACATCCCTTACCTCAAAATAACCGTACTTCTGACTGAATTTCGATATAGTACTGATAGAAACTCGTACCGTATAGCAACACTCAAAGTATACTCACAAGAATACGCTCAATAATATATAGAGACAAAGAGAGAAAACATGTTTTAGGTGTGATTTTCAATTCTAACTTAGCCCTCTATTTATAGGAAAATGCTAGAACGCCAAAGGAGACTAAATTAATAAAATATATTATTTTCTTTACAAATTCTCTACGCCACCCCATTTGAAAAAGCCACCAGCAACCATCTTGAAAAATAATCAGCAGCCCACATGTTCATAACATGAGTGGGTCCCACCCATAATTTAATAAAAATTATTTTATTTTCCGAAACTTCAACAATTCATAGAAAATAGACCGTTTATCAGAAAATACGAATTTTATGTCCATTCAGTCTGAAATCGAATTCTCTACAACTTTATAAAAGAAAGTTTTTCCAAATTCCCAACAGAAAATATCCGAAATCCACAAACGGATGATTTTTTAATTCTTCCAGTCCGACAAAATACTGATAAAACACCTCAACATTAATTCCTTCAATTATATCCACGTCAAATAAACATTTTCTTATCATATGAATCAATAATTAATTATTCTTAAATAATATGAATTATTGATCTGATAATAGAAGATACTATGTAGTGACAATTATTGGAATAATAATAATATAAACTAACAACACAACAATTATTGAATCAATAAAATTTTGAACAGTAACTACTGTAATAATTATTGAGTAGTGCCTTCTTACGTACGAATCAATAATTCAACAAATACTGTGCAATATCGTTTGCTACGTGCAACCACGCGTATTACTGTATTTTAACCACCAGGTAACCCAACAGTGTTAACGGTAACAATTTACGCCGTTATTTATAAAACTCAATCTTTGTCGTTTTCTTTCATCCAACCATTTTTCGGTATGGGGCCCACAAATGGTTGCGCCTTCATACGAATATTCCCCGACAGCAAGAATATTCCACGAACAAACGAATATTCCCCGACAATAATGATTATTTTATAACCACTTATTTATTTTGTAAAAAATTCACATTTCACCCATAACCAAAGCATTATATCAAATTAACCCTTATTAATTTAGAATAATGAATAAAGGAAAATTCAATTTTTTTTATAATAAGTTGGGGTCTTACAGTCTGAGCGTCGTGCCCAGTGCTGGGGCGCTAGGGAAGAGGTTGGGTGCGGCCTGGACGCATTTTGGGCAAATTTTGACAACTTTTTGACTCCAAATTGGATTTGGTTTGTTCCAAAACTAAAAATTTGACTTGTAACCTATAAATAAATGATGTAAGGCATAAAATAGGAGGGGATTACATAGATTAGACTAGATTAAACACTCCTTTAGATTAGAGCATAACCCTAGTTCTTAATTAGCCATTGGAGATTGAAGCAAATTGAATAATACTGAAGATCAAGAGCAAGAGCGAGAGGAGTCTCAAGGCTACTGACAATAGATTATATTCTCTTCTCTTACTTTTGTCTTTTAATGTATATTTAATTGTGGATTCTTGATTTTAATTCATTAATTATGAACTAACTCTTTCATTAAGATTTCAATCGAATTTTTTATGATTATGAATTAGTTCTTCATTATATTCCAGTTATTTATGTTGATGTGAAATGTTCATCATGCCTTATGCTTATTGATTAATTTTTTGATCAGTAATTACCTTGTTACTCTAGAAGGAATTGAGAGAGGAATTCTAGGGTTAGAACTGGGAATGGTGACATGTGACTTAGTTATTTGCACAGTGAATAATTAGGTTTGTGAATAGAATGAGAATATCTATTTGCCGCATATAACACATAAGGAATTGGGATTGTAACGAGTTTAATTCAATTATTTTGCATAGAGATGTAGCAAAATTAATCTGGGTTAAATAGAAGGCAAATGATCACTTGAGAAAGGGCTTTTGGCATTTGAGAATTCCTGTTAACAATTCAGTAGACATAATAATTGGGATAATTGGATAATTGGATTATAGTTCATAATTGGGGATATTGGAGTCTTAATCTTTATTTATCTGAATTCATTCGTTAAAGTCTTAGTTTTAATTGATTAATTTAGTTTTCTTAATTAGAAAAATCACAATTTGCGATTGTTTAAATAAAATTGATTTGGTTAAGAGTTAGTAATTGATAATTTTTATTAAATAATTTCTCGTGGGAACGATACTCTACTTTCACTTTATTACTGTTGATCGTGTATACTTGCACGTATTCATTGATTGCGAAATCGATCAACATAACTCTATGAACAATGTATATATGATTATGAATATATCAATGAAGAGGATCTTTTACTTATTTCGCTGTGCTTGAAAAGATTCTTATGTTTGTTATATGCTAAATTATTAGCAATACAAAATAAACCAGAGAAGTATTAGAAAGAAAAAGGATATATTCAACCCCCCCCCTTCTAGATCTATTGTGCCTACTAGGAACTAATAGTTTGGTCGTAATCTTTCAATAACTCGAGCCAACGTCCTTGCCGCATGTTGAGTTCTTTTTTGGTGAAGAAATATTTGAGGCTTTTATGATCCGAATATATCTCCACTTTCTCCCCATATAGATAGTGCCTCTAAATTTTTAACGCGAAAATGACTGTTATCAACTCTAGATCATGAGTAGAATAATTCCTCCCATATTCTTTGAGTTATCGCGAGACATAGGCTGTGACAACCCGAGAATTTGGATATTTATTAAAATCTTAAAATATTTAATTAAGGTTAAATAATAAACCTAGACATAAAATAAGTGAATGGATTTTTGATTTTCGAGAAGGATTTTTGTGAATTTAAAATTTTTGTGGTGAATTATTTAGGATTAAGGATATAAGTAAATATGTTCTATGTATATGGTATTATAGGTGTACAGTATGTGGTTCAGGATCAAGGGTTGAGCAGATAACCTATATCAGTGGCAAACCCTAATATTATAATAAGAACGTCAACGTTTAGTTCAAAAATTCTTACAATTTATAAAAAACACTAATAGCCGATTCTGGAAACCCTAATTTTAGTTCTGGGGATCCAAAACCCTAATTTGTGAATTTAAATGTTATGTATAAGGCATTTGGGTATTCATTACAAATCTAATTAAGGATGACCCTAATGATTAATTAGAATTCTAATAATTAGAAACACTAATTATTAGAAACCTAAATTTGTACATTTGAAACCCCAATTGGTAATTAGGTAATTTTAATTTTTATTAAGGAAATATTACTCCTAATTAGCAAGATTGAATTATGATTGGGAAATTTTAAATATAATTATAGAATCCTAATTATAATTTAGAAATATTAATTTTACATTTTAAAAACTGAAATTCGAAAATCTTAGAATTAAATATCAAAAATCTAATGGTTAAACCCTAAACCCTAAGGGTTAAACCCTAAACCCTAAGGGTCAAACTCTAAACCCTAAGGGTTGAGGTAAATGACAAGTATGACTTTAAAATGAAATGCAAAATGACTAAAATACCCTTTTCTTAAAACCTGAGCAAAAGATATGGCAAATCTTGTGAGTCACCAAGCCAAAACTTATCCCATGTGTTTTTAATTATTCTGAATATATTTCATAAATATTTAATATTTTAGGAATAATAATGGTATTTAATTTATTTAATTATAATATTGAATAAATTATTTAAAAATGATTTTAATACATGAAAAATCATAAAAAATGATATTATGGTATAAGAAAATATTTTGAGTTATTTTTCATAAATTTTATTATTTTGTGATGAATTTAATTAATTAAATAATATTAATGATAATTAATTTATTTAATAACTATATTAAATAAATTGTGGAAAAATAGAATTAATGATTTAAAATTTTTTTAAGTGTTATAAAAATATCTTAAGTTATAAAATACAAATTTTGATATTTTGACATGAAAATATTAATATTTTAATATTAAAAGAAATTATCGGATAATGAATTTAATTGTTTAAGAATCATATAAATATGATTTTAAGATATTAAAAATACTTTGATATATTATAAATATATTATAATATTATGTTATGATTTTTATTAATATTTAGTACTAAATAAATATTAATGATATAGGAATTAAGTGATATTTAATTCATTTAAATACGATATTAAGGATTAAAAAATCATTTTAAATGATAATAATTATATGAAAATTATTATGAGCGTATGAAAAATATTTTGACTGATAAAATAATTATCTAAGATAATTGTTAAGTATTAGGCAGAGTTTAATTGAACTTAAACTCGATATTTATCCGACTAAGCCGTCGGGATGTCAGAATTATACCGAACTCGACTCAGACTGTAAAAGTTTGACTTGAGGTTAAGTCTTATTTGTATTATAGACGGATAGGATTATGTGATAATGTGTTTAGGTTATTTTAAATACTATGATGATATTATTCTAATTTGTATATCAATATTATTTATATATTAGGTTCAGGCAAAATTTATTAAAATGCATAACGATAATCAATGGCTTAGGCAAGTTTCTTATACTTATTTATTGTGCAAGTTTTTCTTAACTCGATCTCGAGTTGTATTATTCAATTATACTTGTGGTTAATCATTTCTGATTGCCATGTCTAAGAATTATTAAATCGCACTCTATGTATACTGCATGTATTCATCAGGTATGAAAGGTCGATCACCTTTATTACCATTCGGTCCAGATATATATATGTTCATGTTCAATGCTCGTTCAGTTATAAAAATTTGTTTATGCTAATTCACAACTATATTGTTGAATTATAGCCAGCTTATTATTCAAATTCTTTCAATCATGATATATCCTTAAATAAACTTATACTTGCTGGGCAAACTAATGCTCACCCTTGCTATATCATGATTAACATTGCAGATTAAGACAAATACGTCGAATACAGGAAAGGACAAAGCCAAGTTCTGCTTGGGATTATATGTGCAGCTAATTGTAATAGTATAGTATGATAATAATGTTATATGTTAGATAGTTTATAAATTTTGTATAAGTTAAAGTTACTCGACCTTGGGGTTAGTGTGAAAATATACTATATAAAAAATTTATGTTTATATCTTCCGTAATAGTTATAGAATGATTTAACCAGATCCGCGGTGATTTTGGACTCGGATTTGGGGCTCTCACAGTTGGTATCAAAGCTGTAGGTTATGAACCTTAGGTAGGAATATCTGAGACTAATAACCGCAGTGATTAGGATAAGTACTAACTCAAATATAGTTAGTGTGTCGGTAAGATTCAAAGACGAATCTCGGCGATTTATAAGATACAAAGTTCCCTAACTCTGATAATATAGTTGAACAATAGTAATGAATAGATAGAGTCTAAAAGACTAAAAGTGCAGGAATAAGAGATCGTAAAACAAAACGATCATAGTATAGAAATGAATCGTAATATATAAGATGAGATCACCCCGTGATCTGATAAGGTTATAGTATGGAGAAGGATCAAGTGAATGATTGAAAAGTTTACAGCAAGATTACGGAGTGTCAGTTGTACTATGAATTGGTACAGATTTAGGAAAGGATTATGTATACGGATTAAATGAAATTCGTATGGAGAAGGGAGTTAAGATTAGGTTTGTGTCGCGCTATTTGTTATATGCATTTTAAGAGGGTGCTTCCTTTCTCATGTGTATATCAGATAGATATGTTATAGGTAGAGAATATCAGGTTAAGTACGAGTTCTTAAAACTCATACTTATGATACGTTCGTGACTCATGATTATATGAAATGTTTATGAACCTCTAAGCGAATGGACGCCAAAGATCTGACTATGACAAGTTCTTAAACTCATATGATTGTGGAAAGTTCCTGAACTCATAAGTGTGGTTTGACGAACTGGTAAAATTAAGTGAGAATGGAATATTAAGGATAATAGGAATAAATAGATTAATAAGTAATTGATCATTAGTGGAGACATAAGTTTTCCAAATCTTTTAGCTATGCTAGACTCAAAATTTTGACATCAAGCTAAAAATGCACTATGTGCTTTTTGAAATGAATTTTTATTCTCAACTCCGGGTGACCATTGTGTATAAGTAGACTTCGGGCTACCGACACATCGTTACATGTTGAGGTAATAAAACAGATTTTTAATGATTTTTGAACGGTTTAAATTATAGTCTATACTACTTATTTCAGCTAGAAGATAATGGTTTAAAATATCAAAATATATTTTACTTATCGCTTATGTACCATGTAACCTGGTGCAGAGATGATAAAAAGTTGATGGAGTTGTAAATGCAGGAATACTTAGTGTTGAATTTGATCTAAAATCATTGGTCCGCTATTGCATGGTGTGTTATGACAAAGTCACTAAATGACGACATCCTCAAATGGGCTATTAATACAGTACGACATCATGGCGTCATTTTCAAACAAAATTTTCAAAATTTTAATTTGCCATCGGGTTTTGGCTACATACATTCATAATTCAATTGAAGTTGATTATTGATTTGACTCTAAGCTATTCGATTCGGCTAGACCAACTTTTATGAACACTCTAAGCGTTCTTTGAAAATTATCCCGAACCAACTTATTTTGGTGCGGATTCTAATAAGACTGAGGTAAAATTTTTGTGCCTATGGCAGTGACGAGAAATAGATTCGACCAGCAGTACTTAATAAGTACAGGGCATACTGGGCTAATTACCCACTATGTCCTTAAGTTATGACGGTATGTAGATGAATTTCCATATAACCTTTACGAAAATGACAGACAATAGTCTATTTAACTCCTCAGCACAATTTCAAAATTTAAATTCTTGTGAGGAATGTATTGGGTAGCATGTGATGATGTATATGAATGTTGTATGGAGCATGGTATAAGGTGAAATGTAAATTTCGGGGACGAAATTTTTAGAAGAATGGGTGAATGTGACAACCCGAGAATTTGGATATTTATTAAAATCTTAAAATATTAAATTAAGGTTAAATAATAAACCTAGAAATAAAATAAGTGAATGGAATTTTGATTTCTAATAAAGAATTTTGTGAATTTAAAATTTTGTGGTTAATTATTTAGGATTAAGGATATAAGTGAAAATATTCTGTGTATATGGTATTATAGGTGTACAGTATATGGTTAAGGATCAAGGGTTGACCAGATAACCTATATCAGTGGAAAGCCCTAATATTATATTAAAAACGTCAAAGTTCAGTTAAAAATTCTTACGATTTATAAGAAACCCTAATAGCCAATTCTGGAAACCCTAATTTCAGTTCCGAGAATCTAAAATCCTAATTCAGAATATAAAACCCTAATTTTGGAATTTAAATGCTATGTATAAGGCAGTTGGGTATTAATTACAAATCTAATTAGGGATGACCCTAATGATTAATTAGAATTCTAATAATTAGAAATTCTAATGATTAGAAATCTTAATTTGTAAATTTGAAACCCTAATTGGTAATTAGATCATTTTAATTTTTATTAAGGAAATATTAATCCTAATTAGCAAGATTGAATTGTGATTGGAAAATTTTAAATATAATTATAGAATCCTAATTATAATTTAGAAATATTATTTTTCTATTTTGAAAATCGAAATTCGGAAATTATAGAAATTAAATTTCAAATATCTAAGGGTTAAACCCTAAACCCTAAGGGTTAGGGTAAATGACAAGTATGCCTTTAAAATGAAATGTGAAATGACTAAAATACCTTTTTCTTAAAACCTAAGCAAAAGATATGGCAAATCTTGTGAGTCATCAAGCCAAAGCTTATCCCATATGTTTAAATATTTCCAAGATCAGATCAACTGCCACCTAGCAAGATTTGCATACATTGAATCTAACTTAAGAGATTTAAAGTAAGAAAAGTTACTTTACTTTTCATTTTTTCTCCAAGACTGTCTCTCTCTTAAAATTTCAAAATAGAAAGTGAGTGGGTGTGAGAAGTTAAGGCATGAACATCTTGTAGCTTATCAATAACAGATTCAAGAAGTCAAGATCAAGGATCAAAGCTAGAAATGGTATAAAATCCTAATCATTAAAATCATATGATCTCATGTTAAATGTTGTTGTTTATTGTTTAGAAGTGTGTTATAAGATGTCATTTAGTGAACTGGGTTGTTATATCCCAGATCCATAACAACAAAGTGCTCGAAATCAAGTTTTTAGAAACTGACTTTGAACCCAAAAAAGTTGTCTGACAACCATATGTCAGGGCCTCTAGATCTCTGTGTATTAGATTTTTTATGTGTTTTATGTTATGGATCTGTTCTATGTCAAGTAACCTATGATCTACAACTGGAAACAGAGTCAAATCATTTCTAGATCGTAAGATAGGATCAATCAAACTGCGTTGACCAACCATGAAACAGGTTTCTGGGCAACCCAGAAACCTAGTTTTTTGTCTGACAGTGATTTTGCAGGTGCTAGATCTGACGACTGCCAAGTGTTTGGGCCTTGTTATTGTAATGGTTGTGTAGAGTGACATTAAGACTATTAATCCATGCCTCTAAAACTCCCATATCATACGCGGAATCGTATTAAATCATGGTCAAACCTATGTTGACCAACTCACCGGATGAAGATGTAACCTAGAACTTCAAAGGGCAGTTTCTTGGCACAACTTTGACCGGTCCAGATCTTACGAAGGTAATGTTGTTAAGTTGATCTAGTGAGTTATATATGTACCCTGACATCCGGACTACAAGTTCGAACTCATAAATCACCCAAAAAAGACTTAGAGCTCACGATCTAAGGATCTAGATATAGCACCATGTGTTGTTCTTCATTTTCTGGAAAACCCAGAAATGAAGAACAACCTTGTCAGACTTTTTGATTGCTTATATCTCTCAGTTATGATGTTGTATGACCCTGAAATCAGTTTGTTTTTGTAGTATGACATAAATACTACATGTGTAACACTTTAGATAACCCAGAATCATGAAGATCAATGATCTAAACTTGGTCAAACCTCCTACCTTGAACACTGCCTATGCGTTTCTGGGTTTGATGAAGAACAGCCCAAGAACACGTTTAGCCAAGGTTTTATCGCCTAATGCACCTTTAGCGACAATTAATTTCTGAAAATAATTATTTTATTAAATAATTAGAGAAAAATAGTTTTTGATTATTAAAAATTCAAAATAAATTCCTAAAAATTATTTTAAAGTCCAAAAATTAGTTTTTAATTATTTTGAATATATTTCATAAATATTTAATATTTTTTGAATAATAAAGGTATTTAAATTATTTAATTATAATATTAAATAAATTATTTTAAAATGATTTTAATACATAAAAAATGATATTATGGTATAAGAAAATATTTTGAGTTATTTTTAATAACTTTTAATATTTTCTGATGAATTTTATTAACTAAATAATATTAATGATAATTAATTTATTTAATAACTGTATTAAATAAATTGTGGAAAAATAGAATTAATGATTTAAAAATCATATAAAAATTATTTAAGTGTTATAAAAATATCTTAAGTTATAAAATACAACTTTTGATATTTTGTCATGAAAATATTAATATTTTAATATTAAAAGCAATTATCGAATAATGAATTTAATTGTTTAAGAATCATATAAATATGATTTTAAGATATTAAAAATAATTTGATATATTATAAACATATTATAATATTATGTTATGATTTTCATTAATATTTAGTATTAAATAAATATTAATGATAAAGGAATTAAGTGATATTTAATTCATTTAAATACGATATTAATGATTGAAAAATCATTTTAAATGATAATAATTATATGAAAATTATTATGAGCTTATGAAAAATATTTTGACTGATAATATAATTATCTAAGATAATTGTTAAGTATTAAGCAGAGTTTAATTGAACTTAAACTCGATATTTATCCGACTACGCCGTCGGGATGTCAGAATTATACCGAACTCGACTCAGACTGTAAAAGTTTAACTTGAGGTTAAGTCTTATTTGTATTATAGACGGATAGGATTATGTGATAATGTGTTTAGGTTATTTTAAATATTGTGATGATATTATTCTAATTTGTATATCGATATTATTTATATATTAGGTTCAGGCAAAGCTTATTAAAATGCATAACGATAATCAACAGTTCAGGCAAGTTTCTTATACTTATTTATTGTGCAAGTTTTTCTTAACTCGACCTCGAGTTGTATTATTCAATTATACTTGTGGTTAATCATTTCTGATTGCCATGTCTAAGAATTATTAAATCGCACTATGTGTATACTGCATGTATTCATCAGGTATGAAAGGACGATCACCTTTATTACCATTTGGTCCAGATATATATATGTTCATGTTCAATGCTCGTTCAGTTATAAAAATTTGTTCATGCTAATTCACAACTATATTGTTGAATTATAGCCAGCTTATTATTCAAATTCTTTCAATCATGATATATCCTTAAATAAACTTATACTTACTGGGCAAACTTATGCTCAACCTTGCTATATCATGATTAACATTGCATATTAAGACAAATACGTCGAATACAGGAAAGAACAAAGCCAAGTTCAGCTTGGGATTATATGTGCAGCTAATTGTAATAGTATAGTATGATAATAATGTTATATGTTAGATAGTTTATGAATTTTGTATAAGTTAAAGTTACTCGACCTTGGGGTTAGTGTGAAAATATACTATATAAACAATTTATGTTTATATCTTCTGCAGTAGTTATAGAATGATTGAACCAGATCCGCGGTGATTTAGGACTCGGATTTGGGGCTCTCATAGTTGGTATCAAAGCTGTAGGTTATGAACATTAGGTAGGAATACCTGAGACTAATAACCGCAGTGATTAGGATAAGTACTAACTCAAATAGAGTTAGTGTGTCGGTAAGATTCAAAGACGAATCTCAACGAGTTATAAGATACAAAGTTCCCTAACTCTGATAATAAAGGTGAACAGTAGTAATGAATAGATAGAGTCTAAAAGACTAAAAGTGCAGGAATAAGATATCTTAAAATAAAACGATCATAGTATAGAAATGAATCGTAATATATACGATGAGATCACCCCGTGATCTGATAAGGTTATAGTATGAAGAAGGATCAAGTGAATGATTGAAAAGTTTACAGCAAGATTGCGGAGTGTTAGTTGTACTATGAATTGGTACAGATTCAGGAAAGGATTATGTATACGGATTAAATGAAATTCGTATGGAGAAGGGAGTTAAGATTAGGTTTGTGTCGCGCTATTTGTTATATGCATTTTAAGAGGGTGCTTCCTTTCTCATGTGTATATCAGATAGATAGGTTTTAGGTAGAGAATATCAGGTTAAGTACGAGTTCTTAAAACTCATACTTATGATACGTTCGTGACTTATGATTATATGAAATGTTTATAAACCTCTCAGCGAATGGACGCCAAAGGTCTGACTATGACAAGTTCTTAAACTCATATAATTATGGAAAGTTCCTGAACTCATAAGTGTGATTTGACGAACTGGTAAAATTAAGTGAGAATGGAATATTAAGGATAATAGGAATAAATAGATTAATAAGCAATTGATCATTAGTGGAGACATAAGTTTTCCAAATATTTTAGCTATGCTAGACTCAAAATTTTGACATAAAGCTAAAAATGCACTATGTGCTTTTTGAAATGAATTTTTATTCTCAACTCCGCGTGACCATTGTGTATAAGTGGACTTCGGGCCACCGACACATCGTTACATGTTGAGGTAATAAAACAGATTTGTAATGATTTTTAAAAGGTTTAAATTATAGTCTATGCTACTTATTTCAGTTAGAAGATAGTGATTTGAAATATGAAAATATATTTTACTTATCGCTTATGTACCATTTAACCTGGTGCAGAGATGATAAAAAGTTGATGGAGTTGTAAATGCAGGAATACTTAGTATTGAATTTGATCTAAAATCATTGTTCCACTATTGTATGATGTGTTATGACAAAGTTACTAAATGACGACATCCTCAAATGGGCTATTACTACAGTACGGCATCATGGCGTCATTTTCAAACAAAATTTTCAAAATTTTAATTTGCCAACGGGGTTTTGGCTACATACATTCATAATTAAATTGAAGTTGATTATTGGTTTAAGTCTAAGCTATTCGATTCAGCTAGACCAACTTTTATGAACACTCTAAGCGTTCTTTGAAAATTATCCCGAACCAACTTATTTTGGTGTGGATTCTAATAAGACTGAGGTAAAATTTTTGTGCCTATGGCGGTGACGAGAAATAGATTCGACCAGCAGTACTTAATAAGTACAGGGCATACTAGGCTAATTACCCATTATGTCCTTAAGTTATGACGGTTTGTAGATGAATTTCCATATAACTTTTACGAAAATGACAGACAATAATCTATATAACTCCTCAGCATAATTTCAAAATTTTAACTCTTGTGAGGAATGTATTGGGTAGCATGTGATGATGTATATGAATGTTGTATGGAGCATGGTATAAGGTGTAAGGTAAATTTCAGGGACGAAATTTTTAGAAGAAGGGGTGAATGTGACAACCCGAGAATTTGGATATTTATTAAAATCTTAAAATATTAAATTAAGGTTAAATAATAAACCTAGATATAAAATAAGTGAATGGAATTTTGATTTCTGGGAAGGAATTTTGTGAATTTAAAATTTTTGTGGTGAATTATTTTGGATTAAGGATATAAGTTAATATGTTCTTTGTATATGGTATTATAGGTGTACAGTATGTGGTTAAGGATCAAGGGTTGACCAGATAACCTATATCAGTGGCAAGCCCTAATATTATATTAAGAACGTCAAAGTTCAGTTAAAAATTATTACGATTTATAAGAAACCTTAATAGCCAGTTCTGGAAACCATAATTTCAGTTCCGAGAATCTAAAACCCTAATTCAGAATATAAAATCCTAATTTGGGAATTTAAATGCTATATATAAGGCATTTGGGTATTAATTACAAATCTAATTAGGGATGACCCTAATGATTAATTAGAATTCTAATAATTAGAAACTCTAATGATTAGAAACCTTAATTTGTAAATTTGAAACCCTAATTGTTAATTAGGTAATTTTAATTTTTATTAAGGAAATATTAATCCTATTTAGCAAGATTGAATTATGATTGGAAAATTTTAAATATAATTATAGAATCCTAATTATAATTTAGAAATATTAATTTTCTATTTTGAAAATCGAAATTCGAAAATCATAGAAATTAAATTTCAATTATCTAAGGGTTAAACCCTAAACCCTAAGGGTTAGGGTAAATGACAAGTATGCCTTTAAAATGAAATGTGAAATGACTAAAATACCTTTTTCTTAAAACCTAAGCAAAAGATATGGAAAATCTTGTGAGTCATCAAGCCAAAGCTTATCCCATGTGTTTAAATATTTCCAAGATCAGATCAACTGCCACCTAGCAAGATTTTCATACATTGAATCTAACTTAAGAGATTTAAAGTAAGAAAAGTTACTTTACTTTTCATTTTTTCTCCAAGACTTTTTCTCTCTTAAATTTTCAAAATATAAAGTGAGTGGGTGTGAGAAGTTAAGGCATGAACATCTTGTAGCATATCAATAACAGATTCAAGAAGTCAAGATCAAGGATTAAAGCTAGAAATGGTATAAAACAATAATCTTTAAAAACATATGATCTCATGTTAAATGTTGTTGTTTATTGTTTAGAAGTGTGTTATAAGATGTCATTTAGTGAACTGAGTTGTTATATCCCAGATCCATAACATCAAAGTGCTCGAAATCATGTTTTTAGAAACTGACTTTGAACCCAAAAAAGTTGTCTGACAGCCATATGTCAGGGCCTCTAGATCTCTGTGTATTAGATTTTCTATGTGTTTTATGTTATGGATCTGTCCTATGCCAAGTAACCTGTGATCTAGAACTGGAAACAGAGTCAAATCATGTCTAGATTGTAAGATAGGAGCAGTCAAACTACGTTGACCAAGCACAAAACAGGTTTCTGGGCAACCCAAAAACCTAGTTTTTGTCTGACAGTGATTTTGCAGGTGCTAGATCTGACGAATGCCAAGTGTTTGGGCCTTGTTATTGTTATGGTTGTGTAGAGTGACATTAAGACTATTAATCCATGCCTCTAAAACTCCCATATCATACGCGGAATCGTATTAAATGATGGTCAAACCTACGTTGACCAACTCACCGGATGAAGATTCTGGGTAACCCAGATCTTCAAAGGGCAGTTTCTTGGCACAACTTTGACCGGTCCATATCTTACGAAGGTAATGTTGTTAAGTTGATCTAGTGAGTTATATATGTACCCTGACATCTGGACTACAAGTTTGAACTCATAAATCACCCAAAAAAGACTTAGAGCTCACAATCTAAGGATCTAGATATAGCACCATGTGTTGTTCTTCATTTTTTGGAAAACCCAAAAATGAAGAACAACCTTGTCAGACTTTTTGATTGCTTATATCTCTCTGTTATGATGTTGTATGACCTTGAAATCAATTTGTTTGTGTAGTATGACATAAATACTACATGTGTAACACTTTAGATAACCCAGAATCATGAAGATCAATGATCTAAACTTGGTCAAACCTCCTACCTTGAACACTGCCTATGCGTTTCTGGGTTTGATGAAGAACAACCCAAGAACACCTTTAGCCACGGTTTTGTCGCCTAATGCACCTTTAGCAACACTTCATTTCTGAAAATAATTATTTTATTAAATAATTAGAGAAAATAGTTTTTAATTATTAAAAATTCAAAATAAATTCCTAAAAATTATTTTAAAGTATAAAAATTAGTTTTTAATTATTCTGAATATATTTCATAAATATTTAATATTTTTTGGAATAATAATGGTATTTAATTTATTTAATTATAATATTAAACAAATTATTTAAAAATAATTTTAATACATGAAAAATCATGAAATATGATATTATGGTATAAGAAAATATTTTGAGTTATTTTTAATAACTTTTAATATTTTGTGATGAATTTCATTAATTAATTAATAATAATGATAATTAATTTATTTAATAACTATATTAAATAAATTATGGAAAAATAGAAATAATGATTTAAAAATCATATAAAAATTATTTAAGTGTTATAAAAATATCTTAAGTTATAAAATACAACTTTTGATATTTTGTCATGAAAATATTAATATTTTAATATTAAAAGCAATTATCGGATAATGAATTTAATTGTTTCAAAATCATATAAATATGATTTTAAGGTATTAAAAATACTTTGATGTATTATAAATATATTATAATATTATGTTATGATTTTTAGTAATATTTAGTATTAACTAAATATTAATGATTAAGGAATTAAGTGATATTTAATTCATTTAAATACGATATTAATGATTGAAAAATCATTTTAATTGATAATAATTATATGAAAATTATTATGAGCTTATGAAAAATATTTTGACTGATAATATAATTATCTAAGATAATTGTTAAGTATTTGGCAGAGTTTAATTGAACTTAAACTCGATATTTATCTGACTAAGCCGTTGTGATATCAGAATTATACCGAACTCGACTCAGATTGTAAAAGTTTGACTAGAGTTTAAGTCTTATGTGTGTTATAGACGAATATAATTATGTGATAATGTGTTTAGGTTATTTTAAATACTGTGATGATATTATTCTAATTTGTATATCGATATTATTTATATATTAGGTTCAGGCAAAGCTTATTAAAATACGTAATGATAATCAATTGTTCGGGCAAGTTTATTATACTTATTTATTATGTAAGTTTTTCTTAACTCGGCCTTGAGTTATATTATTCAATTATACTTGTGGTTAATCATTTCTGATTGCCATGTCTAAGAATTATTAAATTGCACTCTGTGCATACTGCATGTATTCATCAAGTATGAAAGGCTGATCACCTTCATTACCTTTTGGTCCAGACAAATATATGTTCATGTTCAATGTGACGCCCCCAAAATAGGTATACATCACCTATTCTGAGTCGCCAAATACATTATACAGAATAAAAATACAATCTTTAATATACAACAAGAGAGCTGTGAGTTTTAATACAATTATTGTCTTCTAGACAATATCCACTCTCAGAATAAGTCCTCATTACAGTTATTGTCATACTATTTAAAAGAATAGTGAGGACTACTAATACTATCATCTGTGTGACGCCCCCAAAACAGGTATACAACACCCATTCCGAGTCGCCAAATACATGGTACATAAAGCAAACTACAACTTCAATAATACAACTGTCGTGTGAAATACGACAATACATACTGTGAGTTTAAATACAAATATTGTCTTCTAGATAATATCCATAGGTAAAAAAATCCTCATTACAATTATTCAAACACTATTTTACATAAATAGTGAGGACTGCTAAAACATCTTTCTAGAAATCTCACTCCATACCCCGACTCGATCCTGCTATGTTCTCACCTCCTGAGAAGAAAAATGGAACAAAAAGGAAAAGGGTGAGCTCAACTAGCCCAGTAAAGAATATTATGACTAAGATAACATACAACAAATTATCGTTAGTCTTCAACAGGGAAAAAATCTGATAGAATACAATAGACAACAAGTTTTAGATCAACAACTACTGCGGAAACAACAATCCATTAGAAGAGTCACGTAGAGGATGAATTCTACTATCTTCTAATATTTAAGAGTCCATCATCAATATTTTATCTTTGTAACAACAATCAATATACATCTTTAATCATCTTTGCACTACAGGCCAAAGATATTCATTTATATCACCGGTTGGTTATGTTCATCTCAATACCTGTTCATCTTTGCACTACGGGCCAAAAATATTCATCTGTAATCATTTATCTTTGCACTACAGGCCAAAGATATTCAATAGTATCATCATTTAGGACTGAAGATGATGAAAAATATTTTTTAAAGAAACGAATCCAGTGAAACAAAATGACAAGGATTAAGGATTCATACTTTAGTTTGTCCAAATTCAAATATACTCCATAATAACCAATTACGAGCCAAACTTCAAGAATGAAGATCAAAACATGGATACAATCAAAGCTAGTAACCATAATAGACATTATGGACAAAAAGGAGAATTATCATTTTTTGGTGAATATTACCGTATTCGTGAATAGTGCCGTATACGTGAATAGTGCCGTATACGTGAATAGTAACCCCGACACAAGTTCCAAATTTGATAAAAAGTTCAACCAATATTTTTGCATAATGATATTGAAGAAAATAATATCATTTGCGAAAGAAATAACATCCCTTACCTCAAAATAACCGTACTTCTGACTGAATTTCGGTATAGTACTGACAGAAACTCGCACGGTATAGCAACACTCAAAGTATACTCACAAGAATACGCTCGATAATATAGAGAAAGAAAGAGAGAAAACTTGTTTCAGGTGTGATTTTCAATTCTAACTTAGCCCTCTATTTATAGGAAAATGCTAGAACGCCAAAGTAGACTAATTTAATAAAATATATTATTTTCTTTACAAATTCTCCACGCCACCCCATTTGAAAAAGCCACCAGCAGCCATCTTGAAAAATAATCAGCAGCCCACATGTTTATAACATGAGTGGGTCCCACCCATAATTTAATAAAAATCATTTTAATTTCTGAAACTTCAACAATTCATAGAAAATAGACCGTTTATCAGAAAAATACGAATTTTATGTCCATTCTGCTTGAAATCGAATTCTCTAAAACTTTGTAACAGAAAGTTTTTCCAAATTCCCAACAAAAAATTTCTGAAATCCACAAACGGATGATTTTTTAATTCTTCCAGTCCGACAAAATACTGATAAAACACTTCAACATTAATTCCTTCAATAATATCCACATAAAATAATATATTCATCAATTATATCCATATCAAATAAATATTTCATTATCATATGAATCAATAATTAATTATTCTTAAATAATATTAGAGAATCACAATTATGACAACCAGGCCGTTCCCAGGAAAGAGGGGGCTTTCCAATAAGGATTTCTCCTTACTGGCGCGCAATTAGATGACCAAACCTCTCCTTGACAGAACTTTCTAGACATTGCCAAAAATGTTATCTAATAATATTATTCAAATAATATGAATTATTGATCCGATAATGGAAAATACTGTGCAGTGACAATTATTGAAATAATAATAATATAAACTAACAATGCAACAATTATTGAATTAATAAAATATTGAACAGTAACTACTGTAATAATTATTGAGTAGTGCCTTCTTACGTACGAATCAATAATTCAACAATACTGTGCAATACCGTGTGCTACTGTGCAACCACGCGTATTACTGTATTTTAACCACCAGGTAACCCAACAGTGTTAACGGTAACAATTTACGCCGTTATTTATAAAACTCAATCTTTGTCGTTTTCTTTCATCCAACCGTTTTCCGGTATGGGTCCCACAAATGGCTGCGCCGTCGTACGGATATTCCCCAACAGTAAGAATATTTCACGACCAAATGAATATTCCCCGACAAAAATGATTATTTTATAACCACTTGTTTATTTTGTAAAAGTTTTTACATTTCACCCATAACCAAAGCATTATATCAAATTAACCCTTATTAATTTAGAATAATGAATAAAGGAAAATTCAGTTTTATTTATAATAAGTTGGGGTCTTACAACCTCCCCTCCTTATAAAATTTCGTACTCGAAATTGACGTACGTACCTGGTATTTAAAACAGGTGAGGGTACCTCGCTTTCATTTCCGATTCCAACTCCCATGTTATTTCCTCAATTGCATGATTTCTCCACAAAACCTTTACTTGTGGTATAACCTTCGTGCGTAAGACATGCTCTTTCCTATCCAAAATCTCAACAGGTATCTCCTCGTATGTTAAATCTTCAGCTATCTCGTCTGGTTCTAACGCAATAATGTGGTTCGGGTCTTTCACATATTTACGAAGCATAGATATGTGGAATACATTGTGAACACGAGACATACTTGGAGGTAACGCGAGTCTATAGGCTACGTTTCCTATTTGGTCAAGAATCTTAAATGGACCAACAAATCTTGGATTGAGCTTTTCTCTCTTTCCAAATCTTGTAACTCCCTTCCAAGGAGCAACACGTAACAGTACATGATCCGCAATATTAAATTCCACGTCCTTTCTATGAAGATTAACATAACTCTTTTGTCGATCTTGTGAAGTTCGAATACGTTGTGGAATCATTTGGATCTTTTCTGTAGTCATGTATACTAATTCTGGTCCCAACAACGTTGTTTCTCCCACCTCATCCCAGCATACTGGAGAATGACACTTTCATCCATACAACGTCTCAAATGGAGCCATGCCTATACTTGCTTGATAACTGTTGTTGTAGGAGAATTCCACCAGTGGCTAGTACTTATCCCAACTTCCTTTAAAATCTAGGACACAAAGTCTTAATAGATCTTCGAGGGTTTGAATAGTCCTCTCTGACTGTCCGTCCGTTTGAGGATGGTATGCCGAACTGAATCGTAAATCCGTGCCCATAGCTTTCTGCAAGCTAACCCAAAATCTTGAAGTGAATCTTGGGTCACGATCCGAAACTATGGATACTGGCATGCCATGCAATCTCACAATCTCGTTCACGTACATACGAGCAAGTCATTCAAGGGAATAAGTCTCACGTATCAGCAAGAAATGGGTAGACTTGGTTAATCTATTAACAATAACCCAAATCGCATCTATACCTTGAGAAACCTTGGGAAGACCCATAACGAAATCCATAGTAATGTGTTCCCACTTCCATTCCGAAATCTCAAGTGGTTGTAATGGACCTTTTGGTATTTGATGCTCTGCCTTTACACGTTGACAAGTTAAACACCTCGAGATAAACTCCGCGATCTCTCTCTTCATATTATTCCACCAAAATGTATATCGAATATCATGATACATTTTGGTACTCCCAGGATGGATTGCAAACGGGGTGTTGTGTGCCTCCATCATGATTCTATGCTTCAAGTCAGAATCCTTCGGAACATAAAGTCTAGAGTTGACTCGAAGTATTCCTTCTTCATCGATTCTTGCTTTTGGAATAGCACCTTGTTGCACTTTCTTCTTCATTTGTATCAGCCCCAGGTCCGTAGCTTGAGCAGCTTTAACTTTATAAATTAAAGTCGGTTCTACTCGTATATTCGCCATCATCATGTGGGTCCCTGGAGTCTTTAATTATACCTCCATCCTTTGTAAGTCATACAAAATGGGCCTTTGCGTTGACAATATTGCACTCGTACTCGCATATGATCTTCTACTCAATGCGTCAGCTACTACGTTCGCTTTTTCAGAATGATATTGAATAGTGTGATCGTAATCTTTCAACAACTCAAGCCAATGTCATTGCGGCATGTTGAGTTTTTTTTGGGTGAATAAATATTTGAGGCTTTTATGGTCCGTATAAATCTCCACTTTCTCCCCGTACAAGTAGTGTCTCCATATCTTCAACGCGAATACGATTGCTGCCAACTCCAGATCATGAGTAGGATAATTCCTCTCATATTCTTTTAGTTATCGTGAGGTATAGGCTATGACTTTCCCATGTTGCATGAGAACACATCCTAACCCCTTGCTAGAAGTATCGATGTAAATAACAAATCCATCCGAACCAGATGGTATTGTCAGTGCAGGTGCCGAAATGAGTCTCCTCTTGAGCTCTTGGAAGCTCTTCTCGCATTCCTCGCTCCATACAAATTTTGCATCCTACCGAGTCAGCTGAGTTAACGGAGTAGCGATTTGAGAAAATCCTTCCACGAATCTCCGATAATAACCAGCTAAGCCCAGAAAGCTACGCACTTCGGTCATCGACTTTGGCTGCTCCCAACTTTGTATTGCTTCAATCTTCGTCGGGTCCACAGATACTCCATATTTTGACACCACGTGCCCAATGAATGCTACTTCCTCAAGCCAGAACTCGCATTTCTTTAGCTTGACCTAAAGCTTGTGTTCACGAAGTCTTTGAAGTACTAGCTTCAAATGGTGCTCATGATCTTCACGGCTTTTGGAATAGATGAGGATGTCATCAATAAAGACAACAATGAATTGATCCAAATATTCCTTGAATACTCGGTTCATCATATCCATGAAGGCAGCAGGGGCATTAGTCAATCCGAAAGACATGACTAAGAATTCATAATGCCCGTACCGAGTTCTGAAGGTAGTCTTTGGAATATCCTCAGTTTTAATCTTCAGCTGATGATATCCAGAACGAAGATCGATCTTTGAAAAGAATTGTACTCCTTGCAACTGGTCAAACAGGTCATCAATGCGAGGTAGTGGATACCTATTCTTGATGGTGACATGGTTTAATTCTCGGTAGTCAATACAAAGTCGCATACTCCCGTATTTCTTCTTTACGAATAAAACAGGAGCACCCCAAGGAGATGTACTAGGACGAATGAAACCAATGTCTAACAATTCCTGTAGTTGGACTTTTAACTCCTGAAGTTCAATAGGAGCCATTCGATATGGGGTTTTAGAAATGGGTTTTGTACCCGGTTCAAGATCAATAAAGAATTCAAGTTCACGTTCTAGGGGTAGACCAGGAAGTTCTTCGGAAAATACATCAGGAAATTCTTTAACAACAGAAATATTATCCAAATCTGACTTGTCTCTGTTCAAATCCATAACATGGGCTAAGAAAGCTTGATATCCGTTTTTCAATAAACGAATAGCTTTGTGGCTTGATATAACAGTGACTGATTTTAGTGGTTTGAATTCGTATGACAGGTTGGTTAGGAATATGAAAACTAACAACCTTACTAAAATAATCAATTTTGGCATGATGAGTGGTTAACCAATCAATTCCTAAAATCACATCAAAAGCAAGTATCTTTAAAGAGATAAGATCCACAGGTAATGTGACAGTGCCAACTTGGATCATGCAAGATTTATAAACTGTAGATGTAACGAAGGTTTCACCCAACGGAGTTTCAACAGATAAATCAAAATCTAATTTCTCCGGAGTCAAGTTTAAACGTTGAGCACAAGCAGGAGAGATAAAAGAATGGGTAGCACCGGTATCTAGTAAGGTATAAACTTCGCAAGAATTCAAGATTAGCTTACCCGTGATCACTTCATTTGGGTTCCTCACGTTTTGGCCAGTCACGACAAACGCTCTTCCACGAACCGTTGATTTCGATTTATCCGGGACAGCCCTTGGAATCACCACTCCCGCAGAACATGGTTTCGCTATGGTACAATCTCGAGCGATGTTGCCTTCCTTTCCACAGTTGTAACATGCCTTGGATTGTTGTGGACAGTTTGGGCTGATATGTCCCTCCTTCCTGCATTTGTAACATCTAACTGGCGTTCGTTCTCCTCCCCTAGAATTTGTTGTTGGTGCTGTTGCTACTGCTGATATCTTCCCGTCGTTGTTGAATCTTCTCTTTCTGAAATTTTCACTTGAGTCACCTCTTCTATTATCATGGCCACGATTACCACCTGAGTGGTTACCGCCTTTGTCCGTATTCTTCCTTCCTCACTGGTTATCATCGTTCTGATGACTGCTGTCACCGATATGACCCTGGTTGTGGTCCATCGGTTGAGTATACTCACTATCTCGCTCTAACAACTGAGCCCTGTTTACAACATCTGAATATAAAGAAAATTTATGAGATATAAGGTATTGACGAATCTCGGGTTTTAAACCTCTCAGAAACATCCGCGTCATGCGTTCCTCATTCTCCACCAAATGTGGTGCAAACCTGGACAACTCTGCGAACTTTGCCTCGTATTGAGACACCGTCATATTATTCTGTTCAAGTCTAATAAACTCTAACTCCTTCATATGACGAATACTTTCTGGAAAGTACTTGTCATTGAATAGTTTCTGAAATCTTTCCCAAGACATGTTGAGTGCATCTGGCTGGGTACACTTCACAAATTCCCACCAGTAATCTGCTTCACCACGAAACATAAAGGTAGCGAATGGAACCTTCTGTTCCTCCGTGCATCCCAAGACATCGAATATCTTGGTAATTTGCTTGACCCATGTTTCTGCCATGATCGGATCCGGTTTTCCCTTAAATTCTGGTGGTCCCAACTCCTTAAACTGCTTGGCTGTGACAGACCGCGTGTTGCCGTCATTTTCACTCGTATTTTGTACACGAGTCTCCCTCGTCTGATTTTGCATGAACTGCAAAAAGCTCCTAAACATTCCATCATTCATCGTTTGCTCGGTAGTGTTGTTTACAGGAGGAATATTTCCTTCCTATTGCACGTTCTCCTAGTTTGTGACTAAAGGTTGCTCCACAGTCTCGTACACTCCATTGTTAACGTTCTCATCAGCCATTCTTAAATACTGCCATAAAACAAGGGTTAATTAAACATGTCTCATAATATCCCTATATTATGACCAACCAACAAATAAGCTTAGTAGGACACACTAGCAAAGGATTTACTCATCTCTCCCCTCCTAGTTCTATTCCCCGATCTCCGCCAGAGACCATATCCCTAAGCTTTGATACCAACTATGACGCCCCCAAAACAGGTATACAACACCCATTCTGAGTTGCTAAATACATGGTACATAAAGCAAACTACAACTTCAATAATACAAATGTCGTGTGAAATACGACAATACATACTGTGAGTTTAAATACAAATATTGTCTTCTAAACAATATCCATACATAAATAAATCCTCATTACAATTATTCAAACACTATTTTACAGAACTAGTGAGGACTGCTAAAACATCTTTCTAGAAACCTCACTTCATACCCCGACTCAATCCTGCTATGTTCTCACCTCTTGAGAAGAAAAATGGAACAAAAAGGAAAAGGGTGAGCTCAACTAGCCTGGTAAAGAATATTATGACTAAGATAACATACAACAAATTATCGTTAGTCTTCAACAGGGAAAAAATCTGATAGAATACAATAGACAACAAGTTTTAGATCAACAACTACAGCGGAAACATCAATCCATTAGAAGAGTCACGTAGAGGATGGATTCTACTATCTTCTAATATTTAAGAGTCTATCATCAATATTTTATCCCTGTAACAACAATCAATATACATCTTTAATCATCTTTGCACTACAGGCCAAAGATATTCATTTATATCACCGGTTGGTTTTGTTCATCTCAACACCTGTTCATCTTTGCACTACGGGCCAAAGATATTCATCAGTAATCATTTATCTTTGCACTACAGGCCAAAGATATTCAATAGTATCATCATTTAGGACTGAGGACGATGAAAAATATATTTTAAAGAAACGAATCCAGTGAAACAAAATGACAAGGATTAAGGATTAAGGATTCGTACTTTAGTTTGTCCAAATTCAAAAATACTCCATAATAAACAATTATGAGCCAAACTTCAAGAATGAAGATCAAAACATGGATACAATCAAAGTTAGTAACCATAATAGACATTTTGGACAAAAAGGAGAATTTTCATTTTTCGGTGAATAGTGTCGTATCGGTGAATAGTGTTGTATACGTGAATAGTGTCGTATACGTGAATAGTAACCCCGACACAACAAGTTCCAAATTTGATAAAAAGTTCAACCAATATTTTAGCATAATGATATTGAAAAAAATAATATCATTTGCGAAAGAAATAACATCCCTTACCTCAAAATAACCGTACTTCTGACTGAATTTCGGTATAGTACTGACAGAAACTCGCACCGTATAGCAACACTCAAAGTATACTGACAAGAATACGCTCAATAATATAGAGAGGGAAAGAGAGAAAACTTGTTTCAGGTGTGATTTTCAATTCTAACTTAGCCCTCTATTTAGAGGAAAATGCTAGAACGCCAAAGGAGACTAAATTATAAAATATATTATTTTCTTTACAAATTCTCTACGCCACCCCATTTGAAAAAACCACCAGCAGCCATGTTGAAAAATAATCAGCAGCCCACATGTTTATAACATGAGTGGGTCCCACCCATAATTTAATAAAAATCATTTTATTTTCCAAAACTTCAATAATTCATAAAAAAATAGACCGTTTATCAGAAAAATACAAATTTTATGTCCATTCTGCCTGAAATTGAATTCTCTACAACTTTGTAAAAGAAAGTTTTTCCAAATTCCCAACAGAAAATATCTGAAATCCACAAACAGATGATTTTTTAATTCTTCCAGTCCGACAAAATACTGATAAAACACCTCAACATTAATTCCTTCAATTATATCCACATAAAATAATATATTCATCAATTATATCCACATCAAATAAATATTTTCTTATCATATGAATCAATAATTAATTATTCTTAAATAATATTACAGAATCACAATTATGACAACCAGGCCGTTCCCAGGAAAGAGGGGGTTTTCCAATAAGGATTTCTCCTTACTGGCGCGCAATTAGATGACCAAACCTCTCTTTGACAGAACTTTCTAGACATTGCCAATAATGTTATCTAATAATATTATTCAAATAATATGAATTATTAATCCGATAATGGAAAATATTGTGCAGTGACAATTATTGAAATAATAATAATATAAACTAACAACGCAACAATTATTGAATCAATAAAATATTGAACAGTAACTACTGTAATAATTATTGAGTAGTGCCTTCTTACGTACGAATCAATAATTCAACAATACCGTGCAATACCGTGTGCTACTGTGCAACCATGCGTATTATTGTATTTTAACCACCAGGTAACCCAACAGTGTTAACGGTAACAATTTACGCCGTTATTTATAAAACTCAATCTTTGTCGTTTTCTTTCATCCAACCGTTTTTCGGTATGGGGCCCACAAATGGTTGCACCGTCGTACGAATATTCCCCAACAGCAAGAATATTCCACGACCAAACGAATATTCCCCGACAACAATGATTATTTTATAACCACTTGTTTATTTTGTAAAAAATTTCACATTTCACCTATAACCAAAGCATTATATCAAATTAACCCTTATTAATTTAGAATAATGAATAAAGGAAAATTCAATTTTATTTATAATAAGTTGGGGTCTTACAATCTGGACCGTCACTCCGTTTCTCGACTAGTCCCGGCTACGTTCTCATTTCCTGAAGAGAACAGTGAAAGAAAGGGTGAGCTCAACTAGCCCAGTAAGAAATCTACAAGAAGACTAGCCCACTATTTATTTCAAAAGTTAGGATCTACATCTTATTAATTTTCATCATAATTTATATATATCATCTTATTGTTTTTATTGAAATTTACAAGAACATTCCATGTTGTACAGCTTCATTTCGCTCTTGCTCCACGATATATACGAATCATCTGGAAAGTGGAAGACTAAATTCTAGGTTCCATCATTCGCTTGGCACTCTTTGACTTGTCTTCAAAACGATCTATGCATTTAGAAGCCTTCATCCACGCGTCCTCAGCTTTCGCCCGCTTTGCTGACTCCTTTCTCGAGTCATTCCTGCGTAATCTCGTTAATAACTATCCTCTTTAATACTCTAGTTGAGATAATCTCTACTCTACATTTGCAAGTTGTGCGGTAAAGTCTTGAGTTGCAACGTCTTTTTACGCTAGCGTGGCTTGGTTCTCTATGGCTTTCATAACTCCTCTTACTCATATTTCATCTTTACCTTCTAAAATTCATCTTCAGGATCAAAGTCATGCTCATACCCAAGTTCTATAACAGAAATCAACGGGTATGGCTTTCCCAATACCAACCATACTCAGACTGTACGAACTTCTTAGGGCTCCTAATCCCTATCTTCCTTCATCAATCATTCTGACAATAAAGTTTTAATAACTCCCACAACTCGATATGTATAATACTCGCTACTCCTAAGTACTCGCGAGCACATAAGTCATTAATACATAAGCACATAAAGTCTTCTATCATTTTATCTTCAATGAATTTCCTTAATTTATTCCTTAAAACTCGATGAAAGTTTATCACCTCTATGTTTTTGATCTCCTAGAAGGTTATAGCCTAAGGTTTCCCCACCTAAGGTTCATAACCTAAAGTTTTGATATCAACTTGTGACACCCCCAAATTCGGGCACTTTAATCCCACAGATTTGGTGTTCACTGTCCAATTAAATCATAACTAACTACCCATAAACAAAGGATATAATTAAACTCAAAAGGTAAAATAATAAATCTCCCATTAAAGAGTTACATAATCTCAAATAAATCCCAGGTCATCTAACCATTATTATTACAATCATTAGCAAAATATTAAAACTTAATCAAAATCAAATCTATTACATAAGCTTCAGAAATAAATGGTAAATTAAATATCTTCTAATCAAACACTTTGCCATTGCCCTTGCTTGTAGAAAGCTCTTCAAACTTCTTAACTTCATCTACATTGTTTTTTGCAAGAATGAGCAAACAATTGCCCACAAGAAGGATAATATACAATAACATTCTATGAATGACAATTAACTAAGCTTTCGATGGTAAAGTACTCTTACCGGAACATTAAAATTTAATTCAAAAGCTATGAGTTCAAAGGAATAATGAACGTTTAAGTTAATAACAAATATCAACATCAAAAGAATACACTGAGGGTCACAAGACCACGAACTATGCTTTAGGTTGTCAAGTATTTCTACTTTAACCTTTAACAGTCTAAAAGACCATAATCATCATCTATGTCCTAGGTTAACATGTGTTTCTACTATAACCTTTAACAGTCTAAATGACTATGTGGACCATCATCTCGTATTCCAAGTGATCAGCCCTTTGTACTATGTATTGCGCAAACATTTTAACGTTATTGCGTAGCTCTAAAATAATCCCCTGATATAGGGTTGTTCATCTTAGCTTAGATTATCAGGTTCCATACCAAAAGAAGTTTTGTTTGGAATTAACTTCAAAGGAATTCTAAATCTTTAGAACTCTCCTCAACCAAGTACCGATTGAATCAAGTAGGGATCAATAACTATTCAAGAGTTTGATTGTAAATGAATTATGTCAATGTATCAATAAGAGATAGGTTATCAATGGTTTATCAACTAAACAAATAGTAGTCATCGATTATACATTCTTAAGACTATATTGATTCATAAGCAAACCAAAGGAAGTTTGGTTTAAACTGACTTTAGGGGTAATTTAGAGTTTAGAACATTCATCAACTAAGGATTAGTTGAATCAATAAAGAATCACTAGTCAACTAAGAGTTCAGTACAACAATTTAAGATAGTGCAATGACATTGGTGATCAGATATTGAACAACGTTTAATTTTAGCTGAACAAATGTTTTTCAACAAGATCAAGCTTTCCAATAATAGTACAAACTTTGAATAAACAAAACAACCTCGCTTGAGATGAAGGAGTAAAGATTAATTAACTAGCTCAAGGAAAAGTGTAGTTTAGAAATTTACTCAGCAATAATTCAGAGTTAAAGAATACGTATAACAATAACAAGTAAGGAACAAGAACTTGAATAATGAAAGATTAAAGTTAAAGAACTTTCTCAATTGAATAATAACTTCAAGAACTTGCATAACGTAAAAGTAAGGTTAAGAAACTTGCGTAACAATAATAGCTTAACTTCTCAATAAGAGATTAGAGATAGAGAACTTGCATAAGTATAACATAACAGTGAAAAATAAACCTTGCTGAATAATAAAGTAGCAAAGGTTAGGGAACTTGCCTCTTGCGTAAGCTATACAATTACAACTCACGTACTCTAATACCGTACACATACCATTAGGATAATCACATCAATTAGCTACATACACATTATCCTCATAGATTCAATTCTCATCTTAGATAAGTTATAACCTTTAGCTTAATGTTTAACCATATTAATCATCCACATAACACGAATCTAAAAACTCACTAACATATAACATAAGACTTTTAGCATCCCAATCACACTCTAAACTCTTACAACGTTGAGTTTCAATCTATTATAACTTATTAATCAATACTATATTTCTTCTTAGTCAAACTCGAAGTTCATTCAAGTGTTTAAGTCTTCCTAAGACTCCTTATTGGTTTTATAGTAATCACATTCCATATCTTATAATTTTCATTTCATTTTAATTAAAAAAAAATTAAGTTCATTAACATTTGTCACGACGTGTCAACGTTCATTCGTCGCACACCCAATTTGTCTCGCTTGCATACGCTTAATATGCTTATACAAATTATCTAATACATCATGTATAAATGTTAAGCATCATTATATTTACTAATATTCATGTTTTATAACTTAGAATAACATCTTTTAACGTCAGAAGCACTACACTTGCATATGTGCATGCCCGACACCCTCCGATTGCCTCCAAATACAAATTAGTCCTCAATATGACAATTTTGACCCTAATAACGATATCAAATTGAAAGACTTAAAGAATAAAAGTTATAGGGGTATTCGTCCTCGTTCCGAATCATCTTGAATCGCATTAATCGGAGGTCGTATGAAAATGTTATACTCATTTTAATAAAACATGTTCGGTCAAAAAAAATTTTAAAAAAATTTTGCAAGACAGAATACCCCCCAGCCAGGGTTGGGGTTTTTGTATTACAATAGCTAGCCGGGGCAGGGGTAAATTCTGTCATTTTTGCGAATGAACATCACAAACACTACGAAAGCCAAATTAGGCCTAAAAACTCCTTTCTAACAACCATACCAACCTACCCAAGGTGTAATATATTTACAGAAACATACACTAACACGTTTCTAACCACATAAACAACATAACATCCAAATTAAAACCTTTAATTTCACTATTTCTATTATTTCTTCTTCTTTTGACATTTGTAGTGAAATTCTTCACTGTGAATTCGTTTTACAACCAAAACAGTTAGTTTCAATTATGTTGTTTTCGTTTCTTCAAATATTTTCACAATCAATAAATAATTTACACTTATACTATGAATTGAGTACCAATTTTAATTCTAATTTAAGTCATATTCAACATATGTCAATGTAAACTTACTTTAATATGATTTCCTCCATAATAAAATATATTACATGAATCAATTTACTCTAAATCATCTAAAAACCATATGAAAACAATTTATTTCATCAATTATCATATAAAATCATATAATAACCGATTAATCCTTCACACCAATTTTACGGAGAACTTTTCGTACAATAGAAAACTAGAATTTTAGAAGAAAACTAGAAATAAGAAAAGTAGGGTTATACCTTTGCTAAAAGATGATTACAACTACTACTTCTTCTAAATTCTCAACTCACAGAGAATTTCCTCTTCTTCCTTCTCTCTTTTCTTTCTTTCTTTCTTCTCTTTCTCTTCTTCTCTGTTCTTTCTCTCTTTTCCAACTTACGTAACTTAGAAAATATAACGTTTAATATAATATGTATTAATATATAATATAAATATATGTGTAACTGATGTTAGTTATATCTTTTTGAAAATCAAAAGTCCTAAGGTTTGATTGGCTAAAACACTTTAAAAATTAATAACTTAAAATCCTTATGTCTTGTTTGGTAAAACCTATTTAAATAAAAGACTTAATCATTCCTTAAGACTTGTTTGACAAAACCGAATTAAACTCCTTGTTTTAATAACTCATTTATAGTATTGTTCATGGTCACACATTATTTCATCAAATTCTAATATTCAATTTAATTAAATCTAATAACAATTATTAAATCAATTTACCACATAAACCACTACAACAAAATTATAATTTTTCTTATAATTATAATTTTATTTAATAAATTAGCACATCACTTTAATTACAAAATCAAATTAGAATAAGATTATAATAATTCATTTAATCATTATAAACTCTTTAATTAATTATTACTTTAAATTAGAATATTATCTCATAATAATTAATTTCCTTAACTCATAGATTATTTATTTAACAAATAATTAATCAAATCAAATCACATTAAACAAATATTTATTTAACAATAAAAACATCAATTAAAATATTTATATAATTCAATAAATATTTGAAATTACAATTTAAAATTCTGGATTGTTACAAATCCTTTAGTTGATGATCGTGAAACTCTAAATTACCCTGGAAGCTTATCCAAACCAAACTTCCTTTAGTGCGGACTTGTACTCTAAAACTGAGAAGAACAACCCTATTATAGGGGAGTTATTTTACGCGATGTGTTTAGATGTTTGTGCACAATACATGGTACGAATGGCTGATCACCTTAAGTACGGGGAGTCCCTACAGTATGACTGTTTAGGTTAAAGTTGAAAGATTACTTTTAACCTTGGATATAGTTCGTGGTCTTGTGACACTCAATTACATTTCATACGTTGATACTATTTTTTGATTATCATTAACAGAGTATTATTCAGTTCTGATGAGCTTATTCATTGGCAATCATTATAATATTGTTATTCATTGCTATTCCAAGTGGACATTTATTTTGCTCATTCTTGCATATATATAATTAGTGCAACTAAGGTTGAGAAGGTCAATGAACCTACCACTAGCAAGGGAAAAGGGAAAATGAACAAATGTTGAAGAACTATACTTTTATTTAATGTCATGATGATGGACTTTATTTTCAATGATGTGATATAATTATTTTATTTTCCACACCCGATGTATGTTAAAAGTTAGACAACCTGGGAGACGTATTGGTTTAATGATGTAACCCTTTTAATGGGAGGATTTATGGTTTAAATTTTAATATAGTTGGATGGTTAGATATGAATGAATGGAAATTGAACACCAAGTCTTGTGGGAATGAAGTACCCAGATTTTGGGGTGTCACAGGTTGGTATCAAAGCTTTAGGTTATGAACCTTAGGTGGGAAAAAAGCCTTAGGAAGTAACCTTATAGGAATTTGAAAAGATAGCGGTCATAAACTCTTATCGAGTTTTAAGAAAGAAGTAATAAAACACATTATGTGCTTATGTGGTTGCAACCTATGTGCTTGTGAGTGTCTAGTAGTAATGATTAGTAATTAAAACTTGAAATTTTGTTGTCAAGATGGCTAATGTGGGAGAATCTAGTCAGGCTAGGGAGGAAGGAACTCAGATGCCTAGAGAGGAGGAGCCTCAAGATATTCAGGTGGTTTGGGAACAACTACTGCCATGGGAGTCATCTCCGTTGGTCACAATGGTTGAGCAGAATGCTTACCTGATGAGAATGATAATGAATAGACTGATGAGGAGGATCCCGTTGAGCAACCACAATCGGATGGGGATGAGAAGGACGAGGAGGAAGAGTTTCCACCAAACTCGATCGCTGCCCGTATGTACGATGAAGTACACGACCACAATATGGAACTGCAGGATAGAGTCGAGGAGTTGGAAGAGATAGTAGCTGAACATCAGACCTCGATGGCGCAGAAGGACGATGAGATCCGAGATCTAGATGGACGTCTAAGTAATGTCGAATGGAAGCTGATTCACACTGAAGGAGAGAATGAGCAAATGACAGAGGAGATCACAGAACTGAAGAAAAAATTGAAAGAAGAGTCTACTAAGAGGGCAAGAGCCGAAGACGCGTACGAGGAAGCTTCTCAACGAGCCGTGGTAGCAAAGAGATAGGTACAAGTGAAGAAGATCAATATGGAGGATATAAATAGTGTTTTCAACACCGTGGCCAACCGAGCTCAAGACCAAATCATGTATTATCCGATTCAGTTCGAGATGCTGCCATGGTATATGTTAGAACGCCGAACAATGTTCTGTATTACGGAAGAGGAGCGTCGTAAGGCTATGTAGTATTTTAGTAGGTCGTCATAAGGAATGTAATTATTATGTGATTAATTAATAAATATAATGTAAATCTCGGGTATGATATAACCAATGGGATATGATGATGATGATGTTATCCTAAAACTTTTGTAGTTCAGGAAAGTAATGTAGATAGTAGGGATGCTATAATGGCTATATTTTTAAAAGATGATGAATAAATAAAAGTTATTATTTATTCAAGATATTGGGTGATATGTGGTAATTTGTGTGATGTGCAAAGTGAATATATAATACTTAAAGGATTGAATAATAATCTAATGAGAATATTTTAACAGAAAATGCCTCCAAGACGTCAACCACGACAAAGGACCCCTGAGGGATCTACTAATAATAACAATGTTGAGGCTAACCCGGTTCAGCAGTTAATGACATTACTGACAGGAGCATTGCGAAATCAACCGAAGAATCAAGCTACAACATTTAAGGTCTTCAAGGCGGTTGGGCCACCAGAATTATATGGGTCCATGAACCGGTTGAGGCACAAACCTGGATCATGGAGATAGAGAAAGTTTTTGATGTTGCTAGAGTAGGTGAGAATCAGAAGACTGCTTTTGTAATATTTATGTTGAAAGTAAAGGCTATTTACTTGTGGCAAGCTAATAAAACTCGAGGAGGTTAAGGGGTGATGACTTGGGATAGGTTTAAGGAGATATTTTTTGAGACTTATTTCCCAAAGAGTTCGAAAAATCAAATGGAGGTGCAATTTTTAGTATTGAAGCAGGGATCAATAACGGTATCGGAGTATGCCACGAAATTTAACGAATTTGCAATGTTTGCACCATATCAAGTCAACACAGATGAGCATAAGGCTAGGAGGTTTGAGCAGGGACTGAAACCCTGGTTGTATAGTATGGTCTCCATGTTTTAGCTGAACACATTTACAGTGGTACTAGAGAAGGCGAAGCTAGGAATGGTGGTGGTAGTGGTGGAAATGGTAGTAATAACCTGAAAAGGAAATGGAATGGAAATGTGGGTGCTGGAAACCAGCAGAAAAAGAAGTTTGAAGCATGTACTACATGCGGGAGATTTCACATGGGAATGTTCTTAAGGGGGAAACAAGTATGCTTTAACTGTGACCAGGAGGGTCACATTACCCCAAATTACCATCAACCCAAGAAGAATGATTGCTACACCTGCGGGTCAAATGATCATTTTACTCGCGAGTGTCCTAAGAAGAAATCTGGTATAATTGGAAGCAAGGGAGGTGGCAGTGGAAGTACATTGGCTATTGTTGGACCAACGTCATCGAATAAACCCACAGCCATAACCTTTAACATAACGGTGCAAGACGCGGTGCAATCAAAAGATGTAGTGTCAAGTATTATCCCAATCAATGATATAAATGCATATGTATTATTTGATTCTGGTGCTACTTGCTCGTTTATATCTGGTGAATTAGATAAGAGGTTAGAATTACCTAGTGAAGAGTTGAATTTCCCTTTACACATAGAGATTGTGAATACAGAGGTAATTCTTGTTAAGTTCGTATAAAAGAATTGTAGGGTGAATATTAAGGGGAATATTATGACAGTAGATTTAATCTCGATAAAACTTGGACAGTTTAATGTTATATTGGGAATGGATTGGCTATTCAATTATGGAGCGATAATTGATTGCCAAAAGAAATGTGTAAACCTTATGACTCCGTCAAAGGTAGTTTTCTATGGTAGCAAATTGCCTAGATAAGCGAGATGTTAGACGATTATAAAAGCCAAGAAGTTATTGAGTCAAGGCTGTGTAGGACACTTAGCGCACATAGTCGATACTCAGAAGAAGAAGGGTGTGAAACTGGAGGAGATATCGGTGGTTAAGGATTTTGTGGACGTGTTTCTGGAAGATTTGTCAGGACTTTAGCCTGATAGAGAAATTGAGTTTGTGATTGACTTACCTCCAGGAACGACTCCAATATCGAAGGCCCCATACAGAATGGCTCCGGTAGAGATGAAGGAACTGTTGGTACAATTGCAAGAACTACTAAACAATAAATATATTCAGCCAAGTGTATCACCGTGGGGAGCGCCGATGTTATTCGTGAAGAAGAAGGATAGGTCAATGCGTCTTTGCATTGGTTATAGGGAATTAAACAAAGTCACTATTAAAAATAAATATCCGTTGCTGAGAATAGATGACTTGTTTAATCAATTGAAGGGTGCTAGATATTTCTCGAAAATAGATTTGAGAAGTGGGTATCACCAATTAAAAGTACGGAAGGAGGATGTACCGAAGACGGCATTTTGAATTTGGTATGGACATTACGAGTTTCTGGTAATGTCTTTTGGTTTGACCAACGCCCCTACTACATTCATGGATTTGATGAAAACGGTGTTTAAGTCATTTTTAGATAAGTTTGTGGTGGTATTCATTAACGATATTCTGGTGTACTCTAAATCTCAAGAAGAACACGTGGAACACTTACGTTTGACATTGGAGACGCTAAGGAAGGAAAAGTTGTACGCAAAATTCTCTAAATATGAATTTTGGCTGGAAACATGTACAATTTCTTCGGCATGTAATTGACAAAGATGGGACTTCAGTGGATCCATCAAAAGTCAAAGCTGTGATAAATTAGGAGCAACCAAGGACTCCATCGGAAGTGAGAAGTTTCTTGGGATTGCCCGGTTATTATAGACAGTTTATTCAGGATTTCTCCAAGATTGCCACTCCATTGACAAATTTGAAGAGAAAATCTGTAAAATTTGTTTGGACAAAAAAGTGCGAAGAGAGTTTTAAGGAATTGAAGAAGAGGCTCAGTGTGGCACCTGTGTTGTCATTACCAGATACTACAAGAAACTTTGTGGTATATAGTTATGCCTCACATAAAGGATTGGGTTGTGTACTTATGCAGAGCGACAAAGTCATTGCGTATGCATCAAGGCAATTGAAAGACTACAAGAAAGGGTATCCGACTCATGACTTAGAGTTGGCGACAGTAGTATTTGCTCTGAAAATATGGAGACATTATCTCTATGGAGAGAAATATGAGATATATATAGACCATAAGAGTCTAAAGTATATTTTCACACAGAAGGACCTCAACATGCGTCAAAGGAGATGGTTAGAATTAATAAAAGATTATGCCTGTGAGATCTTTTATCATCCGGGCAAAGAAGATGTGGTGGCAGATGCCTTGAGTAGGAAGGGTCATGAGAAGTTGATGTTGTTAACCAACCAGGAGGAGCTCATTGTAGCAATGACAAGGCTAGAGTTGGAGATCAAATTTTGAAAAGAATCTGATGAAAGATTGTTCCAGATTGAAGTTAGTCCAACTTTGGTGGACAAGATAAAGAATGCTTAACTACAGGATGAAGAATGCAGAAAAATAAAGGAAAGTATGGTTGAGGGTAGTTAGATGAAGTACAAGGTTGATACCGAAGGAGTAGTAAGATTCGAGGGACGAATTTAGGTTCTAGCACTACAAGATATTAAAGAAGAAATCTTGACAGAAGCTTATAACTCAAGATATTCGATTCATCCGAGAAGTACGAAAATGTATCAAGATTTACGGCGACATTTTTAGTGGCCAAATATGAAAAAAAGACGCTACAAAATGTGTTGCAAAATGCTTGACATGTCAGAGAGTAAAGGTCGAGCATCAAAGAACAAGGGGATTACTTCAACCATTGGACATGCCAGAATGGAAGTGGGAGCATATCACAATGGATTTTATGGTAGGTCTTTCAACTACTCAGAAAGGATATGATGCAATATGGGTAATAGTGGACAGGCTAATAAAATTAACAAACTTTTTATCGATAAAGATTATAGTTAATCTTGATTAGCTGGAAAAACTTTACATCAAGGATATCATTTAGAGACATGGAGTTCCAGTGTTAATTGTATCAAACAGAGATTCGAGATTCACATTAAATTTTTGGAAGAGACTACAAGAATGCATGGTAACACAACTGAAGATGAGTACGACATATCATCCGCAAACCGATGGTCGAAGCGAACAATCCAGACGTTAGAAGATATGCTTAGAGCATGCATTATGGATTTCAAAAGAAACTAAGACGCTCATCTACTGTTGGCAGAATTCACCTACATTAACAGTTATCACACAAGCATTGGCATGCCACCATACGAGGCATTATATGGCAGGAAATACAGAACTCGACTATGTTGGGATGAAGTTGGTGAATGTCAACTGTTAGAACCAGAATTAGTACAACAGACCGGTAAAATTATCAAACTCATTAGAGCAAGACTGATAGCTACTCAAGATAGATAGAAGTATGCGGATCAGCACAAGCAAGATCGCAAATTTGACGTAGGAAATTTCATTTTCCTAAATGTTTCTCCTTGGAAGGGGAAAATTCATTTTGGCAAGAAAAGGAAAGTTAAGGCCAAGATTTATTGGACCCTTTGAGGTGCTGCGAAGAGTGGGAGAAGTAGCTTACAAGGTAGCTTTACCTCCAGAATTAGAACATGTTCACAACGTTTTTCATATGTCGGTGTTACGACCTGATAAACCCGATTACAAACATGTGATCGAGTATGAACCGTTACTGTTCAATATGGATTTATCTTATGAAGAGGTTCTTATCCAGATAGTCGACAGGAAAGAACAAGTGCTCAAGAATAAGGTGATACCTTTTGTGAAGGTGATATGGAGAAACCACAATGTCGAAAAGGCTACGTGGGAACTCAAAGATGAAATGATGAAGAATTATCCTAAGTTATTTGTTTAATCTGTGTCTTTGATTCTAAGGACAGAATCTTTGTAAGGAGGGAAGAATGTGACGAATGAATTATTTAACTTGTGATTCTGGGGATAAAATCTTTATAAGGAGGGAATGATGTAACAATCCAAGATTTTATTTTGTAATTTAAAATATATATTAAATTAAATAAATATTTTATTGATGTGGTTGTTAGTAGATATTTGTGAATTAAATTTATTAGATAATACTCTAATTTAATTTAATAGTTAGAGAGTTGTTAAAGATAACATGAATTGATATATTGTTGTTTTAATTTAATAATTAAAGTGATATGTTAAATTATTAAATAAAAATTACAATTAGATGGTAATTTTGTGGTAATTGGTTAAGTGGAAAATTTATTTAATATGTTGTAATTAGTTTATTTAACTAAGATTGGATATGGGAAACCAATTAAATAATATGGGATTATAAACTATAGTATAAATGATTTATTAAAATAAATTAAAGTAGTTTAAATGGATTTATCCAAACAAGGCTTAAAGATATTAAGTCTTTATTTTAAAAGTATTTTTGCCAAACGAAGCCTTATGGCTTTTGAATTTTGAATTTAAATTAATAATATAAATAAAATAAATAAAAATATAAATATAATATATTAAATTTTATAACTGATAACTTATTATTATCATTATTAAAATGTTTGTTTTAGAAGTTTAGGGTTTTATGCGTTGGTTTTATTTTATGTTATGTAAAAGAATTAGCCTAAGCCTGAGAGAAGAGAGAAGATAGAGTTTACAGAGAAGTTTGAGAGAGTTTGAGAAAACTTGAGAGAGAATTTCTATGATTTCAAATCAATTCACTGTATTTTATCAAGGATTATCTCCTGGAAATTGAAGGTATAATTTTTCAACCTTGAGTTTTACGTTTATAAAAAGAGTTCATGTTCTTAACTTTCAAAATTTTCTGTAAATTGCATGTTTCATGAATTGTAGTTATACAAACTGAATTAGTAAGTTTGTGCGTAATTGTGATGTTAGAATTAGCATCTAGACAAGGAATTAGTGTACTAATTACGTTAAAAAGGAAGAAACTAATTTCAATGACTATATGTATATATATGGCTTGTGAAAAAACCAAATTTGGTAGTTAGTTTGTGAACTAATCTGTAAATTGAGCCTTGAATATGTTAATTCAGTAAGAAACGGAGAGTTAATTTGGTGTAGAATTGTGACTTTAGAGTTAAATTTTGTGAAGGATGTCAAAAAAGGGAATTTTTGTACAAAAACATGGAATTGAAGGACTTAAATTGATTGATGTTGTTGTTTAATTGTTCTAAGGTAGCATATATGTGAGGAACCATGTTTATATGAGTTCTATATCAATTGGGTATGTTTAATTTACTGTTTTATGGATGAAATTCATGATAGTTGGGCTAAACAGAGTACAAGAAACAGACTGCATAGTTTCTATCTGTGGACCAGCATAGTTGCGCTGGTGTCAAGGCCAGAAACAACACAGCTGTACCGGTCCCAGGCTTAAGTATGGCACAACTGCGCCATACCCTGATCAAAGGTAGTGATGCCTGTTACTTATGTAGACCTTGAAAATCTATTGTAACTTAGTCTAATGAGATGTTAATGTGATAAACATGTAATGAGGAGATTAAAACAGAATTGTATAATGTCATTAGTAATTCCAAAGTTGTAAAAAGATTAGTAAGTTATGAAAGTGATACGTTGTGATTTTGTACACATGAATAGTGAATAAGTGTTTTAAAGTTAATACTTGTGATTTCTGAAATGCATATGGTGTAGAGTAAAACTTGTACTAAAGTAACAAGTTTAACTAAAAGTGAGTTCTATGTTGGAAAGTGGATGTTAGAGTATCTAATAGATATTGTGATTCTAATAATATGTTTAGGTGAACGTGAGTTGTAATTTAGAGTTAAACAAGTTTTTTAGTTCTATTCTTTTTATGATAAATGCAAGTTCCTAAACTCTAATCTCTAACTGAGTTGTTCTACTTCATTTATTCCAAGCAAATCGAAATCTTATTATTATTTTTGAGCAAATTTCGTTCTCAACTTGTTATTCATTAATGCATTATTCAATAACTTAATTCTTTTACTTAACAAGATCATAGCCTTAGCTTAATATTGTTAAAGCAAGGTTTATTATTTTATTCAATGCTTATTCTTTTTAGTTATTTCTAAGCATGAGTTTTATGTATTGTTGGTTCACCTATGATTCTTAATCATTCTACATTAAGTTGTTATTGATCACTCGTAGTGTTCTTAAATTTTGTTGATTCAAATAATCCTTTAGTTGATGATCGTGAAACTCTAAATTACCCTTGAATCTTATCCAAACCAAACTTTCCTTTGGTGCGGACTTGTACTCTAAAACTGAGAAGAACAACTCTATTATAGGGGAGTTATTTTACACGATGCGTTTAGAGTTTTATGCACAATACATGTGATGAGTAGGATTTATACTCGCGAATCGGATACTTTATGGCTTAAATAGTTGCCTGATCTTCACAGATTTTATATAGTTTTATATTATTTTTGTATCATTTTTCTTAACTGATGCAATGCAGGGCTTATTAGGTCTTTTCCATGCTTTCAGGGGCAAAACAGGAATTTTGCATGTACCCGCGCCGCAACGCCACAGACTAGGCTTAAGCTCGCGCCGCAACGCCACCCCCTGGTCCTTGCTGATGTCACCATGGTGTTGCAGTGCCCCTGATCCTTCTTAGACTTGCGTTGCAGCGCGAGCTCTAGTGTTTTCCAAGCTGATGTGGCGCCGCAGCGCCACTCATAGGTCTATTGTTCGCGCCGCGGCGCGACCTCCGGTTCCAAGGCAGTAAAGACTTGTTTTTGACCTAGCTGAAAGGGACTGAGAGATAAATAGGGAGGTAAGCTCTGTATATGATATAATCAGATAGAATGTGATAGCTTAGGATAGATTAAGATAATTAGATAGTTTTTCTCTCTCTTTTGTAATTTCTTCTCCATCTATTGTATAATGATTGTAAATATATATTAGGTAGTTTAGGGAGAAGTTTGGGATTCTTTGGAGGAACAAGAGCAGTGAGCAATATGCAGTGGAAAGCTTGAAAAGATTGGAATACTTGGAGACTGAAACATTTAAACCCTGTGAACATAACCTAGCAAATGATGAAACCATCAAAGAAAAAGAGTGTTTTATTAAAATAGCAAATCTTACACACACTCACCATCATGCATCTCAAAATTTATTATCTAAATTAGTTACATGCATGAATATGACTGTTGGTGATCAATATGATGATTATCCAAATATATGAGGAACAAAGTTTAGAAAACTAACCTAGCAGGACCCATTTAATTATGGGTACCAAAAATAGAAATCTATAGCCTACAGGTACTTGGTTTATCTGGCCACACTAAGGAATGATGAAGCAGATGACTTCAGTCAAGAAGATTCAACCAACAGAAGGTTTTAGACTGTTCAGAAATGATTCTGATAAAAATCATACATGTCAAAGCCTGTCCTTGAAGACCTGCTGAGCTGATATGAATAAAGCTCACAGGGCTGCTGATCTTTATATGAGAGTAGGCTATTCAATCAGAGATGAAAAAGGGTCTCAGATGCTCAATCATGTAAAGCATTGGCAACGGTTTAATCGAAAGGTTGGTATTCGAACAAGAGCTTATTGAGAGCATCGATGCAAAAGGATAACCTCTGATCGACAAATCAGAAGGGGGAAATAAAGTCGTCGTATTTCCCGAAGCATCAAAGTAAAATCTCTGACGGGGTAGGTGAAACAGTAGACTGCAGTGTCAGAAAGTCATGTCATGTCACATCTGCAGTCTGTACCAAACAACTTGAGATCTGCGAAGCAATTCAAAGAGCTCTGAACAGCTACTTTCCAAAGGGAAGATTGGGAAGGCGTACAAATTAGCTAGAGCTTCAAAGATTAAAGGTTGCTGGACTTGCTGAGCTTGGAGAAATGGTGGACTGATCTAACCAACATAAATTAGTGAGTGACCAATGAAGGTCCTAAGGCTCACTCTACGATCTACCAAAAACATTTAGAGAGAGACAATGAAAGAAGTAGAAGTGAGAGTTCTACTACAAGAAGAGTGTTCTAAACTGCCGAGAGAAAGAAGAGCATCATGTCATCTTGATGTCCATTATGGGAAGAGTCTAAGTACCTAAGAGAAGAGCCTACCGTCATCTTAGCAAGTCCATCATGAAAAGGCATCAAGTATCAAGAAAGAAGATCACCAACGCCATCATGGTGTCAAGCATGAGAAAGTTTATAAGTACCTAGCAGAAGAGCTTACAGTCATCTTAGAAACCTATCATGTCCAGTCATCAAGTATCAAGAAGAATGATCTTCAAGGCAGTTCATCAAGGGATCATCAGAAGTGGTTGAGTAACTGAAGAAGCTAAGCATCATACAACACTCAACTACACTTCAAGGATGATCACGCCAAGTTGCTTAGTACAGAAGATGTTCAGAGATTAAAGACATCTTAGTAGCTCAGTACCAACTCCAACAAACAAACAAACGACTCAACAACAAGAAGCCAGTGCCTGAGGGGTCCTTGTCCGGAGGGACTAAATGAAGTTTCAAGCCTGCTGGGCTTGAAGATTTTCTAGGAAACTAAAGAAGTTCCAAGGCTGCTGGCCTTGAAGAGTTCTTAGTGAACTGAAGTCCCAAGGCTACTGGTCTTGAAGGAATCTTAGTGATTCAGGGTGCTGCTATTCCTTAGTGGAAATCCTACTAGTTGAAAGCAGAAGAGTGGATTAGGATCTTGAGTCTCTGAACCACTTAAAATCCCTTGTGTCTTTTACTTTATGTCACTTATATTATGTAAATTATCTGCTATAACTGCTATGTATGTTTTAACTTTTTACCACTTAACTAACTTGATGAGTGAGTTTTATACACATGAATTGGATACATTCGGGCTTAATTTATTGTTGTTCTCAAGTCTTTAAGATTAGTTTTTAAGTGTTTATGTCTATTCAAGCATGTTTTATGTTATTCTGTAGGACTTGGGACAAAAGTTACTTGGATTGATGTTCGGGGTGGCTAGATTCGCGTTTTCGGCTTGCCATTTACAAAGCAGTCACTTCAGAGCCAATTTCAGTATTTCTATAGACCTTATTTCGAAAATCTTAAAGCATAAAAGTTGTAGATCTACCTTTCCTCTTTCCGGATCATCTAGAATCATCTAAATCGGAGTTAGGACGAAGAGGTTATGGCCATTTTCCCAAAGGACATCGGAGTAGAAAATATCAAAAAAAGTGGTAGCGTCGGGGTGCTAATTTTAGGCTTATTTGCAGCGCCAAGGCACTGTAAGGTAGTGTCTGAGTGTCGTGTCCAGCGTTGGGGCATTGGGGAAGAGGTTGGGTGCGGCCTGGACGCATTTTGGGCAAATTTTGACACCTTTTTGACTCCAAATTGGATTGAGTTTGTTCCAAAACTAAAAATAGGACTTGTAACCTATAAATACATGATGTAAGGCATAAAATAGGAGAGTATTACATAGATTAGACTAGATTAAACTGTGAAACCCCAGATTTTATGAATAAAGAATTAATTTTCTCGAATTTTTTTTTTAATATTATGGTGTGAATTTGAGATAATATTATAGCTGTGGGTAGTATTTATAAATTTTACAAAGTATGCAAGTTGTTATATTATATTCGATTGGTCAGGGAATATTCTTTGCGTCGGAAAATATTCGTACGACGGTACAATTATTGGTGATCCCACAACGGAATTATTGTCAGATTGAGAAAACGACAAAAATATTTTATTAAAAATAACGGCGGAAGTTTTACCGTTGATACTGTTGAACTACTGGGTAGTAAAAGTACAGTAATACGCGTTGTTGCATAGTAGCACATGGTATTGATTATTGATATTTATGTGAGAAGTCGCTCAGTTTGATTCAATTATTGTCGATTAATAATATGAATTATTATAGCGATGATGACGTTTTGTTTTAATCGTATTATTAACGTAATAAAACAGAAACATCTTTTTATATAAAACAGAATACTTTATTAAAGTTATTCTATAAATAGAATATATTATATTTTATTATGCATAGTGTTGCATAGTGTTTTGCATAGTGTTGCATAGTGTTTGCATAGTTAAAATCTTTTTATATAAATAGAATATATTATATTTTTTTTAAAAGATTTTTCTTTAAATATGGACCGTTAGATTAAAGTAAATCAATCTGGACTGTTCATGGATTAGTTACTATGCATTCCATTTTCCTATAAATAGAAGCTCATTCCTTCATTATTTTCTTACGAATTCACTGAACTCTAAAGAGAGAAACTATAGAGAGATAGAAGAAAAGCTTTTTGCTACTTAACTTTTCTTTTCCTATATCCAGTTTCTGTTACGGTAAGGGGTGTTATTCTTTCTTATTCAAAAAGAGAACTGTTGTTATTCCATTTCTTATTATTCTGTTGGAATAACCTGTATACGCGGTCTACCCTATACTCGGTGACATTCTTCTATTATTCTGTTGGAACATCATGTCTGTGTGTTTTACACCGGACCTGGTTCCGTCTTTATTATTATTCCGTTGGAACATCCTGTCTATGTGTTTTACACCGGACCTGGTTCCGTCTTTATTATTATTCCGTTGGAACATCCTGTTTGTGTGTTTTACACCGGACTTGGTTTCGTCTTTATTATTCTGTTGGAACATCCTGTTGGTGCAAATTTTGCCTGACCTGGTTCCGTTATTATTATTCGGTTGGAATAACCTGTCTATGCGAAGTACCGCATGCATGGTGATTTCTTTTGTTATTCCATTCTTTATTATACTCAGTTGGTTAAAGTTTTAACTTCTATACTCCATGAAATTAGTAGAATATCCTTGATATTTGCGCTTCATCCAGTATCTTTTCATGGAAATATTCTTTCGATAATTCTTAAATTTTACTCTACAAATCAGTATCATGTGGACAATTTGGACATTAGTAGTTCTTGGACAGATTAATTCTTGAACTTGTTTTATTGAATTCTTATATCATTGTCATCATCCTCATGTTTATATTTTTTTGAAAGTCATATGTGGCCTGTAGTGCATGGATGGACTTGGTATGATTATGACCAGGGATTATTCGGTGTAATCATGACCGTAATGTTACAAATGATGCGGTAAAAGTCCTCATTGGTCCGTAGTGCATTGATGGACAGTTGTTGGCGTGATCATGACCATTGATGAATACACAAATGTCCTTGGCCCGTAGTGCATGGAATTTGTGGTCATGACCCTAATAAATATCCTTGGCGGTAGTGCAGGGATGATGTGGTTTATTTATTAAGCTGAGTCTCAGCGATAAAAGTGATGAAAAACTTTTTAAATCATAAAAGATAATAGATTCTATTCTCTACTTTACTCTTTTAATGGATTGCTTGATCCGCTGCAGTTAAACTTGATGTTGTTATATTTTATCAGTTTAACACTGTTGAAGGCTAACGATAATTTATTCTGCATTATCTTGGTCATAATATTTCTTACTGGGCTAGTTGAGCTCACCCTTTCTTTCACTGTTCTCTTCAGGAAATTAGAACATAGCAGAGACTAGTCGGGGAACGGAGTGACGGTCCAGAGGATAGCATTAGTAGTCCTCACTATTCTGTGTAATAGTGTATTAATAATTGTAATGAGGACTCTTTTGAGTTTGTATAATCTCTAGTAGACAATAATTGTATTCAAACTCACAGTTATGTTTTGTCGTATTGTACACGATAGTTGTATTAGTAAGTTGTATTTGAATTTTGTACCATGTATCTGACGACCCAAGATGGGTGATGTATACCTAATTTTGGGGGCGTCACAGTTGGTATCAAAGCTTAGGGATATGATCCTTGGCTAAGATGTGAGACTAAAACTAGGAGGGGAGAGACGGGGAATTCCTTCGCTAATATGACCTACTTAAATTTATTTTGTATTTAATTGGTCAGTCAAAGTATAGGGATAATATGTGATATGTTAATTAACCCTTGTTTTGTGGCAGTGTTTGAAAATGGCATCCGAGAATGTTAAGATTATCAATGGAGCACAGGAGACCGTTGAGTCTCCACAGATCAATATTTAGGATAATGTGTAACTAGAGGACAATACTCCTCATGAAAATAATAACACCGATGAAATGGTGAATGATGGGATGGTCAGAGGCTTTATGCAATTTATGCAACAACAGGCTAAGACAGCTCCTGTCCAAAATGCAGGTAGAAATACTGATAACTCTCGGACGGTCACCGCTAAGCAGTTTAAGGAGCAATTCATGCAACAACGGGAGAAGGCGGCTCCTGTTCATAATGCAGGAGGAAACAATGGCAACCCATGATTGGTCACCGCTAAGCAATTCAAGGAGCTGGGACCAACAGAATTTTTGGGAAAGCCAGAACCACTTAAGGCAGAGACGTGGTTAAAGCAGATCACCAAGATATTTGATGTCTTGGGATGCTCCGAGGAGCAAAAGGTTCCCTTTGCCACCTTTATGTTTCGTGAAGAGGCAGATTACTGGTGGGAATCAGTAAAACGTACTCAACCTGCCGTACTGAAGATGTCTTGGGAGAAGTTCCAAGAGTTGTTCAACGACAAATACTTTCCCGAAAGTATTCGTCACATGAAGGAGGTGGAGTTTATCAAATTGGAGCAAAACAATATGGCCATGTCGCAATACGAGGCAAAATTTGCGGAGTTATCCCGGTTTGCGTCCCACTTGGTGGATAATGAAGAGAGAATGGCGCGATTATTTTTAAGAGGTTTGAAGCTAGAGATACGTCAACATCTTATTTCTCATAAACTGTGTTTGTATTCAGATGTTGTAAATAGGGCTCAGTTGGTGGAGCGCGATAACGAGTCAACCAAACCAAAAGAGAGCAGCCGGCAAAATGATAATACTGGTGATAACAGTCATCAAAGCGGTGATAATAAGCATGGAGGGAATCAATATGTCAGAAATGGTAACCACTTCGGTAATAATCATGGCCAAAATAATAAGAATGGACATTTCAAGAAGAGAAGGTTCAACAATGACGTAAAGACCTCTGTACCAGCACCCGTTTTAAAGGAAGAAGAACGACCACCGGTCGTATGTTTCAAATACGGACAGGAGGGACACATCCGTCCAAACTGTACGTAGCAGTCCAAAGCATGTTTTAATTGCGGAAGAGAAGGTCACCTAGCTCCATTTTGTCGTATGATGAAGTCAATTCCAGCTGGGATAATGATGCCAAAGGATGTCCCAGACAAGCCAAAGCCGGTAGTTTAAGAGAGAGCGTTTTTTTTTTCTCTCGTGACGAGGAACCTAAATAAAATTATCACGGGTAAGTTAATCATAAGCTCTTACGAAGTCTATACCGTGTTAGATACCTGTTCTAGTCACTCTTTTATTTCACCTAGTTGTGTTCAATGTTTGTACTTAACTCCGGAGAAGTTAAACTTTGATTTATCTATTGAAACTCTATTGGGAGAAACCTTCGTTACCTCCACTGTTTATAAATCTTATTTGATTCAAATCGACACTTTCACGTTACGTGTTGATCTTGTCTCTTTGAAAATACTTGCCTTTGATGCGATTTTAGGAAAAAATTGGTTAACTACTCATCATGTTTTTTGTAAGGTTGTTAGCTTTCATATTCCTAACCAACCTATTATGCGAATTCAAGCAACCAAACCACTAAATTCAATCATTGTCATATCAAGCCATAAGTAAAGAGCCCCGATCCTTTTGTTGATGACTTCCTTGTGTGGAATGCACCGAAGCCAGACTTTCTTTAGGCGACGTCATGAATGACGATAACATGTTGATAGGTATCATTGTGAGGTGCTATCTAGGTTAAGGGATAAAAGTCACAGTTGGTATCAATGTAACGTACTATCCAAGTCTTGGATGTGAGTAACAGTTTTGAATGATTTTTTTCATTAATAAATCTCTTGACGTATTACTGAAGACTTCTTAGCCTACCCCAGAGCGTGAAATCGAATTTTGTATTGATACAAGTACAAAACCCATTTCTTAAACCCTCAAAATAATTTTTTTTAACTAAAACGAAAGTAACATGCACCAAAGACATTGACTCGAGCTGTTGAAGATTACGATCGTACTATTCAATATCATCGTGGAAGAGCGAACGTGGTAGCTGACGTGTTGAGTAGAAGATCGTATGTGTTTACAAGTGCGATGTTGTTAACACAAAGACTCATTTCGTATAACTTGCAAATGATGAAGATAGAGTTAAAGACTCTAGGGACCCACGTGAAGATAACGAATATACGAGTAAAATTGATTTTAATCGATAAAGTTAAAGACGCTCAAGCTACATACCCGAATCTGATGAATGTGAAGAAGAAGGTTCAAGAGGGTGTTATTTTAGAAGCAAGAGTTGCTGAAGAGAGGAAATCTTTGTGTCGAAAAATATTCGTACGACGGTACAATTATTGGTGGACCCCACAACGGAATTATTGTCGGATTGAGAAAACGACAAAAATATTTTATTGAAAATAACGGCGGAAGTTTTATCGTTGATACGGTTGAACTACTGGGTAGTAAAAGTACAGTAATACGCGTTGTTGCATAGTAGCACACAGTATTGATTATTGATATTTATGTGAGAAGTCGCTCAGTTTGATTCAATTATTGTCGATTAATAATATGAATTATTATAGCGACGATGACGTTTTGTTTTATTCGTATTATTTGTAAGACCCCAGTTTTTATAAATAAAGATGAATTTTTATAATTATTATTTTTGAATATTATGGAAGAAATTTGATATAATGTTATAGTTGTGGGTAATATTTATAAATTTTGCAAAGTACGCAAGTTGTTATAAAATATTCGTTTGGTCGGGGAATATTCTTTTTGTCGGGGAATATTCGTACGACGACAAAATTATTGGTGGACCCCACAACAGAATTATTGTCGGATTGAGAAAACGACAAAAATATTTTATTAAAAATAACGGCGGAAGTTTTACCGTTGATACTGTTGAACTACTGGGTAGTAAAAGTACAGTAATACGCGTTGTTGCATAGTAGCACACGGTATTGATTATTGATATTTATGTGAGAAGTCGCTCAGTTTGATTCAATTATTGTCGATTAATAATATGAATTATTATAGCGATAATGACGTTTTGTTTTATTCGTATTATTAACGTAATAAAACGGAAACATCTTTTTATATAAAACAGAATACTTTATTAAAGTTATTTTATAAATAGAATATATTATATTTTATTTAAAAGATTTTTCTTTAAATATGGACCGTCAGATTAAAGTAAATCAATCTGGACCGTTCATGGATTAGTTACTATGCATTCCATTTTCCTATAAATAGAAGCTCATTCCTTCATTATTTTCTTACGATTTCACTGAACTCCAGAGAGAGAAACTATAGAGAGATAGAAGAAAAGCTTTCTGCTACTTAACTTTTCTTTTCCCATATCCAGTTTCTGTTACGGTAAGGGGTGTTATTCTTTCTTATTCATGAAGAGAACTGTTGTTATTCCATTTCTTATTATTCTGTTGGAATAACCTGTATACGCGGTCTACCCTATACTTGGTGACATTCTTCTATCATTCTGTTGGAACATCCTGTCTGTGTGTTTTACACCGGACCTGGTTCCGTCTTTATTATTATTCCGTTGGAACATCCTGTCTGTGTGTTTTACACCAGACCTGGTTCCGTCTTTATTATTCTGTTGGAACATCCTGTTGGTGTGAATTTCACCTGACCTGGTTCCATTATTATTATTCTGTTGGAATAACCTGTCTGTGCGGTCTATCGCATGCATGGTGATTTCTTTTGTTATTCCATTCTTTATTATACTCAGTTGGATAAAACTTTGATTTCTATACTCCATGAAATTAGTGGAATATCCTTGACATTTGCGCTTCATCCAGTATCCTTTCATGGAAATATTCTTCTGATCATTCTTGAATTTTACACCACAAAATAGTATCGTGTTGACAATTTGGACGTTAATAATTCCTGGATAAAATAATTCTTGAACTTGTTTTATTGAATTCTTATATCATTGTCATCATCCTCTTATTTATATTTTTGAAAGTCATCTGTGGCCTGTAGGGCATGGATGGACTTGGTATGATTATGACCAGGGATTATTCGGTGTAATCATGACCGTAATGTTACAAATGATGTGGTAAAAGTCTCATTTGCCGTAGTGCATTGATGGACAGTTTTTGGTATGATTATGGCTATGGATTCTCTTCGGCCGTAGTGCAAAGATAATTGTTTTATGGCATGATCAGGACCGTTGATGAAAACACGATTATCATTGGCCCGTAGTGCATGGATAATTCGTGGTCGTGATACTAAAGAATATCCTTGGCCTGTAGTGCAGGGATGATTTAATGATGTGGATTATTTATTGAGCTGAGTCTCAGCGATAAAAGTTTTGACTTCTATACTCTATGAAATTAGTAGAATATCCTTGATATTTGCGCTTCATCCAGTATCTTTTCATGGAAATATTCTTCCGATCATTCTTAAATTTTACTCTACAAATCAGTATCATGTGGACAATTTGGACATTAGTAGTTCTTGGACAAATTAATTCTTAAACTTATTTTATTGAATTCTTATATCATTGTCATCATCCTCATGTTTATATTTTTTTGAAAGTCATCTGTGGCCTGTAGTGCATGGATGGACTTGGTATGATTATGACCAGGGATTATTCGGTGTAATCATGACCGTAATGTTACAAATGATGCGGTAAAAGTCCTCATTGGCCCGTAATGCATTGATGGACAGTTGTTGGCATGATCATGACCATTGATGAATACACAAATGTCCTTGGCCCGTAGTGAATGGAATTTGTGGTCGTGACCCTAATAAATATCTTTGGTCGTAGTGCAGGGATGATGTGGTTTATTTATTAAGCTGAGTCTCAGCGATAAAAGTGATGAAAAACTTATTAAATCATAAAAGATAATAGATTCTATTCTCTACTTGACTCTTTTAATGGATTGCTTGATCCGCTGCAGTTAAACTTGATGTTGTTATATTTTATCAGTTTAACACTGTTGAAGGCTAACGATAATTTATTCTGCATTATCTTAGTCATAATATTTCGTATTGGACTAGTTGAGCACACCCTTTCTTTCACTGTTCTCTTCAGGAAATTAGAACATAGCAGGGACTAGTCGGGGAACGGAGTGACGGTCCAGAGGATAGCATTAGTAGTCCTCACTATTCTGTGAAATAGTGTATTAATAATTGTAATGAGGACTCTTTTTGAGTTTGTATAATCTCTAGTAGATAATAATTGTATTCAAACTCACAGTTATGTTTTGTCGTATTGTACACGACAGTTGTATTAGTAAGTTGTATTTGAATTTTGTACCATGTATCTGACGACCCAAGATGGGTGATGTATACCTAATTTTGGGGGCGTCACATAAACACTCCTTTAGATTAGAACATAACCCTAGTTCTTAATTAGCCATTGGAGATTGAAGCAAATTGAAGAACACTGAAGATCAAGAACAAGAGCAAGAGGAGTCTCAAGGCTACTGACAATAGATTATATTCTCTTCTCTTCTCTTACTTTTATCTTTTAATGTCTATTCAATTGTGGATTCTTGATTTTAATTAATTAATTATGAACTAACTCTTTCATTAAGATTTCAACCGAACTTTTTATGATTATGATTTATTTATTCATTATATTCCAATTATTTATGTTGAAGTGAATTGTTCATCTTGTCTTATGCTTATTGATTAATTATCTGATCAGTAATTACCTTGTTACTCTAGAAGGAATTGAGAGAGGAATTCTAGGGTTAGAACTGGGCATGGTGACATGTGACTTAGTTATTTGCACGGTGAATAATTAGGTTTGTGAATAGAATGAGAATATCTATTTGCCGCATGTAACACATAAGGAATTGGGATTGTAACGAGTTTAATTCAATTGTTTTGCATAGAGATATAGCAAAATTAATCTGGGTTAAATAGAAGGTAAATGATCACTTGAGAAAGGGCTTTTGGCATTTTAGAATTTATGTTAACAATTCAGTAGACATAATAATTGGGATAATTGAATAATTTGTTTATAGTTCATAATTGGGGATATTGGAGTCTTAATCTTTATTTATCTGAATTCATTCATTTAAGTCTTAGTTTTAATTGATTAATTTAATTTTCTTAATTAGAAAAATCACAATTTGCGATTGTTTAAATAAAATTGATTTGGTTAAGAGTTAGTAATTGGTAATTTTTATTAAATAATTTCTCGTGGGAACGATACTCTATTTTCACTTTATTACTTGTTGACCGTGTATACTTGCATGTATTTATTGATTGCGAAATCGATCAACAAGTTTTTGGCGCCGTTACCTGGGAATTAATTTAATAATTATTTACCAATATTAATTTCAATCAAATTAGTCTTAATTTAAACATTTTTATTTTTATTTTTCATTCTCTTTCTATATTTCTCTCTTTTTAGGTACCATGGATGACTTTGCGTATCAATGGCCATACACGAACATGAGTCAACCAAGCGGAGCAGAGATTGACAGATTCGAGAAACTTTCTGCATTATCAGCACAGATGAAAGACACTTTCGAGGATGTTTGAAGCTTTTGAAGCTCAACGTCATCAAAGTGTGGTGGTTACTTGTGATTATTGTGCTGGAAATCATATGAGTATGGTGGTGATTACCCCAATAATTATGTTTATCCCAACAACTATCATCAGGATTGGGGGTATCACCCGAATTTTTCATGGAGTATCAATCAAGATCAATTTTATGCTCCAAGTCCAACATACCCACCAGATTTCTCGTGTCCACCTCCACTACAACAGGAAGAACATTCAAATTGGGAGGAAGCCTTGGAAAAAGATATTAAAGCTTCTGAAAAGAAACACGAGGAACATGAAAAGAAACTTAATCAAATGGAGCTATGTATACAAAGTCAGAATGCATCGATCAAGAATCTGGAAAATCTATTGGGGCAGATAGCACATGCGTTGAACAATCGTCCTCAATACACTTGGCTCTATGACATGAATTCTGAGACTGATGGTGAGCCCGAACCAAATCTGCAACCGGATGTGCCAAATGATATAGATATTGAAAGAGAGGAAAGACTTGGGGACCAAGAAAAAGAGATCGGCAAAAATCTAACTTTGAGTACCAGCGAAGATGAGCCAATTTCAATAGTATCCCATGTGCCTCCTCCACCAAAGTTCAAGAATCCGGGCAGTTTTGCAAAACCATGCCCAATTGGAAGTCATGTCGTCGGCAAAGCTCTTGGTAACGTAAGAGCTATACAGTTGTGGAGTTATGGTGGGATGAAAAGGAGAAGATAGAGGAAGATTCCATTATGTTTAATAAGCTTCAATGCCCTAATCTGATCATCGACATAATGGAGGAAACACCTAGTTGTTTGTCGTTCTTAATGGGGATCCTATCCACAAAGAGCATGCTAGCTGACTTCAATTCAAGTGTTTTTGTTAATGGGAACCTCCCAAAAGAGACATTGCTTCTGATGGATGGATGGTTCCTCAATTTACTTAGGGGAATTGGATAGTGAATTGAAGAAGTCAGGTTGAGACTATAAAACAAGCGCTTATTGGGAGGCAACTCAAGTTTAATTTTTATTTTTAGTTTTTATTAAGTTTTATATTAGTATTTTTGAATTTGCATTTATTTAGGATTTAATAAAATTGCTTCTATCATGGTTTTATAGGTTATTCAAGTCAAATTCAAGTGTGGTGTCCAATTTGTTCCATGTGCTTAGCCTATTCTCCAAACTTAGCGGACAAGGTGGAAGATTGCTATATTTTCAGGGAAGTCCTCTGCTTTAATTTTTTCTATTGTAGCCATTGAGGACAATGCCTAGTTTAAGTTTGGGGGCATTTTAGTGTCGTACTGCATATAGTTAGTTATATGCATAGTAGTTTATTTTTTTTTATGTGTTAGCATTATGTTTTTTTAGGTTGCATATAATACATGTTATTTTTTTTTGCATCTTCATATATGTGTTCGTGTAGTATAATTGCATTTTTTTTTATTTTTCCATGAATCTATGTGATAGGTTGGTGTGGTCTTAGCTCGGCCTATGATAAGATTGGTTTTGCATGTTAACTTGAACAGTGTTGATAATTGATGATGAGTTCTAATTTTAATCATGATGATAATCTGAGCATGTCTGAAACTTATGTAACCGGTTAGCACTTAAAGTTTAACTATTTTAATCCACTTGGTTAAGGGTTTCATAATTTGTTTCTGATGGAAAATCTTTGTTAAAATTTAAGGAAATTAGTGAACTGGAGGTAAAGGTTGGAATGACGTAAAAGCTTGAGTTTGGGGGAATCTATGGGATATATATACTAAAATAATTGATGAAGAAAAAAAATAGAAAATCCAGAAAAAAGAAAAAAAAAGAAAAGAGATGATGAAAAAAAAGAGAAAAATCGTGGTTAGTTTTGTTTCGGGGCCTTTGTTACTTGAGCAAGTACGCCCGAAGGGGTATCTTAACACCTTGCTCCCTAAGGTCTTATATGGTCTAGGAGTCGTTGGTTGAAAGCTCGCTAAGGGGTGGCATTGTTAGCCTAATGGAATGAGACATTGCACAGCCATGAAAAAATTGAATAAATCACGAGAAAGAGCAAAAATGCCCTCGTGATTGAATAAGAGTATAAATAAATCATGTATTTACCCTTAGATTTGGTAATTGCTTAGTTTTAACCGGAGTTGTCATGTTCACAAAAGTAATTGAATTGGAACTAAAATTTTTCTTATAAGAAGTTTGTTATGTGATTATCTTGAACTGTGGTTGGTTAGAATGGTTAACAAGCACACACACACAACATGGGTGATGACAGGTTTGGGTTGACTAATTGGTTAGAGTTATGGATTTTGAATTGATTGGATATATTGTTTGAGTACCAATGGTATCTTTGAGGCTTGTTGTTATATATCATACTGATTTATTACTCGGTTCGTAGGTATATTAAGAAGTAGATTATGCATATGCATTCATTTAGTTGAGTTATTTTGTTTATTTTTAGTTCTTTTGTGTTTTTTCTTGAGGACAAGTAAAGGTTTAAGTTTGGGGGTATTTGATGAGTGAGTTTTATACACATGAATTGGATACATTCTGACTTAATTTATTGTTGTTTTCAAGTCTTTTATATTAGTTTTTAATTGTTTATGTCTATTCAAGAATGTTTTATATTGTTTTGTAGGAATTGGGACAAAAGTTACATGGATCAACGTTCGGGGTGGCTAGATTCGCGTTTTCGGCTTGCCATTTAAATAGCAGTCACTTCAGAGCCAATTTGAGTATTGCTACAGACCTTATTTCCAAAATCTTAAAGAATGAAAGTTTTAGATCTATTTTTCCTCTTTCTGGATCATCTTGAATCATCTAAATCAGAGTTCGAACGAAGAAGTTATGACCATTTTTCCAAAGGACGTCGGAGCCGAAAATGTCAGAAAAAATGTCGGGGCGCTAATTTTAGGTTTATTTGCAGCGACGGGACGCTATAAGGCAGTGTCTGAGCATCGTGCCCAGCGCTGGGGCACTTGGGAAGAGGTTGGGTGCGGCCTGGACGCGTTTTGGATGAATTTTGACATATTTTTGACTCCAAATTGGGTTGAGTTTGTTCCCAAACAAAAAAAATAGGCTTGTAACCTATAAATACATGATGTAAGGCATAAAATAGGAGGGGATTACATAGATTAGACTAGATTAAAAACTCTTTTAGATTAGAACATAACCCTAGTTCTTAATTAGCCATTGGAGATTGAAGCAAATTGAAGAACACTGAAGATCAAGAGCAAGAGCGAGAGGAGTCTCAAGGCTACTGACAATAGATTATATTTTCTTCTCTTCTCTTACTTTTATCTTTTAATGTCTATTCAATTGTGGATTCTTGATTTTAATTCATTAATTATGAACTAACTCTTTCATTAAGATTTCAATCGAACTTTTTATGATTATGAATTAGTTATTCATTATATTCCAATTATTTATGTTGAAGTGAATTGTTCATCTTGCCTTATGCTTATTGATTAATTATTTGATCAGTAATTACCTTGTTACTCTAGAAGGAATTGAGAGAGGAATTCTAGGGTTAGAACTGGGCATGGTGACATGTGACTTAGTTATTTGCACAGTGAATAATTAGGTTTGTGAATAGAATGAGAATATCTATTTGCCGCATATAACACATAAGGAATTGGGATTGTAACGAGTTTAATTCAATTGTTTTGCATAGAGATATAGCAAAATTAACCTGGGTTAAATAGAAGGCAAATGATCACATGAGAAAGGGCTTTTGGCATTTGAGAATTTATGTTAACAATTTAGTAGACATAATAATTGGGATAATTGGATAATTGGTTTATAGTTCATAATTAGGGATATTGGAGTCTTAATCTTTATTTATCTGAATTCATTCGTTAAAGTCTTAGTTTTAATTGATTAATTTTGTTTTCTTAATTAGAAAAATCACAATTTGTGATTGTTTAAATAAAATTGATTTGGTTAAGAGTTAGTAATTGGTAATTTTTATTAAATAATTCCTCGTGGGAACGATACTCAACTTTCACTTTTTTATTTGTTGACCGTGTATACTTGTACGTATTCATTGATTGCGAAATCGATCAACATAACTCTACGAACAATGTATGTACGATTATGAATATATCAATGAAGAGGATCTTTTACTTATTTCGCTGTGCTTGAAAAGATTCTTATGTTTGTTATATGCTAAATTATTAGCAATACAAAATAAACCAGAAAAGTATTAGAAAGAAAAAGGATATATTCAACCCCCCCCCCCCTCTTCTAGATCTATTGTGCCTACTAGGAACTAACAGTTTGGTCGTAATCTTTCAATAACTCGAGCCAACGTCCTTGCCGCTTGTTGAGTTCTTTTTTGGTGAAGAAATATTTGAGGCTTTTATGATCTGAATATATCTCCACTTTCTCCCCCACATAGATAGTGCCTCCAAGTTTTTAACGCGAAAATGACTGTTGTCAACTCTAGATCATGAGTAGAATAATTCCTCCCATATTCTTTGAGTTATCGCGAGGCATAGGCTGTGACAACCCGAGAATTTGGATATTTATTAAAATCTTAAAATATTGAATTAAGGTTAAATAATAAACCTAGACATAAAATAAGTGAATGGATTTTTGATTTCCAAGAAGGATTTTATTGAATTTAAAATTTTTGTGGTGAATTATTTAGGATTAAGGATATAAGTGAATATGTTCTATGTATATGGTATTATAGGTGTACATTATGTGGTTAAGGATCAAGGGTTGACCAGATAACCTATATCAGTGGCAAACCCTAATATTATATTAAGAACGTCAACGTTTAGTTCAAAAATTCTTACAATTTATAAAAAACACTAATCGCCGGTTCTGGAAACCCTAATTTTAGTTCTGGGGATCCAAACCCCTAATTTGTGAATTTAAATGCTATGTATAAGCATTTGGGTATTCATTACAAATCTAATTAGGGATGCCCTAATGATTAGTTAGAATTCTAATAATTAGAAACACTAATTATTAGAAACCTTAATTTGTACATTTGAAACCTTAATTGGTAATTAGATAAATTTAATTTTTATTAAGAAAATATTAATCCTAATTAGCAAGATTGAATTATGATTGGGAAATTTTAAATATAATTATAGAATCCTAATTATAATTTAGAAATATTAATTTTCTATTTTAAAAACTGAAATTCGAAAATCTTAGAAATTAAATTTCAAAAATCTAAGGGTTAAACCCTAAACCCTAAGGGCCAAACCCTAAACCCTAAGGGTTAGGGTAAATGATAAGTATGCCTTTAAAATGAAATGCAAAATTACTAAAATACCCTTTTCTTAAAACCTAAGCAAAAGATATGGCAAATCTTATGAGTCACCAAGCCAAAACTTATCCCATGTGTTTAAATCTTTTCAAGATCAGATCAAGTGCCACTTAGCAAGATTTGCATACATTGAATCTAACTTAGGAGATTTAAAGTAAGAAAAGTTACTTTACTTTTCATTTTTTCTCCAAGACTTTCTCTCTTAAAATTTCAAAATAGAAAGTGAGTGGGTGTGAGAAGTTAAGAAATGAACATCTTGTAGCTTATCAATAACAGATTCAAGAAGTCAAGATCAAGGATCAAAGCTAGAAATGGTATAAAACCCTAATCTTTAAAATCATATGATCTCATGTTAAATGTTGTTGTTTATTGTTTAGAAGTGTGTTATAAGATGTCATTTAGTGAACTTGGTTGTTATATCCCAGATCCATAACATCAAAGTGCTCGAAATCAAGTTTTTAGAAACTGACTTTGAACCTTAAAAAGTTGTCTGACAACCATATGTCAGGGCCTCTAGATCTCTGTGTATTAGATTTTCTATGTGTTTTATGTTATGGATCTGTTCTATGCCAAGTAACATGTGATCTAGAACTGGAAACAGAGTCAAATCATGTCTAGATCGTAAGATAGGAGCAGTCAAACTACGTTGACCAAGCACGAAACAGGTTTCTGGGCAACCCAGAAACCTAGTTTTTGTCTGACAGTGATTTTGCAGGTGCTAGATCTGACGACTGCCAAGTGTTTGGGCCTTGTTATTGTTATGGTTGTGTAGAGTGACATTAAGACTATTAATCCATGCCTCTAAAACTCCCATATCATACGCGAAATCGAATTAAATGATGGTCAAACCTACGTTGACCAACTCACCGGATGAAGATTCTGGGTAACCCAGATCTTCAAAGGGCAGTTTCTTGGCACGACTTTGACTGGTCCAGATCTTACGAAGGTAATGTTGTTAAGTTGATCTAGTGAGTTATATATGTACCCTGACATCTGGACTACGAGTTTGAACTCATAAATCACCCAAAACAGACTTAGAGCTCACGATCTAAGGATCTAGATATAGCACCATGTGTTGTTCTTCATTTTTTGGAAAACCCAGAAATGAAGAACAACCTTGTCAGACTTTTTGATTGTTTATATCTCTGTGTTATGATGTTGTATGACCCTGAAATCAGTTTGTTTGTGTAGTATGACATAAATACTACATGAGTAACACTTTAGATAACCTAGAATCATGAAGATCAATTATCTAAACTTGGTCAAACCTCCTACCTTGAACACTGCCTATGTGTTTTTGGGTTTGATGAAGAACAACCCAAGAACACCTTTAGCCACGGTTTTATCGCCTAATGCACCTTTAGCAACACTTCATTTCTGAAAATAATTATTTTATTACATAATTAGAGAAAAATAGTTTTTAATTATTAAAAATTCAAAATAAATTCCTACAAATTATTTTAAAGTCTAAAAATTAGTTTTTAATTATTCTGAATATATTTCATAAATATTTAATATTTTTTGGAATAATAATGGTATTTAATTTATTTAATTATAATATTAAATAAATTATTTAAAATAATTTTAATACATGAAAAATCATGAAATATGATATTATGGTATAAGAAAATATTTTGAGTTATTTTTAATAACTTTTAATATTTTGTGATGAATTTCATTAATTAATTAATAATAATGATAATTAATTTATTTAATAACTATATTAAATAAATTGTGGAAAAATAGAACTAATGATTTAAAAATCATATAAAAATTATTTAAGTGTTATAAAAATATCTTAAGTTATAAAATACAACTTTTGTTATTTTGTCATGAAAATATTAATATTTTAATATTAAAAGCAATTATCGGATAATGAATTTAATTGTTTAAGAATCATATAAATATGATTTTAAGGGATTAAAAACACTTTGATGTATTATAAATATATTATAATATTATGTTATGATTTTCAGTAATATTTAGTATTAACTAAATATTAATGATTAATGAATTAAGTGATATTTAATTCATTTAAATACGATATTAATGATTGAAAAATCATTTTAATTGATAATAATTATATGAAAATTATTATGAACTTATGAAAAATATTTTGACTGATAATATAATTATCTAAGATAATTGTTAAGTATTAGGCAGAGTTTAATTGAACTTAAACTCGATATTTATCCGACTAAGCCGTCGGGATATCAGAATTATACCGAACTCGACTCAGATTATAAAAGTTTGACTTGAGGTTAAGTCTTATGTGTGTTATAGACGAATATGATTATGTGATAATGTGTTTAGGTTATTTTAAATATTATGATGATATTATTCTAATTTGTATATCGATATTATTTATATATTAGGTTCAGGCAAAGCTTATTAAAATGCGTAATGATAATCAACTGTTCAGGCAAGTTTCTTATACTTATTTATTATGCAATTTTTTCTTAACTCGGCCTCAAGTTATATTATTCAATTATACCTGTGGTTAATCATTTCTGATTGCCATGTCTAAGAATTATTAAATTGCACTCTATGCATACTGCATATATTCATCAAGTATGAAAGGCTGATCACCTTTATTACCATTCGGTCCAGACAAATATATGTTCATGTTCAATGTGACGCCCCCAAAATAGGTATACAACACCTATTCTGAGTCGCCAAATACATTATACAGAATACGAATACAATCTTTAATATACAACAATAGAGCTGTGAGTTTTAATACAATTATTGTCTTCTAGACAATATCCACTCTCAGAATAAGTCCTCATTACAGTTATTGTCACACTATTTAAAAGAATAGTGAGGACTACTAATACTATCATTTGGACCGTCACTCCATTCCCCGACTAGTCCCGGCTACGTTCTCATTTTCTGAAGAGAACAGTGAAAGAAAGGGTGAGCTCAACTAGCCCAGTAAGAAATATTATGAATAAGATAATGAAAAATAAATTATCATTAGCCTTCAATAATGTTAAACTGATAAAATACAATAGACATCAAGTTTAACTGCAGCGGAACAAGCAATCCATTAAAAGAGTCAAGTAGAGAATAAAACCTACTATCTTTTATGATTTAAAAGATTTTTCATCACTTTTATCGCTGGGACTCGGCTTAATAAATAATCCACATCATCCTTGCACTACGGTCAAGGATATTCATTAGTATCACAACCATAAATTATCCATGAGCTACGAGCCAAGGATATTCGTGTATTCATTAATGGTCATGATCATGCCAACAACTGTCCATCAATGCATTACGGGTCAATGAGGACTTTTACCACATCATTTGTAACATTACGGTCATGATTACACCGAATAATCCGTGGTCATAATCAAACCAAGTCCATCTATGCACTACAGGCCACAGATGACTTTCAAAAAATATAAACATGAGGATGATGACAATGATATAAGAATTCAATAAAACAAGTTCAAGAATAAATTTATTCAGGAATTAATAATGTCCAAATTGTCAACATGATACTTCTTTGTAGAGTAAAATTTACGAATGCTCAGAAGAATATTTCCATGAAAAGATACAGGATGAAGTGCAAATATCAAGGATATTCCACTAATTTTATACAGTATAGAAGTCAAAACTTTAACCAACTGAGTATAATAAAGAATGGAATAACAAAAGAAATCACCATGCATGCGGTACTTCGCATAGACAGGTTATTCCAATAGAATAATAAAAATGGAACCAGATCCGGCGTAAAACGCACAGACAGGATATTCCAACAGAATAATAAAGACGGAACTAAGTCCGGCGTAAAATGCACAGACAGGATATTCCAACAGAATAATAAAGAATAGAATAACAAAAGAATTTCACCAAGTATAGGGTAGACATCGTATACAGGTTATTCCAACAGAATAATGAAAAAAATGGAATAACAGAAGTTCTCTTCATGAATACGAAAGAAATAATACCCCTTACCTTAGAAAGAAGAAACTGGATATAGAAGTAGTGAATGAGCAAAATACTTTTCTTCTTTCTCTCTATAGTTTCTCTCTCTAGAGTTTCAGTGAATTCCTAAGAAATAATGAAGGAATGAGCTTCTATTTATAGGAGAATGGATTTAATAGTAACTAATTCATGAACGGTCCAGATTGATTTACTTTTAAACGGACAGTCCATATTGATTTAATAAAATATTCTAATAAAACAAAATTAATAAAATATATTATATATATAATCATGTTATCATTCACGGGTTACAACCCCGTGAATCAAAATCCCACACTAGATTCTCATTTTAAAACCTTTATATATATATATATATATATATAAAACAAAAATTAATAAGTAGATTTATATATATATATATATAAACTTCATGAATTCCCTGCACTACTCCACCCGTGACAAAATAATTCCACCCCCCCCCAAGACTTTTCTCCTCCCGTGGGTCCCACATGTGGCCCCACCTTTATAATATTAAATAATTTTCTACCAATTATTTTGAAGAATGGATAAATGGGTGGTCCATAAATACAACAAATACTTCATAAAAAACTCCTCAATATTTTTAACAACATTTATCATCATTATTATAATTCACAATATTAATCGACCAGGTCTTTCCCAGGAAAGAGGGGGCTTTCTAATAAAGATTTCTCCCTATTGGCACACAATTAGGTGACCGAACTTCTCCTTGGCAGAACTTCTAGACATCGTTAATATTACAAATAATAATATTAATAACTTTGTCATCTCAATTTTTGATTTAATAATATATAAAATATTGACAATAATTGAATCAAATAATGTGAGATACTATGCAACAATTACTGAAGCAATAATTGAACAAAACTGAGTGACTTCTCACGTAAGCATCAATAATCACTACTGTGTGCTACTATGCAACCACGCGTATTCCTGTACTTTTAACACCTGGTGTTTCAACAGTTAACAGTAAAACTTTCACCGTTATTTTCATAAAATATTTTTGTCATTTTCTCAATCCGATAATATTTCTGTTGCGGGGTCCACCAATGATTGTGTCTTCGTACGAATATTCCCTGTTAAAACGAATATTCCTCGACCAATCAAATATTATATAACCACTTGCGTACTTTGCAAAATTTATAAATATTACCCACAACTATAACATTATATCAAATTCATTCCATAATTTTAAAAAATAATAATTATAGAGAATTCATCTTTATTCATAAAAGTTGGGGTCTTACAATCTCTCCTTCTTATGAAATTTTGCCCTCGAAATTAGGGTACATACATGGTATGTCGAAGAGGTAAGGATACCATGATTTCATTTCAAATTCTAACTCCCGGGTCATTTCCTCAATATCGTGGTTCCTCCATAAAACTTTGACTTGAGGTTTAACCTTGGAGCGTAGAATATGTTCCTTCTTATCCAAGATTTGAACAGGAACATCTTTATACGTTAAATCTTCCGTTATTTCATCCGATTCTAACTCAATAATGTGGTTCGGGTCTTTCAAATATTTACGTAACATGGATATATGAAAAACATTATGAACACAAGACATACTTGGCGGTAAAGCAAGTTTATAGGCTACAGTCCCTACTCGATTGAGGATTAAAAATAGGCCAATGAATCGAGGATTGAGCTTTCCTCTCTTTCCAAATCTCGTAACTCCTTTCCATGGAGCAACACGTAACAACACATGATCTCTAATATCGAATTCCACATCCTTTCGATGATGATCAGCATAACTCTTTTGTCGGTCTTGTGAGGTTTTTATACGTTGTCGAATCGTTTGTATCATTTTTGTAGTCATACGTACTAACTCCGGTCCCAACAACATTGCTTCACCCACCACATCCCAACATATTGGAGAACGACATTTTCTTCCATACAACGCTTCGAATGGAACCATGCCAATACTTGTTTGATAACTGTTGTTGTAGAAAAACTCCACCAATGGTAAGAACTTGTCCCAACTTCCCTTGAAATCAAGGACACAGAATCTTAAAAAATATTCAAGAGTTTGAATAGTCCTCTCTGATTGTCCGTTCGTCTGAGGATGATATGCCGAACTAAATCGTAAATTCGTGCCCATAGCTTTTTGCGAACTAACCCAAAATCGTGAAGTGAATCTTGGGTCTCGATCAGAAACTATGGATACTGGCATACTATGCAATCTTACAACCTCGTTTATGTACATGCGAGCAAGACGTTCTAGTGTATAAGTTTCTCGTATAGGTAAGAAATGAGCAAACTTGGTCAATCTATCAACAATGACCCAAATTGCATCTATGCCTTGAGAAACCTTGAGAAGACCAGTAACAAAATCCATGGTAATGTGCTCCCACTTCCATTCTGGAATTTCAAGTGGTTGCAATAAACCTTTTTGCAATTGATGCTCCGCCTTGACTCGTTGACAAGTTAAACACCTTGAGATAAACAGCGCTATCTATAAGACCCCAACTTATTATAAATAAAATTGAATTTTCTTTATTCATTATTCTTAATTAATAAGGTGTTAATTTTATATAATGCTTTGGTTATTGGTGAAATGTGCAAATTTTACAAGATAAGCAAGTGGTTATAAAATATTAATTTTTATCGGGGAATATTCTTTTGGTCGTGGAATATTCTTTTTTTCGAGGAATATTCATACGACGGCACAGCCATTCGTGGGGCTCATAACAAAATAACTGTCGGATGAAGAAAACGACAAAGTATAAGTTTTTATAAATAACGGTGCAGTTGTTACCGTTAACACTGTTGGAATACCTGATGGTTAAAATATAATAATACGCGTAGTTGCACAGTAGCACACGGTATTGCACAGTATTATTGAATTATTTATTCGTACATAAGAAGGCACTACTCAATAATTGTTACAGTAGTTACTCTTCAATATTTTATTTTACTAATTCAATCATTGCTGCGTTGATATTTAATATTATTGTTGTTTCAATAATTATCACTGCACAGTATTTCCCATTATCAGATCAATAATTCATATTATTTGAATAATATTATTAGATAACATTATTGGCAATGTCTAGAAAGTTCTGTCTAAGGAGAGGTTTGGTAGCCTAATTGTGCGCCAGTAAGGAGAAATCCTTATTGGAAAGCCCCCTCTTTCCTGGGAACGGCCTGGTTGTCATAATTATGATTCTGTAATATTATTTGTGAATAATTAATTATTGATTTATATGATAAGAATATATTTATTTGATGTGGATATAAATGATGGATTTATTTATGTGGTTATAAATGAGGGAATTAATGCTGAGGTGTTTTATCAGTATTTTGTTGGAATGGAGGTATTAAAAATCACCCGTTTATTGATTTCGGATATTTTCTAGTTGGAATTTTGAAAAACTCAAAGCTACAAAGTTGTAGAGAATTCAATTTCGTGTGGAATGGACATAAAATTCGTATTTTTCTGATAAACGAGCTATTTTCTATGAATTATTGAAGTTTCGGAAAATAAGATAATTTTTATTAATTTATGGGTGGGACCCACTTTTGGGTTAGTGTTGAATACACATGGGCTGCTATTTTTTCTTTCAAGATGGCATGCTTGATTTTTCCAAAGGTGTGCGTAGAGAAAAAGAAAGAAATAATAATATTTTATTATTTTAGTCTCCTATGGCGTTCTAGTATTTTTCTATAAATAGACGCTTAGCTTAGAATTGAAAATCTCACCAGAAACAAGTTTTCTTTCTCTCTAGATTCTCGAGCGTATTTTTGTGAGTATTTTGATACTTTGAGAGTTGCTGTTCGGTACAAGTTTCCTTCGGATTTCTATCCGATATTCCGATCAGAAGTACCGTTATTTTGAGGTAATGGATGTTATTTTCTTCTTGAATGATATTATTTTCTTCAATATCATTATGCCGAAATATTGGTGAACTTTTTAATCAAATTTAGAACTTTTTGTGTCAGGTTTACTATTCAAGTATACGACACTATTCACGTATACGGTACTATTCAAGAATACGACACTATTCACTGAAAAATGAAATTTTCTTCTTTTTATCCAAGATGTCTATTATGGTTACTATCTTTGATTGTATCCATGTTTTGATCTTTATTTTGAATTCTATTTCACAATTGGTTATTATGAAGTATTATTGATCTTGGATAAACTGTTATACGAATCCCTAATATTTGTTCTTCTGTCTCACTAGATTCGTTTTCTTTAAAATATTTTTCATCACCCTCAGTCCTAAATGATGATATTACTGAATATCTTTGGCTTGTATTGCAAAGATGAATGATTAACTAATGAATATCTTTGGCCCATAGGGTAAAGATGAACAGGTGTTGAGATGAACATGACCAACCGGTGAAATAAATGAATATCTTTGGCCTGTAGTGAAAAGATGAATATTTGATTAAAAGATGTATATTGATTGATGTTACAGGGATAAAATATTGATGATGGACTCTTAAATCTTAGAAGATAGTAGAATTCATTATCTACGTGACTCTTCTAATGGATTGTTGTTTCCAGTGTATTTGTTGATCTAAAACTTGTTGTCTATTATATTCTATCAGATTTTTCTCTGTTGAAGACTAAGGATAATTTGTTGTATATTATCTTAGTCATAATATTCTTTATTGGGCTAGTTGACCTCACTCTTTTCCTTTTTGTTCCATTTTTCTTCTCAGGAGGTGAGAACATAGCAGGATCGAGTCGGGGTATGGAGTGATGGTTCTAGAAAGATGTTTTAGCTTTCCTCACTATTTCTATAAAATAGTGTATGAATAATTGTAATGAGGACTTATTTGGGTGTGGATATTGTCTAGAAGATAATATTTGTATTTAAACTCACAGTACGTGTTGTCGTATTTTGCACGACAATTGTATTATTGAAGTTGTAGTTTGCTTTCTGTACCATGTATTTGGCGACTCAGAATGGGTGTTGTATACCTATTTTGGGGGTGTCACAATTGGTATCAAAGCTTAGGTATATAGTCTCTGGCGGAGATCGGGGAATAGAACTAGGTGGGGAGAGATGAGTAAATCCTTCGCTAGTGTGTCCTATCTAAGCTTATTTGTTGGTCGGTCATAATATAGGGATATTATGTGATATGTTAATTTGTTTAATTAACCCTTGTTTTATGGCAGTATTTAAGAATGACTGCTGAGAACGTTAACAATGAAGTGTATGAGACTGTGGAACAACCTTTAGTCACAAACCAGGAGAACATGCAACAAGAAGACAATATTCCTCCTGTAAACAACACTACCAAGCATACGATGAATGATGGAATGTTTAGGAGCTTTTTGCAGTTCATGCAAAATCAGATGAGGGAGACTCGTGTACAAAATACGGGTGGAAATGATGGCAACACGCGGTCTGTCACAGCCAAGCAGTTCAAGGAGTTGGGACCACCGGATTTCTGGGGAAAGCCCGATCCGATTAAAGTGGAAACATGGGTCAAGAAAATTATCAAGATATTCGATGTCTTGGGATGCACGAAGGAACATAAGCTTCTATTCGCCACCTTTATGTTCCGTGGAGAGGCAAATTACTGGTGGGAATCTGTGAAGCGTGCCCAGCCAGTCGCACTCAACATGTCTTGGGAAAGATTTCAGAAACTATTCAATAACAAGTACTTTCTTGAAAGTATTCGTCATATGAAGGAGGTAGAGTTTATTAGACTGGAATAGAACAACATGACGGTGTCTCAGTACGAGGTGAAGTTAGCGGAGTTATCCAGGTTTGCACCTCATTTGGTAGAAAATGAGGAACGTATGACACAGATGTTATGAGGAACGAACGTACTACTAATACTATCATCTGGACCGTCACTCCTTTCCCCGACTAGTCCCGGCTACGTTCTCATTTCCTGAAGAGAACAGTGAAGCTCAACTAGCCCAGTAAGAAATATTATGACTAATATAATTCAAAATAAATTATCATTAGCCTTCAACAATGTTAAACTGATAAATTACAATAGACATCAAGTTTAACTACAGCGGAACAAGCTATCCATTAAAAGAGTCAAGTAGAGAATAAAATCTACTATCTTTTATGATTTAAAAGGTTTTTCATCACTTTTATTGTTGGGACTCAGCTTAATAAATAATCCACATCATCCCTACACTATGGTCAAGGATATTAATTAGTATCACAACCATAAATTATCCATGCACAACGGGCCAAGGATATTCGTGTATTCATCAATGGTCATGATCATGCCAACAACTGTCCATCAATGCACTACGGGTCAATGAGGACTTTTACCACATCGTTTGTAACATTACGGTCATGATTACACCGAATAATCTGTGGTCATAATCATACCAAGTCCATCAATGCACTACAGGCCACAAATGACTTTTAAAAAATATAAACATGAGGATGATGACAATGATATAAGAATTCAATAAAACAAGTTCAAGAATTAATTTATTCAGGAATTAATAACGTCCAAATTGTCAACGTGATACTTCTTTGTAGAGTAAAATTCAAGAATGCTCAGAAGAATATTTCCATGAAAAGATACTGGATGAAACGCAAATATCAAGGATATTCCACTAATTTCATGGAGCATAGAAGTCAAAACTTTAACCAACTGAGTATAATAAAGAATGGAATAACAAAAGAAATCACCATACATGCGGTACTTCGCATAGACAGGTTATTCCAATAGAATAATAAAAACGAAACCAGGTCCGGCGTAAAACGCACAGACAGGATATTCCAACAGAATAATAAAGACGGAACCAGGTCCGGCGTAAAATAAACAGACAGGATATTCCAACAGAATAATAAATAATGGAATAACAGAAGAATTTCACCAAGTATAGGGTAGACAGCGTATACAGGTTATTCCAACAGAATAATGAAAAAAAAATGGAATAACAGAAGTTCTCTTCATGAATACGAAAGAAATAATACCCCTTACCTTAGAAAGAAGAAACTGGATATAGAAGTAGTGAAGTAGCAGAATATTTTTCTTCTTTCTCTCTATAGTTTCTCTCTCTAGAGTTTCAGTGAATTCGTAAGAAATAATGAAGGAATAAGCTTCTATTTATAGGAGAATGGATTGAATAGTAACTAATTCATGAACGGTCCAGATTGATTTCCTTTTAAACGGACGGTCCATATTGATTTAATAAAATATTCTAATAAAACAAAATTAATAAAATATGTTATATATATAATCACGTTATATATATGTAACTTCATGAATTCCCTGCACTACTCCACCCGTGACAAAATAATTCAACCCCCCCAAGACTTTTCTCCTCCCGTGGGTCCCACATGTGGCCCCGCCTTTATAATATTAAATAATTTTCTACCGATTATTTTGAAGAATGGATAAATAGGGGTCCATAAATACAACAAATACTTCATAAAAAAACTCCTCAATATTTTTAACAACATTTATCATCATTATTATAATTCACAATATTAATCGACCTGGTCGTTCCCAGGAAAGAGGGTGTAGCATCCCCAGATCCGGGTCCCAAATCGTCGCGGATCTGGTACGCTAATTCTATCACTATTTGCGGAAGATATAAACATACATTGTTTATACATTAAACTTTACACTTCAATCCCAAGGTCTACAACCTTAACTTAATACATACCTTCAATATTAAAAAGGTTTACAATGCTATTTTCAATAGAAAATTTATAGATTTAACTGCAACATAAATTAATCTTGCACTTTGACTTTGCTTCTGACCTTATTCATTCTTTTCAATCATGATATATATCTCTATTGTATGTAAAACTTGCTGGGGACATCCGATAAAATTGGAACGATACAGAGAAGATTAGCATGGCCCCTGCGCAAGGATGACACGCACAAATCGTAGAGTCTCTGAAAATCGTTGAGTCAGTGAAAATCGTAGAGTTTCTGAAAATCGTAGAGTCTCTGAAAATCGTAGAGTCAGTGAAAATCGTAGAGTAAAAATCGTAGAGTCAATGAAAATCGTAGAGTCAATGAAAATCGTAGAGTAAACTCAAAAATCGTAGAGTCAATGAAAATTGTAGAGTAAACTCTGAAAATCGTAGAGTCATTGAAAATAGTAGAGTAAACTCTGAAAATCGTAGAGTCATTGAAAATAGTAGAGTAAACTCTGAAAATCATAGAGTCAGTGAAAATCGTAGAGTAAACTCTGAAAATTATAGAGTAAAGTTTATATTATAACTACTATGCGTTGCTAATAGTTGATGTGCATGATTATACAATTGTGTAGGGCACGTGAAATGTAGATAGCTGTAAGCTGTTAATCTATTATTGGTAAACAACGAGCAAGGCAAGTTTCCTAACCCTAATTTCTTTTGGGTATTTATTAAATCCTTACTAATATTATTGCAGTAAGGGTAAGATTTGGACTTGTGTTAGTTATTTATTCGTGCAAGTTTCTTCGTTGAAAAGTCATACAAACTTCAATTATCTTGCAAGCTTTTCAATGGTTATTCAGTTATTATTCTAATGGCTATGCTTTTAAGTTTCATGTCATCATAGAACTGTTTCTATGTATGTTCCTAGCCTTTGGTTCTGGCTAGTTTTTATTGATGAAAAATGATTTAAAACACATCTTTCGAAGCTATTGAATGTTTACCAATCCAAGTTGCCTTGGTGAGGTCTCGCATGATTACTAAGATGAACAACCCGAATGAACAGAAGAAAAAAAAACAGATGTCGGGCAAATAGTCCCATTTATGCTTATGCATTTTAAACTTAATACATGTGCACAATGTAGGGTACAATGGGCTGATCACCTGACGTACTTGCAGAGACCGTTTACAGTCTATTTGATTGTTAAACCGTCTCATGGTTTTTGATGAAAGAAAATATTTTCAGTGTATTTTACACCCCTTAGTATGATATTGAAAATTCTTAAATTCTTATTCTTGATGTTCTTCTTTAACACTTGATAATCTTTCAACTGTTGAGATCTAGTAATTCAAATGCCTTTATTCTGATGTGTATTCCCCATTTATTCCGTACACTTGCTGGGCAATTTGTGCTCATTTTTGTTTAAACCTTTCAGTTAAGGATGAGAAGGCTGAGGGTTCGGGCAAGGACAAGGGAAAGTCCAAGATGAAGTGATGCTAATGGTTATGTAATAAAATAATTATTTCCACATATGTGTATTGTAGCGATAAACGCTAAGACTAGGTTCCAGTATGTTTTAAGGTTGTAAAGACTTGGGATTTTATTTTGAATAGTTATGTAAGAGTTAATATTATTATTCCTTATTGTTAAGGTTTACTTAGTTAGATGATGGTGTATGTTGTATCGTGAGCACCAAGTTCTGTAATCGATGATTACACGGATTTGGGGGCGTCACAGAGGGGGCTTTCTAATAAGAATTTCTCCCTATTGGCACGCAATTAGGTGACCAAACTTCTCCTTGGTGGAACTTCTAGACATCGTTAATATTGCAAATAATAATATTAATAACTTTGTCATCTCAATTAATGATATAACAATATATAAAATATCGACAATAATTGAATCAAATAACGTGAGATACTATGCAACAATTACTGAAGCAATAATTGAACAAAACTGAGTGACTTCTCACGTAAGCATCAATAATCAATACTGTGTGCTACTATGCAACCACGCGTATTCCTGTACTTTTAACACCTGGTGTTTTAACAGTTAATAGTAAAACTTCCGCCGTTATTTTCATAAAATATTTTTATCGTTTTCTCAATCCGACAATAATTCTGTTGCGGGGTCCACCGATGATTGTGCCGTCGTACGAATATTCCCTGTTAAAATGAATATTCCTCGACCAATCAAATATTATATAACCACTTGCGTACTTTGCAAAATTTATAAATATTACCCACAACTATAACATTATATCAAATTCATTACATAATTTTAAAAAATAATAATTATAGAAAATTCATCTTTATTCATAAAAGTTGGGGTCTTACAATCTCCCCTTCTTATGAAATTTCCCCCTCGAAATTAGGGTACATACCTGGTATGTCGAAGAGGTAAGGATACCTTGATTTCATTTCAGATTCTAACTCCCAGGTCATTTCCTCAACATCGTGGTTCCTCCATAAAACTTTGACTTGAGGTATAACTTTGGAGCGTAGAATATGTTCCTTCTTATCCAAGATTTGAACAGGAACATCTTTATACGTTAAATCTTCCGTTATTTCATCCGATTCTAACTCAATAATGTGGTTCGGGTCTTTCAAATATTTACGTAACATGGATATATGAAAAACATTATGAACACGAGATATACTTGGCGGTAAAGCAAGTTTATAGGCTACAGTCCCTACTCGATTGAGGATTAAAAATAGGCCAATGAATCGATGATTGAGTTTTCCTCTCTTTCCAAATCTTGTAACTCCTTTCCATGGAGCAACACGTAACAACACATGATCTCCAATATCGAATTCCACGTCCTTTCGATGAAGATCAGCATAACTCTTTTGTCGGTCTTGTGAGATTTTTATACGTTGTCGGATCGTTTGTATCTTTTCCGTAGTCATACGTACTAACTTCGGTCCCAACAACATTGCTTCACCCACCTCATCCCAGCATATTAGAGAACAACATTTTCTTCCATACAACGCTTTGAATGGAGCCATGCCAATACTTGCTTGATAACTGTTGTTGTAGAAAAACTCCATCAATGGTAAGAACTTGTCCCAACTTCCCTTGAAATCAAGGACACAGAATCTTAAAAAATCTTCAAGAGTTTGAATAGTCTTCTCTGATTGTCCGTCCGTCTGAGAATGATATGCCAAACTAAATCGTAAATTCGTGCCCATTGCTTTTTGCAAACTAACCCAAAATCGTGAAGTGAATCTTGGGTGTCGATCAGAAACTATGGATACTAGCATACTATGCAATCTTACAACCTCGTTTATGTACATACGAGCAAGACGTTCAAGTGTATAAGTTTCTCGTATAGGTAAAAAATGATCAAACTTGGTCAATCTATCAACAATGATCCAAATTGCATCTATGCCTTGAGAAACCTTGGTAAGACCAGTAACGAAATCCATAGTAATGTGCTCCCACTTCCATTCTGGAATTTCAAGTGGTTGCAATAGACCTTTCGGCAATTGATGCTCCGCCTTGACTCGTTGACAAGTTAAACACCTTGAGATAAACAGCGTTATCTGTAAGACCCCAACTTATTATAAATAAAATTGAATTTTCTTTATTCATTATTTTAAATAAATAAGGTGTTAATTTGATATAATGCTTTGGTTATGGGTGAAATGTACAAATTTTACAAGATAAGGAAGTGGTTATAAAATATTCATTTTTGTCGGGGAATATTCTTTTGGTCGTGGAATATTCTTTTTGTCAGGGAATATTCGTACGACGGCGCAGCCATTGTGGGCCTCATAACAGAATAACTGTTGGATGAAGAAAATGACAAAGTATGAGTTTTTATAAATAACGGTTTAGTTGTTATCGTTAACACTGTTGGAATACCTGGTGGTTAAAATACAGTAATACGCGTTGTTGCACAGTAGCACACGGTATTGCACAGAATTATTGAATTATTGATTCGTCCATAAGAAGGCACTACTCAATAATTGTTACAGTAGTTACTGTTCAATATTTTATTTTACTAATTCAATAATTGCTGTTTTGATATTTAAAATTATTGTTGTTTCAATAATTCTCACTGTACAGTATTTCCAGTATCAGATCAATAATTCATATTATTTGAATAATATTATTAGATAACATTATTGGAAATGTCTAGAAAGTTCTGTCTAAGGAGAGGTTTGGTCACCTAATTGTGCGCCAGTAAGGAGAAATCCTTATTAGAAAGCCCCATCTTTTCTGGGAACGGCCTGATTGTCATAATTGTGATTCTATAATATTATTTGTGAATAATTAATTATTGATTTATATGATAAGAATATATTTATTTGATGTGGATATAAATGATGGATTTATTTATGTGGTTATAAATGAGGGAATTAATGCTGAGGTGTTTTATCAGTATTTTGTTGGAATGGAGGTATTAAAAATCACCCGTTTATTGATTTCGGATATTTTCTAGTTGGAATTTTGAAAAACTCAAAGCTACAAAGTTGTAGAGAATTCAATTTCGTGTGGAATGAACATAAAATTCATATTTTTCTGATAAACGAGCTATTTTCTATGAATTGTTGAAGTTTCGAAAAATAAGATAATTTTTATTAATTTGTGGGTAGGACCCACTTTTGGGTTGGTGTTGAATACACATGGGCTGTTATTTTTTCTTCCAAGATGGCATGCTTGATTTTTCCAAAGGTGTGCGTAGAGAAAAAAGAAAGAAATAATAATATTTTATTATTTTAGTCTCCTATGGCATTCTAGTATTTTCCTATAAATAGACGTTTAGGTTAGAATTGAAAATAACACCAAAAACAAGTTTTCTTTCTCTCTAGATTCTCGAGCATATTTTTGTGAGTATTTTGATACTTTGAGAATTGCTTTTCGGTACAAGTTTCCTTCGGCTTTCTATCCGATATTCCGATTAGAAGTACCGTTATTTTGAGGAAATGGATGTTATTTTCTTCTTAAATGATATTATTTTCTTCAATATCATTATGCCGAAATATTGGTGAACTTTTTAATCAAATTTGGAACTTTTTGTGTCGGGGTTACTATTCACGTATACGGCACTATTCACGAATATGGCACTATTCATCAAAAAATGAAATTTTTTCTTTTTATCCAAGATATCTATTATGGTTATTATCTTTGATTGTATCCATATTTTGATCTTTTTTTTGAATTCTGTTTCACAATTGGTTATTATGAAGTATTATTGATCTTGGATAAATTGTTATACAAATCCCTAATATTTGTTCTTCTGTCTCACTAGATTCGTTTTCTTTAAAATATTTTTCATCATCCTCAGTCCTAAATGATGATATTACTGAATATCTTTGTCTTGTAGTGCAAAGATGAATGATTAACTGATGAATATCTTTGGCCCGTAGTGCAAAGATGAACAGGTGTTGAGATGTACATGACCAACCAGTGAAATAAATGAATATCTTTGGCTTGTAGTGTAAAGATGAATATTTGATTAAAAGATGTATATTGATTGATGTTACAGGGATAAAATATTGATGATGGACTCTTAAATCTTAGAAGATAGTAGAATTCATTCTCTACGTGACTCTTCTAATGGATTGTTGATCTAAAACTTTTTGTCTATTATATTCTATCAGATTTTTCCCTGTTGAAGACTAAGGATAATTTTTTGTATATTATCTTAGTCATAATATTCTTTACTGGGCTAGTTGAACTCACCCTTTTCCTTTTTGTTCCATTTTTCTTTTCAGGAGGTGAGAACATAGCAGGATCGAGTCGGGGTATGGAGTGATAGTTCTAGAAAGATGTTTTAGCTGTCCTCACTATTTCTGTAAAATAGTGTATGAATAATTGTAATGAGGACTTATTTGGGTGTGGATATTGTCTAGAAGACAATATTTGTATTTAAACTCACAGTATGTGTTGTCGTATTTTGCACGACAATTGTATTATTGAAGTTGTAGTTTGCTTTCTGTACCATGTATTTGGCGACTCAAAATGGGTGTTGTATACCTATTTTGGGGACGTCACACTATCTCCCTCTTCATATTTCCCCACCAAAATGTATGTCAAAGATTATGATACATTTTGGTACTCCCAGGATGGATTGCAAACGGTGTGTTGTGCGCCTCCATCATGATTTTATACTTTAAATATGGGTCGTTAGGAACACAAAGTCTGGAGTTGACTCGAAGTATTTCTTTTTCATCGATTCTTGCTTCCGGCATAGCACCTTCTTGTACTTTGTTCCTCATATGCATCAGCTCCAGGTCTGTAGCTTGAGCAGCTTTTACTTTATTGATTAAAGTCGGTTCTACTCGTATATTCGCCATCATCACGTGGGTCCTTAGAATCTTTATCTCTATCTCCATCTTTTGCAAGTCATACAAAATGGGCCTTTACGTTGATAATATCGTACTCGTACCCGCATATGATCTTCTACTCAATGTGTCAGCTACCACGTTTGCTTTTCCAAGATGGTATTGGATGGTATGATCATAATCTTTCAACAGTTCAAGCCAACGTCGCTGTCGCATATTGAGTTCCTTTTGAGTGAAGAAATATTTGAGGCTTTTATGATCAGTAAAGATCTCCACTTTCTCCCCATACAAATAATGCCTATAAATTTTAAGTGCGAAGACAACAGCTGCCAACTCTAGATCATGAGTAGGATAATTCCTCTCATATTCTTTGAGTTGTCGAGAGGCATAGGCTATGACTTTCCCATGTTGCATGAGAACATATCCTAAACCTTTGCCTGAAGCATCATTGTAGATGACAAATCCCTCCGAGCCAGATGGTATTGTCAGAACAGGTGCTGAAATGAGTCTTCTCTTGAGTTCTTGAAAACTCTTCTCACATTCCTCATTCCAACCGAATTTTGTATCTTTCTAAGTCAGCTGAGTTAAGGGAGTAGCTATTCAAGAAAACCCCTCTACGAATCTCTGATAATAACCAGCTAAGCCGAGAAAGCTATGTACTTCGATTACTGATTTAGGTTGCTCCCAGCTTTGAATAGCTTCAATCTTTGCTGGGTCAACAGATATTCCATGACTTGATACCACTTGCCCAAGGAATGCTACTTCCTCAAGCTAGAACTCGTATTTCTTCAATTTGGCATAAAGCTTATATTCACGAAGCTTTTGGAGTATCAGCCTCAAGTGTTGCTCATGATCTTCACAGCTTTTGGAATAAATAAGGATGTTATCAATAAAGACGACCACAAAGTGATCCAAATATTCCTTGAATACTCGGTTCATCATATCCATGAAGGCAGCATGAGCATTAGTCAATCCAAAAGACATGACTAGGAATTCATAATGCCCGTACCAAGTTCTGAAAGCTGTCTTTGGAATGTCATCGGTTCTAATCTTCAATTGGTGATATTCGGAACGAAGATAAATCTTTGAAAAGAATTTGGCGCCTTGCAACTGGTCAAACAGGTCATCAATAGGTGGCAATGGGTACCTATTTTTTATGGTGACATGATTCAACTCTCGATAATCAATACAAAGTCGCAAACTCCTATCTTTCTTCTTCACGAATAGAACAGGAGCACGCCAATGTGAAGTACTAGGACGAATAAAGCCAATGTCTAACAATTCTTGCAGTTTGGTCTTTAACTCCTGAAGTTCAATAGAAGCCATTCGATATGGGGCTTTGGAAATGGGTTTTGTACCGGGTTCAAGGTCGATACAAAATTTAATTTCACGTTCTGGGGGTAGGCCAAGAAGTTCTTCAGGGAATACGTTAGGAAATTCATTAACAATAGAAATATCATTAAAAACTGACGTATTTTTATTTAGATCCGTGACATGAGCTAAGAAAGCTTGACATCCGTTTTACAATAAACAAATAGCTTTATGGCTTGAGATGACGGTGATTGATTTTAATAGTTTGGTTGCTTGAATTCTCATAATAGGTTGTTTAGGAATATGAAAGCTAACAACCTTACGAAAATAATCAATTTTTGCATGAAGAGTAGTTAACCAATCAATCCCTAGAATTACGTCAAATGCAAGTATTTTCAATGAAATAAGATCGATGGGTAATGTGAGGGTACCGATTTGAACCAAACAAGACTTATAAACAGATAAGTCAAAGTCAAATTTCTCAGAAGTCAAATTTAAACGTTGAGCGCAAGTAGGAGAAATAAAAGAATGGATAGAATCGGTATAAAATAAGGTATATACTTCGCTAGAGTTTATGATAAGCTTACCCGTGATGACCTCGTTCAAATTTCTTGCTTTCTGAGAGGTCAAGACATACGCTCTCCCTTGCACTACTGGCTTTGACTTTTTTGGGACGTCCTTTAGTGCCTCCATCCTAGCTGAACTTGTCTTTGGTGAACGATAAAATCAGGCTAAGTGACCTTCTCTTCCACAATTATAACATGCTTTGGACGGCATCGCGCAGTTTGGACTAATGTGTCCTTCCCCTCCACATTTGAAGCATATGATAGGTGGTCGTTCTCCTTCCTTAACAACGGGTGCTAGTGCTGACGTCTGTCCATCATTGTTGAATCTCCTCTTCTTGAAATGTCTATTCTTATTATTTTGGCCATGATTACCACCGAAGTGGTTACCATTTTTGGCATGTTGATTCCCTCCATGCTTATTTTCACCGCTTCAATGACTGCTATCAATAGTATTATCATTTTGTCGACTGCTCTCTTTTGGTTGGGTTAACTCATTATCGCGCTCTAATAACTGAGCCCTATTAACAACATCTGAATACAAACACAGTTTATGAGAGATAAGATATTGACGTATCTCGGATTTCAAACCTCTTAGAAACATTCGTGTCATTCTCTCCTCATTATCAACCAAATGGGACGCAAACCAGGACAACTCGGTAAACTTGGCTTCGTACTGCGACACGGTCATGTTGTTTTATTCCAGTTTAATGAACTCTACCTATTTCATGTGACGAATACTTTTGGAAAAGTACTTGTCGTTGAACAGTACTTGGAACTTCTCCCAAGACATCTTAAGTGCGGCAGGTTGAGTACGCTTTACAGATTCCCACCAGTAATCTGCCTCTGCTCGCAACATGAAGGTGGCAAAGGGAACCTTTTACTCCTCGGAGCATCCCAAGACATCAAATATCTTATTGATTTGCTTTATCCATGTCTCCGCATTAAGTGGTTTTGGCTCTCCAAAAAACTCCGGTGGTCCCAATTTCTTGAACTGTTTGGCAGTGAACGTCCAAGAGTTGCCAGTGTTTTCACCTGCATTTTGGACAAGAGCGGCTCACGCCTGATGTTGCATGAATTGTATGAAGCCTCGGAACATTCCATCGTTCATCATTTGGTCAGTGTTGTTATTTGCCTGAGGATTGTCGCATTCCTAATGCACATTATCCTGATTATTGATCTGTGGAGACTCAACGGTCTCCTGTGCTCCATTGCTAATCTCAACATTCTCGGATGCCATTTTCAAATACTACCACAAAACAAAGGTTAATTGACATGCAATATATTATCCCTATACTCTGACCGACCAATTAAATACCAAATAAATTTAGGTAGGTCATACTAGCGAATGAATTCCCATTCTCTCCCCTCCTAGTTCTTGTCTCACATCTTAGCCAGGGATCATATCCCTAAGCTTTGATACCAACTGTGACGCCCCCAAAATAGGTATACATCACCTATTCTGAGTCACCAAATACATGGTACAGAATACGAATACAATCTTTAATATACAGCAAGAGAGAAATGAGTTTTAATACAATTATTGTCTTCTAGACAATATCCACTTTTAGAATAAGTACTCATTACATTTATTGTCACACTATTTAACAGAATAGTGAGGACTACGAATACTATCATCTGGACTGTCACTCAGTTCCCCGACTAGTCCCGACTACGTTCTCATTTCCTGAAGAGAACAGTGAAAGAAAGGGTGAGCTCAACTAGCCCAGTAAGAAATATTATGACTAAGATAATGCATAATAAATTATCATTAGCCTTCAACAATGTTAAACTGATAAAATACAATAGACATCAAGTTTAACTGCAGTGGAATAAGCAATCCATTAAAAGAGTCAAGTAGAGAATAAAATCTACTATCTTTTATGATTTAAAAGGTTTTTTTATCACTTTTATCGCTGGGACTCAGCTTAATAAATAATCCGCATCATCCCTGCACTACGGTCAAGGATATTCATTGGTATCACAACCACAAATTATCTATGCACTACGGGCCAAGGATATTCGTGTATTCATCAATGGTCATGATCATGCCAACAACTGTCCATCAATGCACTACGGGCCAATGAGGACTTTTACCACATCATTTGTAACATTACGGTCATGATTACACCGAATAATCCGTGGTCATAATCATACCAAGTCCATCTATGCACTACAAGCCACAGATGACTTTCAAAAAATATAAACATGAGGATGATGACAATGATATAAGAATTCAATAAAACAAAGTTCAAGAATTAATTTATTCAGGAATTAATAACGTCCAATTGTAAACATGATACTTCTTTGTAGAGTAAAATTCAAGAATGCTTAGAAGAATATTTTCATGAAAAGATACTAGATGAAGCGCAAATATCAAGGATATTCCACTAATTTCATGGAGTATAGAAGTCAAAACTTTAACCAACTGAGTATAATAAAGAATGGAATAACAAAAGAAATCACCATGCATGCGGTACTTCGCATAGGCAAGTTATTCCAACAGAATAATAAATAATGGAGCAGGTCAGGCGAAATTCACACCAACAGGATGTTCCAACAGAATAATAAAAATGGAACCAGGTCCGGCGTAAAACGCACAGACAGGATATTCCAACAGAATAATAAATATGGAACTAGGTCCGGCGTAAAACGCACAGACAGGATATTCCAACAGAATAATAAAGACGGAAATAGGTCCGGCGTAAAACGCACAGACAGGATATTCCAACAGAATAATAAATAATGGAATAACAGAAGAATTTCACCAAGTATAGGGTAGACCGCGTATACAGGTTATTCCAACATAATAAAAAAATGGAATAGCAGAAGTTCTCTTCATGAATACGAAAGAAATAATACCCCTTACCTTATAAAGAAGAAACTAGATAAAGAAGTAGTGAAGTAGTAGAATACTTTTCTTCTTTCTCTCTATAGTTTCTCTCTCTAGAGTTTCAGTGAATTCGTAAGAAATAATGAAGGAATGAGCTTCTATTTATAGGAGAATGGATTGAATAGTAACTAATTCATGAACGGCCCAGATTGATTTACTTTTAAATGGACGGTCCATATTGATTTAATAAAATATTCTAATAAAATAAATTTAATATAATATATTATATATATAACCACGTTATCATTCACGGGTTACAACCCCGTGAATCAAAATCTCACCCCAGATTCTAATTTCAAAACCTTTATATATATATGTATATATATATATATATGTATATATATATATATATATATATATATATATATATACATATAAAACAAAACTTAATAAATATATATATATATATATACATATGTAACTTCATGAATTCCCTGCACTACTCCACCCGTGACAAAATAATTCCACCCCCAAGACTTTTTTCCTCCAGTGGGTCCCACATGTGGCCCCACCTTTATAATATTAAATAATTTCTGCCGATTATTTTGAAGAATGGATAAATGGGGGGTCCATAAATACAACAAATACTTCATAAAAAAACTCCTCAATATTTTTAACAACATTTATCATCATTATTATAATTCACAATATTAATCGATCAGGTCGTTCCCAGGAAAGAGGGGGCTTTCCAATAAGGATTTCTCCCTATTGGCGCAAATTAGGTGACCAAACCTCTCCTTGACAGAACTTCTAGACATCGTTAATATTGCAATTAATAATATTAATAACTTTGTCATCTCAATTATTGATTTAACAATATATAAAATATCGACAATAATTGAATCAAATAACGTGAGATTGTGACAACCCGAAAATTTTGGCAATTTAGTAAAATCTTAAATGATTGATTTAAGGTCAAATATTAGACCTATATAGAAAATAAGTGTATGCGTTTAATGTTATTGGGATTGAATTTTGAGGATTTCAAAATTCGGTGAAGGATATAGGTGAATTATTCAGGATTAAGGATTTATGTGATTATGTTCTGTGTATATGGTTATGTTCTGTGTACAGAATGTGGTTAAGGGTCAAGGGTTGACCAGATAAATTATATCTGTAACAAACCCTAAGAATATATTAAGAACGACAATGTTCGGTTAGAAAACCCTAACGATTAATAAGAAACCCTAGAAACTGGTTCTGGAAACCCTAGTTTCAGTTCCGGGAATCCGAAACCCTAATTCGGTGCATAAAACCCTAAATCGTGAACTTAATGGCATAAGTGTAAATAATTAAAAGATTAATTAGGGTTAATCTTAACCATTGATTACAAAACCCTAATTTTTAATTTATGGAACCCTAATTGTTCCGTCAGAACCCTAATGCTAAATTATGGAATTAATTGCTAAAATTAGCAATGCTAGTTAGGAAACCCTAATCCTAATTATTTTAATTTATGAGTAATTAGAAAATTCTAATCTAATTACGAGATTTAATTTCTAAAATTAGAAAATTATTTTCTATTAGAAAACCCTAATTTGTGGGTTACAAACCCTAATCTGTGATTTTTACCCTAATTGCGTAATTAGTGATTGTAATTATGAAATGCTAATCCTAATTAGTAAGAATGAAATTTTGATTAAGGAATTTTTATATAATTAGAAAATTCTAATTATAAGTTAGAATTGATTATTTTCTATTTTGAAAATCTAAATTAGAAATTGTAAAAAAAAATTAATTTTTTTGCAAAGTTAAGGGTTAAAACCTAAATCCTAAATTGTCCAAACCCTAAACCCTAAGGGTTTCATCAAATGCAAAATCCTAGAAAAAAATGGAAATGTCAAAATTGCCCTTTTTGTGCATTATTTTAGTTGCTTGCAAATCTTGGCCAAATCTTGGGTTGTTGAGCAACCCTAGCCCTAGCCCTAGCTAGCATTTGACAAATACCAGCAATCTCAGCAACTCAGCCCCCAAGCAAGCCACATGCAATGAATCAAAGCAAAATATAAATAGATTAAGAGAGAGAAAATGCTACCTTATTTTCTCAAATCAACCAAGTCATCCTCTCTCTCCATTTTCGAAATTTTTGAGTGAGAGAGAGTTAAATGTTGAGCCATGATCAATAATCAGCAAACCAAAAATCAGAATAAAAAGTCAGAAATCGAAAATCAAGCATAAAAGGTATAAAATCTCAAAATTTTGAAACCTTCGATTCCTTGTTAATTGTTGCAATTGATTGTGCAAATATGTGTTATAAGGTGTCAATTAGAGATCTGGGTTGTTGGATCATGGATCCATAACACCTAGATGTTCGGATCTAGCAATTTATGAAATATGGAAATGTTGAAAAATATGGCCTAACAGCCTAATGTCAGGGCCTCTAGATCCTTACTTGTTAATGTTTTGTTGTGTTGTAAGTTATATATTTGTAGTATGTGGTAAGGGCTTCAATATAGAACTTGAATCAGGTATAGATCATGTATAGATCAAAAGATATAAGCGGTCAAAAGTCGTTGACCGATCACAGAAATTGAAAATCTGGGTAACCCAGAATTTTCAGATTGGTCTGACAAGATTTTTAAGGTCATGAATATTGCTGTTGTTTGTTGGTTTGGTCATGTTGTTGCTTTAAAGTTGTAGTTTGACATGAGATCTACACTATAAAAGTTTTAGATCACCCAGATCGGTATCAGGATCTTAGTAATTATCGGTCAAACATGCGTTGACCATCACACTGATGAATGTTTCTGGGAAAACCCAGATTTTTAAGAACGTGTTTTGGCCTCTACTTTGACCGACCCAGATCTGGTGTATGTAATGTTCATAAGTTGATTTTATATGATATAATTGTAGCCTTACATCTTACCTACAATACTAAAACTTAAGATCACAGAAACAAAGCCTAGAATGAAAGATACAAGGATCTAAAATAGCACCCTTATCTGTTCTTCATTTTCTGGAAAACCCAGAAAATGAAGAACAGCGTTGTCAGTAACTTTGGAGACTTAGATCTCTCGGATATGATATTGTTTGGCCATGAAAAAAATTGGTGGTTGTAGTATTACATAAATACTACAACATGAAATCAATCACAGGCCCAGAAATCGATCAGAACATAGATCAAAATCCGGTCAAACCACCTACCCTCGCGTCTGACATGAATGCTCAAGAACACCTGAAGAACACATTTAGCGACACTTCTATCGCCTAAAGACCCTTTAGCGACGGTTTATATATTAATTTCTGGAAAATGATTTAAAATTAGAAAAAAATGGTTTTTAATTATTAAAAATACAAAATAAATTATAAAAAATTATTTTAAAGTCTGAAAAATAGTTTTTAACTATTTTGAGTATATTTCAGAAATATTTAGTATTTTTGGAATATAAATGGTATTTATTTATTTAATTACAATATAAAATAAATTATTTAAAAATAGTTTTTAATTCATGAAAAATCATGAAAAATAATATTATGATAAAAGAAAATATTTTAAGTTATTTTCCATAACTTTTGATATTTTGTGATGAAATTCATTAATATTTTAATATTAATGGTAATTAATTTATTTAATTAATATATTAAATAAATTATGGAAAAATAGAGATAATAATTTAAAAATCATATAAAAATGATTTAAGTGATATAAAAATATTTGAAGTTATAAAGTGTAACTTTTGATATTTTGGCATGAAAATATTAATATTTTAATATTAATAGCAATTATCGGATAATGGATTAAAGTGTTGGAAAATTATATAAAAATGATTTTTAAAGTATTAAAAATACTTTGTGATATTATAATTATATTATAATATTATGTAATGATTTTCATTAATATTTTATATTAAATAAATATTAATGATTAAGGAATTAAGTGGTATTTAATTCATATAAATACGGTTTTAAGGATTGAAAAATGTTGATAAATGGTAATAATTATCCGAAAATTATTACGAGCCTAGGAAAAATGTTTTGTCTGGTTAGAAGTTATCTGTGATAATGGTTAAGTGGTTAGACAGAGTTTAATTGAACTTAAACTCGATAAAAGTCTGACTAGACCGTCGGGATAATAGAATTGTGTCGGTTTCAACTCAGATTGCAATAGTTTGACTTGATACCAAGTCTTATCTGCGGTATAGACTGATAGGCTTATGTGGTAATGTGTTTAGGTTATCCTGTGTATATAAATATAACAGTATATTACTGTGATGATATTATTCTAATCTTAGAGATCTATATTATTAATATTAGGTCTTCGGGTAAAGCGTTATTAATTACGTTGCGGTAATCCACGGTTCAGGCAAGTTTTCTTATACTTAACTCTAATAAGAGTGTTTATTCAAGCTTATGGTTAATCATTGTTGATTTTCATGAAAAATTGTACTCTGTACATCTTGCATGTATAAGTTAGGTATGAAAGGCTGATCACCTTCATTACCAGTTGGTTCAGAAATGTTTGTTTATGTAAAATATTTGTTCAGTCAAAATTTTGTTCCTGCTAGTTCACAATCATATTGTTGAATTATAGCCAACCAATTATTCATACTCTTCAATCATGATATATTGTTATGTTATTGTATATAAACTTGCTGGGAAACTTTCATGCTCACCCTTGCTATATCATGATAACCATTGCAGATAAGGCGAATGCGTTCGGATACAGAAAAAGGTTAAAGTTAAGTTCTACTTGGGTTACAACATGCGGCTAGTTTGTAATAGTGTATTTGATCAATAATTGTTGTGTAATAGATATTTTAGAAAATGTGTATTAAGTTAAGGTTACTCGACCTTGGGGAATAGTGTGTAATGTACTGTATAAACAATTTATGTTTATATCTTCCGCAAATAGTGATAGAAATAGTGTACCGAGTCCGCGGCGATTCGGGGCCCGGATTCGGGGTTACTACAGAGATACTATGCAACAATTACTGAAGCAATAATTGAACAAAACTGAGTGACTTCTCGCGTAAGCATCAATAATCAATACCGTGTGCTACTATGCAACCATGCGTATTCCTGTACTTTTAACACCTGGTGTTTCAACAGTTAATAGTAAAACTTCCGCCGTTATTTTCATAAAATATTTTTGTCATTTTCTCAATCCGACAATAATTCTATTATGGGGTCCACCAATGATTGTGCCTTCGTACGAATATTCCCTGTTAAAACGAATATTCTCCGACCAATCGAATATTATACAACCACTTGCGTACTTTGCAAAATTTATAAATATTACCCACAACTATAACATTATATCAAATTCATTCCATAATTTTTAAAAATGATAATTATAGAAAATTCATCTTTATTTATAAAAGTTGGGGTCTTACATTCACTGCTCGTTTAGTTATAAAAATTTGTTCATGCTAATTCACAACTATATTGTTGAATTATTGCCAGCTAATTATTCAAATTCTTTCAATCATGATATATCCTTAAATAAACTTATACTTGCTGGGCACACTTATGCTCACCCTTACTATATCATGATTAAAATTGCAGATTAAGACGAATTTATTGGATACAGAATAGGACAAAGCCAAGTTCAGCTTGGGATTATATGTGCAGCTAATTGTAATAGTATAATATGATAATAATGTTATATGTTAGATAGTTTATGAATTTTGTATAAGTTAAGGTTACTCGACCTTGAGGTTAGTGTGAAAATATATTGTATAAACAATTTATGTTTATATCTTCCGCGATAGTTATAGAATGATTGAACTAGATCCACGGTGATTTAGTACTCGGATTTGGGGCTCTCATATAGGCTATAAATTTCCCATGTTACATGATAGGACATCCTAAACCTTTGCCTGAAGCATCGTTGTAGATAAAAAAATCCCTTCGAACCTGATGGTATTATCAGAACAGGTGTCGAAATAAGTCTCCTCTTATGTTCTGGAAAACTCTTCTCACATTACTCGCTCTATTCGAATTTTATATCTTTTTGAGTCAACTAAGGTAATGGATTAGCGATTCGAGAAAATCCTTCAACGAATCTCCGATAATAACCAGCTAAGCCCAGAAAGCTACGTACTTAGGTTACAATCTTAGGTTGCTCCCAACTTTGTATTGCTTCAATCTTTGCCGGGTCAACTGATATTTCATACTGTGATACCATGTGCCCAAGAAATGTTACTTTTTCAATCCAGAACTCGCATTTCTTTAACTTGGCATATAACTTATTTCCACGAAGCTTTTGGATTATCAGCCTTAAGTGTTGCTTATGATCTTCACGACTTTTAGAATAGATGATGAAGTCATCAATAAAGAAAACTAAAAAATGATCCAAATATTTTTTAAATACTTGGTTCACCATATCCATAAAAGCCTCAGGAGCATTAGTAAATCCAAAAGACATGACTAGGAATTCATAATGTCCGTAACGAGTTCTGAAGGCAGTCTTCGGAATATTCTCAATTTTAATCTTTAATTGATGATATTCGGAACGAAGATAGATTTTTGAGAAGAATTTAGTACCTTGCAACTGGTCAAACAGGTCATCAATGCGATGTAGTGGGTACCTATTTTTGATGGTGACATGGTTCAACTCCTGATAGTCAATGCAAAGTCGCATACTCCCATCTTTCTTCTCTACGAATAAAATAGGAGCACCCCAAGGAGATGTACTAGGACGAATGAAACAAATATCCAACAACTCCTGTAGTTGGGTTTTTAACTCTTGAAGTTCAATAGGAGCCATTCAATATGAGGCTTTGGAAATGAGTTTTGTACCGAGTTCAAGGTCGATTTAAAATTTGATATCACGCTTTGGGAGGCCAGGAAGTTCTTCAGGAAATACGTCAAGAAATTCACTAACAACAGAAATACCATTCAAATCTAACGTATTTTTGTTTAAATCCATAACATGGGCTAAGAAAGCTTGACATCCAATTTTCAATAAATGAATGACTTTATGGCTTGATATGACAGTGATTGACTTTATTGGTTTGGTTGCTTGAATTCGTATAACAGGCTGGTTAGGAATATGAAAACTAATAACCTTACGAAAACAATCAATTTTAGCATGATGAGTGGTTAACCAATCAATCCCTAAAATCACATCAAATGCAAGTATTTTCAAAGAGATGATATCAACAGGTAATGTGATGGTCTCAACTTGAATCAAGCAAGATTTATAAACAGTGGATGTAATGAAAGTTTCTCCTAATTGAGTTTTAACAGATAAGTCAAAGTCTAATTTCTCAGGAGTCACGTTCAAGCATTGAGCACAAGCAGAAGAGATAAAAGAATGGGTAGAATCGATATCTAATAAGGTACAAACTTCACAAGAGTTTATGATTAGCTTACCCGTGATCACCTCGTCCGGGTTCCTCGCGTTTTGGGTAGTCATGACAAACACTCTTCCAGGAATAGTCGACTTTGATTATCCGGGACAGCCTTTGGAGTCACCATCCCCGCTGGACTTGGTTTCTCTACAGAACAATCTCAAGCTATATGAATTCATTTTCACAGTTATAACACACCTTGAATTATTGTGGGCAGGTTGGGCTAATGTGTCCCTCTTTCCCGTATTTATAACATACGATCGGTGGTCGTTCTCCTCCTTTAGAAACAGTTGATGCTGGTGCTGACGTCTTAACGTTGTTATTATTGTACCTTCTCTTTTTGAAATCTCCCCTCGACTCGCTTCTTCTATTATCATGGCCACGATTATCACCAGAGTGGTTACTGCTTCTGTCCAGATGTTTTCCTTCCCGCTGGTTGTCATTGCTCTGATGACTGCTGCCACCGGTACGACCCTGGTTGTGGTCCCCCGGTTAAACAGACTCATTATCTTGCTCTAATAATTGAGCTCTGTTCACAACATCTGAATATAGAGAAACTTTATAAGAAATGAGGTATTGACGAATTTTGGATTTCAAACCTCTCAGAAACATCTGCATCATATGTTCCTTATTCTCTACCAAATGAGGTGTAAACCTGGATAACTTCGCGAACTTAATCTCGTATTGGGACACTGTCATGTTGTTCTATTCTAGTCTAATAAACTCTACCTCCTTCATATGACGAATACTTTCAAAAAAGTACTTGTCATTAAATAGTTTTTGGAATGCTTCCCAAGACATATTGAGTGCAGTAGGTTGGGTACGCTTCACAGATTTCCACAATAATCTGCCTCATCGCGGACATAAAGGTGGAGAATGGAACATTTTATTCCTCCGTGCATCCCAAGACATCAAATATCTTGGTAATTTGTTTAACCCACGTTTCCACCTTGATTGGATTCGGCTTTCCCAAAAACTTTGGCGGTCTCAACTCCTTGAATTGTTTAGCAGTGATTAGCCATGAGTTGCCATCGTTTCCACCTACATTTTGGACAGGAGTATCTCTCGTCTAGTTTTACATGAACTGCAAAAAGCTTCTAAACATCCCATCATTCATCATTTGATCGGTGGTGTTGTTTACTGGAGAAATATTGCCTTCTTGATGCACATTATCCTGGTTATTGATTGTTGGTGTCTCAATGGTCGCATGTGCTCGATTGCTCATCTCAACATTTTTAGCTGACATTCTCAAATACTGCCCCAAAACAAGGGTTAATTAAAGAAATAAACATGACATAATGTCCCTATATTCTGACCGACCAACAAATAAGCTTATAGATAGGACACACTAGCGAAGAATTTACTCATCTCTCCCATACTAGTTCTAATCCCTGATCTCCGCCAGAGACCATCCCTAAGCTCTGATACCAACTGTGACGCCCCCAAAATAGGTCCACACAACCATTCTGAGTCGCCAAATACATGGTACAAAAATAAATACAAATTTATTATTACAATTGTCGTGTAAAATACGACAACAAATATGTGTGAGTTTAAAAACAAATATTATCTTCTAGACAATATCCACACTCAAATAAGTCCTCATTATAATTATTGATACATTATTTTATAAAATAGTGAGGACTGATAAAACAATTGTCTAGAACCATCATTCCATACCCCGACTAGTTCCCGCTATATTCTCGCCTCCTGGGAAGAAAAATGGAACAAAAAAGAAAAGGGTGAGATCAACTAGTCCAGTAAATAATATTATGACTAAGATAATGGAAAATAAATTATCGTTAGCCTTGAATAAATTAGATAAAATATAATGGACAACAAGTTTTAGATCAATATTCATAGAGAAAATAAAAATTCATTAGAAGAGTTAAGTAGAGAATAAAGTCTACTATCTTCTATGATTTAAAAGTCCATCATCAATATTAATTTTATCCTTGTAACATCAATCAATATACATCTTGAAACAAATATTCATCTTTGCACTATGGTCCAAAGATATTCATTCGTATCCCCAGTTGGTCATGTTCATCTCAACACATGTCCATCTTTGCACTACGGACCAAAGATATTCATCGGATAATCATTCATCTTTGGTTGCACTACAGACCAAAGATAGTTATATCACCATTTAGGATCGAGAATGATGAAAATAAAGAGAACGAATTCAGCGAGATAAAAGATCAAAGATTAGGGATTCATATTTTAGTTTAGCCAAGTTCAAAAATACTCCATAATAATCAATTGTGGAGAAAAAATCAAGAATAAAGATCAAAACATGGATACAATCAAAGATAGTCACCATAATAGACAACTTGAACAAAGAACAGAAAATTTAATGTTTATATAAATAGTGTTGTATACGTGAATAATAACCCCAACACGAAAAGGCAAAAATTTCACAAGAAAAATCATACTTCGTGAATAGTTCTCGTTAATAGTGTTGTCTACGTGAATAGTATCGTATACGTAAATAGTAACCTCGAGATGAAAAGGTTAAAATTTCATAATAAAATTCATACCAAAATTTTGGTATAATGATATTGAAAGAAATAATATCATTTACGAAAAAAATAACATCCCTTACCTCAAAAGAACAGTACTTCTGGTTAAAATATCGAATATAATGCTGAAGGAAACTTGCACTGTTTTGCAACACTCAAGATATCTGAAAATTCAAAAAAAATACGCTCGATATTATAAAGAGAGAAATTTCAGATTCTGGTGTGATTTTCAATTCTAACCTAAGCACTCTATTTATAGAAAAATGCTTGGAACGCCAAAGTAGAAAATTTAATAAAATATTATTAAATTTATTATTTTTTATTTTAGCACACCACATCATAATCTCATCACTCCACAAGTGGGTCCCACCATATTGAAAATGTTTTTCTTAAAAAATATTTATAACTCCAAAAATAAATTATTCCAAAAATTTAATAATTCATAATAAATAGCCATTTTATCAGAAAAATTCGAATCTTATGTCCATTCCATAGAAAATTTAATTCTCTACAACTTTGTAGAAGAAAGTTTTTCTAAATTCTCAACGAAAAATGACCGAAATCCGCATACGGATGATTTCTAATACCTTCATTCCGACAGAAAACTGATTAAACACCTCAGCATTAATTCCTTCAATTATATCCACATAAAATAAATATTTTTTTATCATATAAATTAATAATTAATTATTCAAAAATAATATTACAGAATCACAATAATGACAACCAGGTCGTTCCTAGGAAAGAGGGGGCTTTCAGATAAGGATTTCTCCTTACTGGCGCACAATTAGGTGACCAAACCTCTTTCTTAGACAGAACTTCCTTAGACATTGCCAATAATGCTATATAATAATATTATTCAAATAATATGAATTATTGATCTGATAATAGGAAATACTATGCAATGATAATTATTGAATCAATAATATAAAATATCAACGTAGCAATTATTGAATCAATAAAATAAAATATTGAATAGTAATTACTGTAACAATTATTGAGTAGTGACTTCTTACGTAAGAATCAATACTTTAAACACCGCGTATTACTGTATTTTAACCACTGGGTATTCCAACAGTATTAACGGTAACAACTACGTCGTTATTTATAAAAAAAAACTCATACTTGTCGTTTTCTTCATCCGACATTTTTTCGTTATGGGGCCCACAAATGGTTACGCAGTCGTACAAATATTCCACGACCAAACGAATATTCCCCGACAACAATGAATATTTTATAACCACATGCTTAAAAAATATTTGCGCATTTTACTCATAACTAACCACATTAATCGAACCAATCCCTTATTATTTCAAAATAATAAATAGGGGAAATTTTATTTTATTCATAAAAGTTGGGGTCTTACAACCTCTCATCCTTATGAAATTTCTTCCTCGAAATTGACATACGTATCTGGTGTTTCGAAAAGATGAGGATACCTCGTTTTTATTTCCGATTTCAACTCCCAGGTCATTTCCTCAATAGCATGGTTCCTCCACAAAACTTTGACTTGTGGTATAACCTTTATGCGTAGAACATGCTCCTTCCTATTAAAGATCTTGACGGGTACCTCCTCGTACGTTAAATCTTAGGCTATCTCGTCTAGTTCTAACTCAATAATAACAATAATAATATATTTATGTCTTTCATTTAAGAAAGCACAAGAATAGTTCACATTTCATCTCAATTCTTCCAACTTAATCTAAAGGCTCGCATTTTATTTCACACTAAAAATTCCCGCCCAAATCAAATAACAATAATAATAACAATAATGATAATAATAATAATAATTATTATTATTATTATTATTATTATTATTATTATTATTATTATAATTATAATAGTAATAATACAAATAATTATAATTATAATTATAATTATAATTATAATTATAATAGTAATAATAATAATAATTATTATTATTATTATTATAAAAGTAATTATTATTATAATAATAGTAATAATAATAATAATAATAATAATAATAATTAAATAATAATAGTAATAATTCTGATAATAGATTAGTAATAATAATTATAATTATAATTATAATTATAATTATTATTATTATTATTATTATAATTATTATAATAATAGTAATAATAATTATAATAATAATTATAATAATCATAATAGTAATAATTATAATAATAATTATGATAATAGTAATAATAATAATAATAATAATAATAATAATAACATTAATAATTATAATAATAATATTATTATTAATTATAATAATTATAATAATAATTAATAATAATAGTAATTATAATAGTAATTATAATAATAATTATAACAATAGTAATAGTAATAATAATAATAATAATAATAATTATAATTATAATTATTATAATGGTAATAATAATTATAATATTATTATAATTATAATAATAATAATAATAATAATAATATAATAATAATAGTAATAATAGTAATAATTTTAATAATAATTATGATATTATTAATAATAATATTAATAGTAATAGTAATAATTATAATAATAATAGTAATAGTAATAGTAATAGTAATAGTAATAGTAATAATAATAATAATAATAATAATAATAATAATAATAATAATGATAATAGTAATAATAATAATAGTATTAATAACAACAACAACAACAACAACAACAACAACAACAACATTAATAATAATAATAATAATAATTATTATTATTATTATTATTATTATTATATTAATAATAATTATAATATTATTATAATTATAATAGTAATATTAATACTAATAATAATATAATAATAGTAGTAGTAATAGTAATAATTTTAATAATAATTATGATATTATTAATAATAATAGTAATAGTAATAGTAATAGTAATAAGTATAATAATAATAATAATAATAATAGTAATAGTAATAGTAATAGTAATAGTAATAGTAATAGTAATAGTAATAATAATAATAATAATAATAATAATAATAATAATAGTAATAACAACAACAACAACAATAATAACATTAATAATAATAATAATAATAATAATAATAATAATAATAATAATAATAATAATAATAATAATAATTGTAACGCCCGAGAAAATAGATTTTATATGAGAATTAAATTTTTATTTGATTATGTGAATTAAATGAATTTAATTGATTATTTTTGTGAGTAAGCTATGTGAAGGTCGTTCTATGACCTAGAATGTGCGGATGTGGTTAGTAATCTATCTATGTGATAGAATTAATTGTTTAGAATTTCCAAGACGAAAATAAAAGTTTTTCGTGAAATTCCCGTAAAAATACTATTCATCCATTTCTGCTCGGGAATTAAGTTTAAAATTCTGAGAAACGTGTACTGATAGAATATGAAGATAAGATGGAATATCTAATAATATTTCATTTATGGCAAACGAAGTTTTCGCCTGCGGACTTAAAACCTAAGGGTTAGGAAAAATGATTTTTTTGAAGGAAATGAGATACGGATAATGAATTTCGATGATTATGCGTACGTTATACAAGTGTGATACTATTTAGTATACGAGTATAGTATGAAGATTTAATACGAAGTACAATATGATTATCGTACGAGTACTATACAAAGAGAATATGTGAATTATACGTGTAGAATACGATTGGTGTAATGGACTTAAAGTTTAGGACTTAGTATAATCCAATTGGATTTGGATAATATCAAGTCCAAGTAAGTGAGTAATTAAGCCCATGGAATTATGTGTTTAAGCCCGATGTTAAGTTAATTAAGCCCGATCAAAGAAACCGAACCGATGGGTCACCAAATGGGTAAAACCCATGGGGTAACCCATGGGGATGACCCATGGTCATGTGGGCCGGCCACTTGGTGGCCAAGTAAAGCAACCTACTTGATCATCAAGTAAATTGCTTGATGATGAAGTAGTGAAAAGTAAGGAGGTGGGGAAAAAAGACCAAAAAGCCCTCCATTTGAATTGCCTATAAATAGAAGGCATAGGTTGGTCATTTGGTGGATTCCAAGAGATCATCCAACTTATATTAAGAGAGAGAAAGAGCTAGACATAAGCAATCATCTCACATTGAAGCAAAACCTTAGAAGTTTTAGCAAGAACGCAAAGATCGGAAAGGTAATATTCCATTAATATTAGTTTTCCATCCTTTTGATTTCTTTGTTATAAAGAATCATAGATTGGTGGAGCATGCCTCTTATGGAGGAATAAGAATGGCTTGTAATATGTAAAACCTTTATCAGTAATGTGTAAATGAAAATCGTAAGGGTTTACGTAAGTTTAAACCGTAGGAAATATTGATTGATGAACATGGTTGTTGATGGACAAATTGAACACCAACGCTATTAAGATATATGCATCTTACTTGGTTATGATGTAGATATGAAATCAATGGAGTGTTCCATTTGATTTGACATACAAAACACAAGTAACGAAGTTATGGCGAATTTTACGGAAATAGACGTTAAACGTCGAAAACATAGGAATTCTGAATTAGTAGTCGAAAGTTGTCGTGAGACTTGAAAATGTTGGTTTTCAATGTCAACACATGAGATAGGGTATTTAAGATTCGTGGGCTTAAGAATCATCAAATTCAGACTTAAAACGAAGAAAACGAGTATTGAACGCTCGAAAGCATTTAACGAACGCTTGATAATAAACTTAGAAGTGAATTTTGAGTTAATGGATTCGGAATTATAAATTTCTTATATGAACGCGTAGAGTATGTAATTTATGAGTTGTAGGCTTTTGAACGGACCAAATCAGACATATAACGAAGAAGTTATGAAGCCGGGAAGTTCACTAAAAATTTTATCTGTAAAAATTTTCTGGTACTGAGGTCTGGCACCGCAACGCCAAACAAGACCTATTGTGCCGCACCGCAGCACCGTGCATAGTGTAATGACCTACTGAAGAGTGGCGCCACAACGCCATTCCCAAGTATAGGTTTCGCGCCGCAGCGCCGGGACTGGGGCTTAGGTACTGCAAACTGGCGCCGCAACGCTAGTGTTAGGTATAGATGCCACGCCTCGGCGCCGAGGCAGGGGAATTGTTAGACAAGTTAGGTTTTGAATTCAATTGTTTCAAGACCAATATAATATAAGTTTATATACTTAATGAACATACTAAAACTATTCCTATGTTAAATATAGTAGTGTATATGGTGATGAATTTAGGAATTAAAGCGAGTTGTTAGTATGGTAACGAAGAACACGAAGTGTTAATAAATAAACTGTGAACGGTAATCGACATTGGTACTTCACCAATGACGATCGAGTCCCATTAATAACATAAGAACGTTAACAAGTCGTGATGAAGGGTAGTAAGTCATATTGACATTATTAATGAAATAAAGTCAACTAAGACATAGAAGAGAAAGAAGTTGGTAGAAACAATGTGATTGATTGTTTGGTAGCTAATTACAGTGTGCTATGTGAATATATCATGTAGATTCTGTAAAGGCTGTGAACAGTCGAATAAATTATTTGAAGACGCTTGAAGGCAAGTTTTCTTAAACGCTTGTCTAACCTTTGTGTTAGTCGAGTTTTCTGTGATTCATTGTAATGAGTTGCATGGATGATTTTAAAGAAAGGGTCGACGCCAGTTTTAACTTGGCTAGACTATTGGTAAGAGATAGATTGATTTATATACATATCTTTCTATATAGAAATGATAACGCTATCATATACCAAGTATTTGGTACGGATTCAAAGGTAAGTTTGTTTATGAATAAACAAAAGTATTTTTTATCGATTATTTAATGGGCACGCGAGTTTGCCAAAACTTAAACATAAATATGTTTAACGGATTAATGTTGATCAACATAGAGTACTATAGGCTGATCACTTAGAAGTGCTCGTAAGAAATGCCGGATGTTCAGCCTTAGTGTTGTGCTGTTCTTTTTAAGTATGAAAATAGAAAGATATTGTTCATGGTCTTTCGACCGGTTCAGAATTCCTAAACTATTATATATTTTGGGAATTGATGTTATGAATTGTAAAGTATTAATGTTTCATAATACTTCATGCCTATTTGTTCAGTTATGGAAGATTTTCATATAATTCACTAATGTGGTATTGATATTACTCTTTGTTAGACTTGCTGAGCTTGTTATGCTCACTTCTTGCGTGAATTATATAATTACAGTTAAATTCGAGCATACTGAGAATGCTAAGAGAAATAAGGGCAAGGCTAAGATGAATAGTTAACCATCTTGTAATAGATTAGTATGATTGTATGTATTAAACATACGAACAATGAATGATGTAATCGGTTTATGAACCTGGGAAAGGATTTCACTTTGATTGTAATAAGAAGATAGTTAATACATTCATTATGTTGTGTTTTCGATGGATTAATTGTATAGTTATGTGTACCGTGTAGCACCATATGTCGGGTTGGAAGATACCCGAATTTAGGGCCGTCACAGGTTGGTATCAAAGTATTAGGTTATAAAACTTAAGGGGGGAAGAACCTTAGGTTAATAACCTCGTAAGGAAGGTAAAGTACGAAGAAAGAAATTTGAGTCGAATGAATTAATAAGGTATTGAGAAAAATCGGTACCGAAAGATTTAAAAGATGGAAATTAATCCTAAATAAATTAAATGTGATTTGTGCTTATATTATTGTGTATTATGTACTAATCAACATGTTATGTGTTTTGTAGATGTCAAACGATAGCTTGATGTATAGAGACATTCACGTGGTGAGTGAAGAGTCAGTGAAACGAGTGGAGATAGTACATATGCCAGTGGCGGAGGTACCGATAGTGGTTCTAGAAGATTCTGATCTAGAAGAGTACATTTCTGGGAAGGATTACTCTAAGGAAACAATGGGAATAACATCATATCTGAATGTGATGATAGATGTGGAGGAGGATATGGAGGTAGCATCAATTAATGCAGTGGTACCTAGTCAGGAGTCAACACCTCTAAATGCAATGAGATCATTGTACCTGGTCGTGCTTGATAGGAATGTGCATCTGCGCATGGTGGTGCAGACACAGAACGAGGAGATTACCGCCTTATATGAGGCGAAGGAGTCTGCAAAGCCAGATTTTGAGTCAGAGCACGATGAGAAAGTGCTGATGACGGATAAAGTTAGAGATTATAAGGAAGAGGACGTAGAGCTTTGAAAGAAACTGGTTGAAAAAGACCAGAAAATAGCACAGATGTCCTACATCCATGACTGTGCTCACGAGGATTTCAAGCTGAAAATTACTTGTTATTCTATTGAGTCAGGGCAGACTCGACATACGATTAGTCGAGATATTGTTCTGATTTTAGCAAATCAGAAACATGAGAATGCTGTAAGGCAGGTATTATTTCTAAAGAGATTGCGGTGTCTAAAATCTACTAAAATTTTAGTAGATCATTAGATCTTTTTATATATGTGTAGTGACGTAAAACCCTCTTTTGTATAATTAAAGTATAGTCTTTTTGTAAATCCTAATTTTTGTAGAAATCAATCGTGGGATAGTAATGTAATAGCTTTTTGGCTACGAAAACAAAGTGTAAATAGTTTTGACTATGAAAGCATATTAATATAATGAAGTTTTTATTTAATGTGGTTGTTGTGGTATGAGTTGTTATTTAGGAATGATAACTAAGTAGCTAAATAGATAATAATGAAACTTTATTTATTTAATCAGAATTATGCCGCCAAGAAGTAGACAACGTAACCACGAGGTTGAGTCACATAATGAAAATTAAGGGGGTCCTAATAACCCTATGCAAGAGTTTGTTAATTTATTAACGGCAGCATTTAACCAAGTTGGGGGAGGAATTCTCGTAGCACCTAGGGTAGCTAGAACAACTACCTTTAAAGAATTCAAAAGTGTGGATCCTCCGGAGTTCGGAGGAACGACGGACCCCTTAGAGGCCCAAAAATGGGTGAAAGAGATAGAGAAGGCGTTTGTTATCACAAACGTGAGTGAGGCGCAAAAGACTTCTTTTGCAACTTACATGATGAAAGGGGAGGCCAACTATTGGTGGGAGGCTCAGCAGGGTGGGGCTAGAACGGAGGCAGTTCCATGGGAACAGTTCAAGAAGGTATTCTTCGAGAACTACTTCCCTACTAGCATGTAAGGTAGAATGGAGATTAAGTTCTTGGATTGTAAACAAGGGGATATGACAATTCCCCAGTACGCAGCCAAATTCAATGAATTGGAGAGATTTGCTCCACATCAAGTGGACACAGAAGAGAGGAAGGCTCGTAGGTTTGATCAGGGCTTGAAACCCTAGCTCTACAGTAGGATTTCGGTGTTCCAGAGTGCTCCCTATGGGACCATTCTGGAAAAAGCAATTATAGTCGAAGGTGTTGGTGAGGCATTATCTTAGTACCACAAGGAAAGGAAGAACAAGAATAAGGGAGAGGGAGGAAATAAGGCAGAGGTTGCCATCGGTAATGGCACTATGCCAAAAAGGAAAAGCTTTAACCCCGGGAATACTGGGGTGAAACAAGGAGATCCTAAACGTAGGATGGAGGCATGCAAGACATGCGGAAAGACTCATTTGGGAGTATGTTTAAAGGGAAATCAGTTTGTTACAACTGTGGGCAGGAGGGACATTTATCACCTAGTTGTCCTAACCGTAAGAAAAATCATGGGTGTTTTATTTGTGGATCGCTGGACCACATGGAAAGAAATTGCCCGAAGAAAGGGTTAGAGGGAAATAAGGGTTCTGGTAGTGGTAAATTAGCCATTACTAGACCAACACCATCGGTGGGTAGATCCTCAGCCCGTACGTTTAATATGACTATCCAAGATGTGGTTGTATCCTCAGATGTAGTAGCAGGTATCATTCCAGCCAATAAAATAAATGCTTATGTGTTATTTGACTCGGGTGCCACTTATTCTTTTATAGCATGTGAATTTGCTAAACGATTAGGTTTAATCCCTGAAAAGTTAGCAATACCTTTAGACGTTAAGGTAGCAAATGAAGAGATAATCCCCATTGAACATATTTATAAGGATTGTTGCGTAGATATTAGAGGTAATAAATAATCGGTAGATTTGGTACCGATAAGATTAAAAGAATTCGATGTAATTCTTGGAATGGATTGGTTGATTAACCATAAGGCTATAATCGATTGCCATAGGAAAAGTGTGAACCTTCAGCTTTCTAAGAAAACTAAGGTAGTGCTCTTCGGTAGTAAATCATCGAGACACTCTTGTTGTCTAACGATGACACAAGCTAGGAAGATGTTGAGAAATGGGTGTGCAGGTTATCTGTGCCATATTGTGAATACCCAAAGAGTGGGAGCATCCTTGGACTAGATACCTATAGTTCAAGAGTTCGCGGATGTATTTCTGGAGGAGTTACCGGGTATTCCACCAGATAGGGAAGTCGAATTTGTGATTGATCTGTTACCGGGTATGACACCAGTTTCAAGGGCACCATATCGGATGGCGCCAGTTGAGATGAAGGAGTTAATGGTTCAATTACAAGAGCTATTAGACAGGAAGTACATTCAACCAAGTGTGTCTCCTTGGGAGCACCGGTATTATTTGTGAAGAAAAAGGATGGGTCGTTCCGACTTTGTATCGACTATCGAGAGTTGAACAAGTTAACGATTAAGAATAAATACTCGTTGCCCAGGATCGATGATCTGTTTGATCAGTTGAAAGGGGCAAAGTATTTTTCTAAAATAGATTTGTGTAATGGGTATCATCAGTTAAAAGTGAGGAAGGAGGATGTACCTAAGATGGTGTTCAGAACTTGTTATGGTTATTACGAGTTTCTGTTAATGTCGTTTGGGTTGACTAATGCGTCAACCGCATTCATGGATGCAATGAACAAAGTGTTCAAATAGTATTTGGACAAGTTCGTCATAGTGTTCATTGATGATATTCTTGTCTATTCTAAGACGCCAGAAGATCATGCTGAACATTTAAGGATAGTGTTGGAAACACTGAGGAAGGAGAAGTTATATGAAAAATTCACAAAGTGTGAATTTTGGCTTGAACGAGTGCAGTTTCTAGGACATGTTATTGATAAAGATGGAATTTATGTGGATCCGTCAAAAGTAGAAGCAGTTAATGAGTGGAAGCAACCGAAAAATGCCAACTAAGGTTTGGAGTTTTCTGGGGTTAGCGGAATATTATAGAAGGTTCATCCAGGACTTTTCTAAAATAGCTACTCCGCTGACAAACTTGAAGAGGAAGTCAGTGAAGTGTGCGTGGACTAAAAAATGCGAGAATAGTTTTCAGGAACTAAAGAAGAGGTTAAGTGAGGCACCTGTATTGTCTTTGCCAGATGATACAGGGAATTTTGTAGTGTATAGCGATGCTTCGAATAGAGGACTAGGTTGCGTGCTCATGCAGCATGGCAAGGTCATTGTGTATGCATCACGTCAATTAAAGGATTATGAGAAGACCTATCCTACTCATGATCTGGAATTGGCAGCTGTAGTTTTTTCCTTAAAAATATAGAGGCATTATCTATACGGTGAGAAGTGTGAGATATACACGGACCATAAAAGTCTGAAATATATCTTCACACAGAAGGAGTTGAATATGAGGCAGAGAAGGTTGTTGGAACTAAGAAAAGATTACGATTGTGATATCTTATATAGAAGTTAAATTACCGGAGGAAGCAGAGGAGATGTTATTTTCCATGGAGACTCAACCGACCATAGTGGAACGTGTTAAGGAAGTGCAATTGAGCAACGAGGAATCCGAGCATATGAAGAAGAGGATAGAAGATGAAGAAAAGACTAAGTATAACCTCAATAAAGAGGGATTACTTCGTTTTGAAGGAAGAATTTGGGTTCCAAATAATTCTGAATTAAAGGAGGAGATAATGAGTGAGGCCTATAGTTCGAGGTACTCGATACATCCTGGTAGTATGAAGACGTATCAAGACCTTCATCAGAACTTTTGGTGGCCAAACATGAAAAGGGAGATAGCAGAACATGTTAGTAAGTGCTTAACTTGTCAAAAGGTTAAGGCTGAACACTAACAACCGAGCGGGTTGTTGCAATCATTAGAAATTCTGGAGTGGAAATGGGAGCACATCACAATGGATTTTGTGGTGGGACTTCCAATGACAAGGAAAGGATACGACGCTATTTGGGTGATAGTGGATCGATTGACGAAATCGGCTCACTTTCTACCGATAGGAGTTAGGTATAACCTAGACCAATTAGCTAATCTTTATGTCAAGGAAATTATTTCAAGACATGGAGTACCTATTTCGATTGTGTCAGATCGTGATCCACGATTCACATCAAACTTTTGGAGAAGTTTGCAAGAGCAAATAGGAACGCAATTGAGATTGAGTACGGCGTATCATCCTCAGACGAATGGACAAAGTGAACGAACAATTCAAACGCTTGAAGATATGTTAAGATCTTGCGTTATGGATTTCAAAGGGAGTTGGGACGACCATCTACCATTTGTGGAATTTGCGTACAACAATAGTTTTCACGCTAGTATAGGCATGTCGCCTTACGAAGCGTTATATGGAAGGAAGTGTCGAACTCCACTATGTTGGGATGAAGTAGGTGAATGTAGGATGTTGGGACCTGAATTGGTACAACAGACAAAGGACATAGTAAAGCTAATACGTACTCGGTTGGTAGCGGAGGCAAAAGAAGTATGTCGATCCTCACAAATAAAAGAGAGAATTTGATGTAGGGTCTAATGTCTTTCTGAAAGTATCATCTTGGAAAGGGAAGATACGTTTGGGAAAGAAAGGGAAGTTAAGTCCAAGGTTTATAGGACCTTTTGAGATTTTAAGAAGGGTAGGAGAGGTAGCTTGTGACAACCCGAGAATTTAGACAATTTATTAAATCTTATTTGATTAAATAAAGGTTAAATAATAAGATCTAGATTGGAAATAGAGTTTGGATTTAAAATTTTTATGAAGGACTTATGCGATTGTTTACATTTGTTTATTAAATAAATAAATAAAAGAAAAATATTTAGCCTAATATTATATATTAGGAATGAGAATTAAATAACTTAATGGTTATAGTAATTGAAGAATGCTAGTATTTAATTTATGTACTAGTAAATAAATGAAATGAATAATAATCAATAGATGATTAGTTGATATGATTAATAATAATAATAAAAAATAAGTTAAAACTCAAAATCGAGTTAGGGAAATTTATTTATTTTTGGAAGCACGGACTGTTCGATTGCGTCCGGAACGTCAAGATTAGTCAGAAAAGGCTGTAAACACGAAATGTGTCGAAGTTAACTTTTTGGTCAAAGTTGACAGTTGACTTTTTAAGGAGAAAAGTCAAAATCAAAGATAGAAGCGGAATTTGAAGACGCAAACAAGATAATTGAGTCCGGAACGTCAAAATTAGTAAGAATAGACTCTAAACACGAAATATGCTGGGATTGACTTTTTGGTCAAAGTCAACAGTTGACTCTTTCAAAAAAAGTCAAACTTAAAATTAGGAGATGAATTTGAAGAAATGGATGTGCCCATGACGTTGGGAGCGTCGAATTTAGTAGGAATCGACTATAAACTCAAAAATTTAAGTTTTCGGGTTCTAAAGTTAAAGACGGGATTAAACACGAAAAATGGGGAATTAAAAGGGGCCAAATCTACTGGAGATTTTTAGCACATGGGTTTGGTGACTAACCTCACCAACTCCCCCAACAATTTCCCCTAAAAAGTGGATCTAGTTTCCCTTTAATTAATATTAAATCTCTAAGTCATTTTACAAATAAGAAGCATGCTTCTCCCATTTTTTCCACTCCCACCCGGCCAAACAGAGAGAAAGAAAGAAAAAAAATGATGTCATGGATGAAAGAAGAAGAAGAAAAGAAAAAGAGGAAGAAAACAAAAGGTATAAAAACTTTAAGCTTTATTAAATTTCTTTTGTTAAAATCATTAGTTTGTGATCTTGAAAAAAAAAACTCTTGATATACATGTTATTGAGTGTTTCATGATTAAATCTAACCATTTTGGGTAGTGAAAAGCTTAAACATGGAAAGGAAAGAAAACTAATTTTCTAAAGTGTGAAAACTAGTTTAATTCATTTTATTTTTGTGGTTTTAAATCAAATATTGGAATTATGATTCTAAACTCAAAAAAAATCTTAGATCTTCATGTTAAATGATGTTTTATGTGTAGATCGTACAATTTTTGATGTTAACAAGCTTGATCAAAGAAGATAAATAAAAACAGTTTTCAAACCTTTAAAATAACATCTAGTGAACTTCTGTCCCTAAAAGGAAAATTCGAGATTTGCTAGGATGCTCTAAAAATTATGGGCTTTTGATATGTTGTAGTAAACTGAATAATATTTCCATAGACTCCAGAACAGACTAAATCCGACTTCGAAGGAGAGAGTTATGACATTTCAAAGTAGTAGTGTCAAAACTGTCCAACAAGTTCGGTGCAGTCCACTTGAACGGAATTTATGGGCTGATGTGTTTGGAATATGGAAAAACATCAGTAGGGAATAGTTGTAGTCCCGGAATTTAGCTTCGCGTGGGCTCAAGAATTGCCTAAAAATGTTTTAAAACGAAAACGTTATGACTGTTTTAGCGAAAGAGGGTAAATCTGGGAAAAAGATGAAAATTGTTGCGAGTGGACATTTTTGGGGCCTATTTTAGACTGTCTAATAAGTCCAAAATTACTGTGTGATATTTTTAAAAAATAATTTGGTATACCATGTATGACATATCCAAAGTTGGGAATTTTATGATAAACGAACGATGCGTGAGAAAATCGCGAAGTAGCTAGGTTGATAAGCGCACGACAAGGTAGCAGCAGCCAGGCAGCGCCCGCGCACGCCTGCACAGCTGCGTGGCGCCGTGTTGTGCTGTGGTTCGACGTCCTTTTTGCGCACTGTTTTGATTAGTTTCCATGATCCATTTTTGCGGTGTAAAATTTTTCTAAAATACTGTGCCATGAGGTCTATAATACGCCCGAATTTTCGCTGTTATATGACTCATTATTTAAGAATTAAAAATGGGCGAACAGACATGTCAGAAATAAAATTTGTGCGAACGCCGAGCGTCTACGCGTCGAGCGATTTTGACGTTTGACGTTCCGAATCGCGTTCCGACGAAATAATAAATCATAATAAATATAATAAAGTCCTACGGGGCGAAATTTGACTATAAGTAATATTTTATGCCGAGAAACTTTCTTTCGGGTATAAATAAAGTAATAAAAATATGTAATAAATATAAGTTACATATTTAAACGAAATAAAATCTGTAGTTGCTTATGAAATTATTTTTTGGAGTAACGAAGAGCGAGAAACTTTTAAAAATTGCATTAATCGTAAAAATGATATTTTGAAATTTTCGGTGCTCAAAATATAGTTTTTGAGCTGGGATTTATGTAACGGAGTATGTATGTAAAAATTATTTAAATTAAAAAAATATTATAGTAAATTGAGTTTTACTATAAAAGCTATGTATTAGCTGGTTAAACCTCAAATTTGCAAGTAAAAGTAAAAGATATTTCTAAAGAGGAATATAAAGGATTTAAGCTTCAAGATGTAAAATATTTATATCTTAAAATGTGTGAGACCTTTATTATTTATGAAACAAGTAAAATATTATTACATGATTAATAATATTAGATAATGATTAAAATATTATTAAATAATTATTAATATTAGTAAATGATTTGAATATTATTAAATGATTAATAATATTAGATTATGAATAAAATATTATTAAATGATAATAATTATTTGAAATTTTTTGTGAGCTATTGAACAATATTTTGTCTAATAAATAAATTATGTAAGATATTTGCGAACCAGTTTAAACTGAGTCTTAGCGATATTAGGCTCGAGAATTGTCCGACTAGATCGTCGGGATGACGAAATTATGTTGGTTTCAACTCAGACTGAAATAGTTTGACTTGATACTAGGTCTTATGTGTTGTATAGACTGATAGGATTATGTGTTTATGTGTAAGGTTATTTTATATATAATATATAATAGTATTATATTGTGATGATATTATTCTAATTTGTATATCAATATTATTTATATATTAGGTCTTCCGACAAAGCTTATTAAATTGCATAACGGTAATCAATGGTTCAGGCAAGTTTTTCTTAACTCTACTAAGAGTTGTTTCATTCAGATATGCTTATGGTTAATCATTGCTGATTGCCATGTAGAATTATACTCTTTACATCTTGCATGTATAAGTCAGGTATAAAAGGCTGATCACCTTCATTACTGTTGGGTCCAGATATATTTGTTCATGTTTAATACTTGTTCAGTCAAAAGTTTATTCATGTTAGTTCTCAATTATATTGATGAATTATAGCCAACTTATTATTCAGACTCTTTCAATCATGATATATCCTTAAATTGTATTTAAAATTGTTGGGCAACTTTCATGCTCACCCTTGATATATCATGATAAACATTGCAGATAAGGCGAATGCGTTCGGATACAAGAAAAGGTTAATGCCAAGTTCAGCTTGGGATAAAATGTGCAGCTAATTTATAATAGTATAGTTTGATAATAAGGTTATGTTTTAGATAGTTTATAAATTGTGTATAAGTTATGGTTACTCGATTTTGGGGAATAGTGTGTAAAATGTATTGTATAAACAATTTTTATTTATATCTTCTGCAATTAGTTATAGAATGATTGAACTGAATCCGTGGTGATTTGGGACTCGAATTTGGGGCTTTCACATAGCTTATGAAGTAGCCTTACCTCCAGAAATGGAACGTATACACAATGTGTTTCACATGTCTGTGTTGTGTCCCTATAAGCCGGACTATAAACACGTAATAGAGTATGAATCTATTCAGATAGAGAAAGATTTATCGTATGAAGAACTTCCAGTTCAAATTGTTGATAGGAAGGAACAAGTTTTGAGAAATAAGATAATACATTCGGTGAAGGTGATCTAGAGAAACAACAATGCTGAAGAAGCAACGTGGGAACTCGAAAGTAAAATGAAAGAAAATTTTTCTCATTTGTTTATGTAATTATAAGCGAGATTCTGGGGGCAGAATTCTTATAAGGGAGGGTGAGAATGTAACGCCCGAGAAAATCGATTTTATATAAGAATTAAATTTTTATTTTATTATGTGAATTAAATGAATTTAATTGATTATTTTTGTGAGTAAGCTATGTGAAGGTCGTTCTATGACCTAGAATGTGCGGATGTGGTTAGTATTCTGGCTATGTGCTAGAATTAATTATTTTGAATTTCCAAGATGAAAATAAAAGTTTTTCAAGAAATTCCCGTAAAAACACTATTCATTCGTTTCTGCTCGGGAATTAAGTTTGAAATTCTGAGAAACGCATAATGATAGATTATGAAGATAAGATGGAATATCTAATAATATTTTATTTATGGCAAACGAAGTTTTCGCCTGCAGACTTAAAACTTAAGGGTTAGGAAAAATGATTTTCGAGAAAATGAGATACGGATAATGAATTTCGAAGATTATGCGTACGTTATACGAGTGTGATACTATTTAGTATACGAGTATAGTATGAAAATTTAATACGAAGTATAATATGATTATCGTACGAGTATTATACGAAGAGAATACGTGAATTATATGTGTAGAATACGATTGGTGTAATGGACTTAAAGTTTAGGACTTAGTATAATCCAATTAGATTTTTATTATATCAAGTCCAAGTAAATGAGTAATTAAGCCCAAGGAATTATGTGTTTAAGCCCAAGTTAAGGCTCGACGTTAAGTTAATTAAGCCCGATCCAAGAAACCGAACCGTTGATCAAACCGATGGGTCACGGAATAGGTAAAACCCATGGGGCAACCCATGGGGATGACCCATGGGCATGTGGGTCGGCCACTTGGTGGCAAAGTAAAGCAACCTACTTGATCATCAAGTAAATTACTTGGTGATGAAGTAGTGAATAGTAAAGAGGTGGGGAAGAAAGACCAAAAAGCCTTCCATTTGAATTGCCTATAAATAGAAGGCATAGGTTGGTCATTTGGTGGATTCCAAGAGATCATCCAACTTATATTGAGAGAGAGAAAGAGCTAGACATAAGCAATCATCTCACTTTGAAGCAAAACCTTAGAAGTTTTAGCAAGAACACAAAGATCAGAAAGGTAATATTCCATTAATATTAGTTTTCCATCCTTTTGATGTCTTTGTTATAAAGAATCATAGATTGGTGGAGCATGCCTCTTATGGAGGAATAAGAATGGCTTGTAATATGTAAAACCTTTATAAGTCGTGTGTAAATGAAAATCGTAAGGGTTTACGTAAGTTTAAACCGTAGGAAATATTGATTGATGAACATGGTTGTTGATGGACAAATTGAACACCGTCGATATTAAGATATATGCATCTTACTTGGTTAGGATGTAGATATGAAATCAATGGAGTGTTCCATTTGATTTGACATATAAAACACTAGTAACGAAGTTATGGCGAATTTTACGGAAATAGACGTTAAACGTCGAAAACATAGGAATTCCGGATTAGTATTCGAAAGTTGTCCTGAGACTTGAAAACGTTGACTTTCAATGTCAACACATGAGATAGGGTATTTAAGATTCGTGGGCATAAGAATCATCGGATTCCGACTTAAAACGAAGAAAACAAGTATTTAACGCTCGAAAGTGTTTAACGAACGCTTGATAATGAACTTAGAAGTGAATTTCGAGTTAACGGATTCAGAATTGTAAAATTCTTATATAAACGCGTAGAGTATGTAATTTATGAGTTGTAGGCTTTTGAACGGACCAAATCAGATTTATAACGAAGAAGTTATGAAGCTGGGAAGTTCACTAAAAATTTTATCTGTAAAAATTTTCTGGTACTGAGGTCTGGCGCCGCAGCGCCAAACAAGGCTTATTGTGCTGCGCCGCAGCGCCATGCACATTGTAATGACCAACTAAAGAGTGGCACTACAGCGCCATTCCCAGGTATAGGTTTCGCGCCGCAGCGCCGGGACCGGGGCTTAGGTACTGCATACTGGCACCGCAACGCTAGTGTTAGGTATAGATGCCACGCCGCGGCGCCGAGGCAGGGGAGTTGTTAGACAAGTTAGGTTTTGAATTCAATTATTTCAAGACCAATATAAGATAAGTTTATATACTTAATGAACATACTAAAACTATTCCTATGTTATATATAGTAGTGTATATGGTGATGAACTTAGGAATTAAAGCGAGTTGTTAGTATGGTAACGAAGAACACGAAGTGTTAATAAATAAATTGTGAACGGTAATAAACATTAGTACCTCAACAATGATGATCGAGTCCCGTTAATAACGTAAGAACGTTAACAAGCCGCGACGAAGGGTAGTAAGTCATATTGACATTATTAATGAAATAAAGTCAACTAAGACATAGAAGAGAAAGAAGTTTGTAGAAACAATGTGATTGATTATTTGGTAGCTAATTACAATGTGCTATGTGAATATATCATGTAGATTCTGTAAAGGCTGCGAACAGTCGAATAAATTATTTGAAGACGCTTGAAGGCAAGTTTTCTTAAACGCTTGTCTAACCTTTGTGTTAGTCGAGTTTTCTATGATTCATTATAATGAATTGCATGAATGATTTTAAAGAAAGGGTCGACGTCAATTTTAACTCGGCTAGACTATTCGTAAGAGATAGATTGATTTATATGCATATCTTTCTATATAGAAATGATAACGATGTCATATGCCAAGTATTTGGTACGGATTCAAAGGTTAGTTTCTTTATGAACAAACAAAAGTATTTTTCATCGATTATTCGATGGGCACGTGAATTTGCCAAAACTTAAACGTAATTACGTTTAACGGATGAATGTTGATCAACATAGAGTACTATAGGCTGATCACCTAGAAGTGCTCGTAAGAAATGCCGGATGTACAGCCTTAGTGCTGTGATGTCCTTTTTAAGTATGAAAACAGAAAGATATTGTTCATGGTCTTTCGTCCGGTTCAGAATTCCTAAACTATTATATATTTTGGAAATTGATGTTATGAATTGTTAAGTATTAACGTTTCATAATACTTCATGACTATTTGTTCAGTTATGGAAGATTTTCATATAATTCACGAATGTTGTATTGATATTATTCTTTTGTTAGACTTGCTGAGCTTGTTATGCTCACTTCTTGCGTGAATTATATGATTGCAGTTAAAGCCGAGCATACTGAGAATGCTAAGAGAAATAAGGGCAATGCTAAGATGGATAGTTAATCATCTTGTAATAGATTAATATGATTGTATGTATTATACTTACGAACAACGAATGATGTAATCGGTTTATGAACCTAAGAAAGAATTTCACTTTGATTATAATAAGAAGATTGTTAATACATTCATTATGTTGTGTTTTCAATGGAATAATTGTATAGTTATGAGTACCGTGTAGCACCATATGTCGGGTTGGAAGATACCCGAATTTGGGGGCGTCACAATAATAATAATAATAATAATAATAATAATAATAATAATAATAATAATAATAATAATAATAATAATAATAATAATAATAATAATAATAATAATAATAATAATAATAATAATAATAATTGTTATTGTGGTGGTGTGATGAATTATGAAAATTGTTATTGATGATTTGTAAGTTACATGTTTAGATTTTTATAGATATCTATTTTAAAAGAAAAATTAATTATTGTGGTGGTGTGATGAATTATGATAATTGTTATGTGTGATTGTAAGTTATTTTAGGTTACAAAAAGTCTTTAGGTTACAAAAAGTCTTTAGGTAATGTAGTATTTTTTGAATTTTAATCTAATTTTTCGTTACGTGTCGTGCCTTCAGGTACGGACAATTACTAGTGTGTGTGTGTGTGTGTGTGTGTGTGTGTGTGTGTATATATATATATAGGGTCCGGATCTTGTAAGGGCTCCCTCACGCTACTAAAAATGCGCACCTTTTTTTTTTTGCTTTTTTTTTAAAAAAACAACTAAAAAAAAGTTTAATATTTTATGGAACTGAAATTTTTATATAATACAGTGTTTTGGATGTGATTTGGATACGTATAACAAAATAGGTATGTACAGTCTATGCAGACTGTACATATATTTTTTGATATAGGTATCCAAATTACACACAAAATATTGTATTATGAAAAAATTTCAGTTCCATAAAATATTAAACTTTTTTTTTAGTTGTTTTTTTTAAAAAAAAAACAAAAAAAATAAAAAAATAAAAAAATCCCGCATTTTAAGAAAGTAAGAGAGCCCTTATCTGATCCTTTCTGTATATATATATATATATATATATATATATATATATATATATATATATATATATATATATATATATATATATATATTAAGTCTAATTTATTATTATGAGTATATGATCAAACCTTTCATATTATTTGGTCCTTGGACAGTGACACAATTCAGACCATGGTTGGGTGAGGGTCACGTAGCAGACCAACTAGTTCATGAACCACATTTTGGTCTAACCGAAATAGGGGCTGGGGTTGGGGTTGGGGTTGGGAATAATGTGTAGGGACTTATGTTTCAATAATATTAACAAAATTAATTGGAAGTCTTTCAGTTATTAAAAGTTTTTATAACTTCGAGAAAATTATGTAAAATTCAAAAAATAATTTAGTATATATAAAGATTAACACTCTATTTTTGAGTTCTGAATAGAAAAGAAAAGAATAGAAAACTTAAATTAGAACAGAAAAGAAAAGAATAGAAAACTTGAAATTTTTCTTTGTGTTGTTTCTGAGTTTTTAATAGAAAAAATAGAAAATTTAAAATTGAGGATATGAGTTGTAATTTAAAATTTATTATATTAAAAGTTGAGGATAATATGAGAATTATAAAAATATTACTTATTCCAATTTCTTTCCGTCCAAATCAGGCCAATTTTGGACTGAAAACTTTGACAGAATAAATGGCTAAGTTTTCTATCCATTTCTTTTCTTTTCTGTTTATTAAAAAACTCAGAAATATAAGAATTAAAAAGAATATTTAAATTTTCCGTTAATTTTTTATTTTTTCTGTCTATTTTAAAACTTAGAAACAGAACGTAAGAGCATAAATCTTAAAAGACCATAATTCCCTTAAAAAAAGCATAACTATTTAAAATGGCTTCATTGTTTTTTTTAACAAACCCACTCTTCTCACAATCTTTTTCTCCAAAATAGACAAATAGAAACTCCCAAAGCAGTCCCCTAGAACACAAGCTTTTCTCCAAAATCGACAAAGAATGCAAAGAGAAAAAACCCAAATCAGTGTCCTAGAACACAAGTTTCTCTCCAAATCTCCAAAACCGGCAAAGAATGTGTTGAGTCATGATATTTCTCCTATTGGGCCGAATGGATTGGGCCTACTTATTCTGATTAGTCCATTAAGTCTTCATTATTGGTTGATGACATAATTGGGCCTAGTCATCATATCATTTTTGTTTAACCCTGTGAGATCGGGTCGGGTCGTTGAGTTAACCCATTGGATTATTTAATATCTATTACTTTGACTTGTAATGATGAAAAAGCATGACAGTTGACTAAGTCACCTGCCATGCATTAATGTGGATGTGATTATAGCCGGCCGGCGATATAAACAGTGGCTAAAAGTAGTGAGTAGACACAGTCAGACGGCAGGATCCATCAGATCACGGGGGCTGCGTCAGAGGTAGTGGGTGACACAGTAAAGTAGGCAAGGGAGTATAATCTACCAACCAAGTCTTTACAATGAGGTACGTGAACATAAACACACACAACTGAATTATTATCCCTCTCAATACACTAGACATTACATTCCTCTATTGTTAACCTTGTGAACACGCGTACTTACTCTCACGCCTGAGCTATCTCTCGGCGGTCCAGCCGTCAAGCTTGTGGTGTTTATCGTATTTACTGTGCAGGATCAGGGCGTCTTACGTGATTGGGACGTTGGAGAAGATATTGGCGTTAACAGAATGCAAAGAGAAACATCCAAAACAGTGCCCTAGAATCAGATTTCTCTCCAAAGCTCCACCCAGTTTCTCTCCAAATCAGATTTCTATTGTGAATCGGTAAACCCTTTCTTGCTTGCTTGCTTCCATTGTCTTAACTTTCCTCATTTTGCTATATGTTTCAATTTTCATTTTGCTGTGTTTCGGACTATGAATGTATGAATGAATGAGAACCTTAAATGGTTTTGTTTGTGAGAATTGTAGAATTTTGGGTATGATTTTGACCTTCTAAAACTTCTGTGAATGAATTAGAACCTTAAATAGTGATTTATTCTGATTTCTATCTAAATTTTGGTTGAATTATTGTTTGTCTTTTGTTTCTCTTTCCAGAGTTGAATGCTTATCTTTGTTGATAACAATTGCCATGTAATTTTTCTGTAAAATATTCTAAATTGTCGGTGATGTTGATGCCATTATTTAATCTTTAAGTATTTCTGGAAAGATTATATATATTTAACTTGATTTAAAATTCTTCATAAAAAATGTTGGTAAGGATATTCTCATATTTTTCATAATTTGAGACACTTGACAAATATTTTTTCTTCTTTTCTGTGGTCTTCAATGACACAAAGGAAGATGTAGTGCATATCTAGATTTCTTATAAGGAGTAAATGTTATGGCTTCATACAGAATATGCTAATTAATCCATAACCTTTGAAGGCAAAGCTTGAGTTGCTATGCAAAGAAAACTGGGGACAACTGTTTAAAATATAATGCCTTAAATTAATCCAACTTTAGGATACTTGTACTGGGTGCATAGCATGGTACAGACTACTAGACTAAATTCAGAAAACATTCAATACCTTAAGACATCTGCGATAGTTTCATCATCAGGGGAAACTTCATGTGCTAGACTCAAGTCGGACACTGCTTGCTAGATATTTCAGAAAGGGTATCAGATAACAAAAATTAGTTTCAGGATAGATGACTATAATTAACAATGTTAATAATAATAGAATCCTCAGAGACAGTAAGAAGTAAAATGCATATGAACACTCACCTCTACTTGTCCTAGTTCTTTGTAGGCTTGACCCCTTCGGTACAGAGCTTTGACATTCTTCGCATCATATGCCAAGACCTATAGCAATTCAGCTATATAATTTATTTTCTTTTAAACAGTGAGAGGCAAGAGAAGCATTTAAATTTTATTAAAGAAAAAGTTCCATGTTGTCACTTCACTCGCATAAGGCAGTATCACATCTCTGACATATACATGAAAAAATAAAATAAAAAGAAAAAAGAAACTAAGTTGTCATACCTCACTACCTTCTTCTATGCACTCATTATACTGCCTGATTTTTAAATAGCATGACATCAAATTAAGAGAGCAGGCCAACTGGAGACTTCTGCCTTTGAATGCTGGAATGCCTCTCAGGTTCTTCTTGGCCTTATTTAAGAAAATGGAGAAAAAAAGAAAATAAATTAAAATTAGAGTTTCGCCACTGTAGAAAATACTACCCTTATCAAGGAAAGAAACACTTTCAACATAAAAGTAGAACCAAACATAAAAGCTACACTTACAAGCAAATACTTTTGCAAGGTGTTCGGGAGCGTTTTACCGACCCCCATATGGGCCGAAGCCTGTGAAGGTGTTGGAGGTGTTCGGGTCGGCATCTGAGTCCTCCTGGGCTAGAGTTGAACCCAATCTTGTGGTGTTCGGGGTCGGGTCTTCGAGTCCTTTGGGCCGAAACCCAGACCAGGTCACAGGACCGATTGGGCATGCACAGTGGGCTCTCCTGCGTGTAGAGTCCTGGTACCTATTCATACGCATAAAAGGTAACTCCAAAGGTAGTGGTGGGATTGGATTCTACTTGCACCTTTTAAGGAGATTGTGTTGGACCCAAGTTATGGTAACTACCATACACAAGGAGTCCTAATCCAGCTGGGAGAAGGATTCTAAGGTGGTGAGCTCTATAAATACAAGGCCTAGGTTAACATTATGAGGTAATACCTACTTTTGAGCACTAAACACTTAGCCTCCATTGTTTACCCTTGTAACGGCTTGTACTCATTCTCACACCGAGCTATCCCCCGGCGGCACAAGCCGTCAAGCTTCTGTGTGATCTGTTACTGTGCAGGTTCTGGCGCGTGGATTCTGTGATTGGACGCGCCGGCGAAACTTGGCGTTAACATTGGCGCTAGAAGGAGGGCAATGTTCGGGAGCGTTTTACCGACCCCCATATGGGCCGAAGGCTTTCTGTCAGAAGGGTTTGAGAGACCAATGGGCCGAAGCCTGTGAAGGTGTTGGAGGTGTTCGGGTCGGCATCTGAGTCCTCCTGGGGCTAGAGTTGAACCCAATCTTGTGGTGTTCGGGGTCGGGTCTTCGAGTCCTTTGGGCCGAAACCCAGACCAGGTCACAGGACCGATTGGGCCTGCACAGTGGGCTCTCTTGCGTGTAGAGTCCTGGTACCTATTCATACGCATAAAAGGTAACTCCAAAAGTAGTGGTGGGATTGGATTCTACTTGCACCTTTTAAGGAGATTGTGTTGGACCCAAGTTATGGTAACTACCATACACAAGGAGTCCTAATCCAGCTGGGAGAAGGATTCTAAGGTGGTGAGCTCTATAAATACAAGGCCTAGGTTAACATTATGAGGTAATACCTACTTTTGAGCACTAAACACTTAGCCTCCATTGTTTACCCTTGTAACGGCTTGTACTCATTCTCACACCGAGCTATCCCCCGGCGGCACAAGCCGTCAAGCTTCTGTGTGATCTGTTACTGTGCAGGTTCTGGCGCGTGGATTCTGTGATTGGACGCGCCGGCGAAACTTGGCGTTAACATTGGCGCTAGAAGGAGGGCAATGTTCGGGAGCGTTTTACCGACCCCCATATGGGCCGAAGGCTTTCTGTCAGAAGGGTTTGAGAGACCAATGGGCCGAAGCCTGTGAAGGTGTTAGAGGTGTTCGGGTCGGCATCTGAGTCCTCCTGGGGCTAGAGTTGAACCCAATCTTGTGGTGTTCGGGGTCGGGTCTTCGAGTCCTTTGGGCCGAAACCCAGACCAGGTCACAGGACCGATTGGGCCTGCACAGTGGGCTCTCTTGCGTGTAGAGTCCTGGTACCTATTCATACGCATAAAAGGTAACTCCAAAAGTAGTGGTGGGATTGGATTCTACTTGCACCTTTTAAGGAGATTGTGTTGGACCCAAGTTATGGTAACTACCATACACAAAGAGTCCTAATCCAGCTGGGAGAAGGATTCTAAGGTGGTGAGCTCTATAAATACAAGGCCTAGGTTAACATTATGAGGTAATACCTACTTTTGAGCACTAAACACTTAGCCTCCATTGTTTACCCTCGTAACGGCTTGTACTCATTCTCACACCGGAGCAATCTCCCGGCGGCACAAGCCGTCAAGCTTCTGTGTGATCTGTTACTGTCCAGGTTCTGGCGCGTGGATTCTGTGATTGGACGCGCCGGCGAAACTTGGCGTTAACATTGGCGCTAGAAGGAGGGGTTTTAGTGCTTAAACAATCACAATCAGATCTTTTTCCGGCGAGAGACGATGGCAAGTGCGGAATATGCAGTTTCCGACCGGGATAAGGCCAAGTCGCACCAGACCACTCAGGTGAGAGGGTCGGTGAAGGACAGACTGGGTTCTAGAATTCAGGACGATCAAAGGGAGCCGGCTGGCTCCCCTCGGAGGCGGCTCTTTCATGAAAGCCAACGTACTCCCAACCAAGCCAGTCGGATGGACGAAGCTAACCCACAGGCGTTGGAGTTGCATGAAAAGAGTCGCACATTAGGTAGTCGAGATCAAAGAGAATTCATCTTGCAGAAAAAGATGCAGCAAAACAAAGATGCTATGACGTCCCTACGTCTCCAACAGGAGGAACTCAAACTACAGATGGCTAATATGGCCGGGGAACAGGAGGCATCCTCCAGGAGGCGTAGGCACCATAGTCGGTCTCGGTCTCCCCGATGGGGAGAGGCTGATAGGGAATGGAGCAGACACCGCAATCGTTCGAGGGACGGCCGAAGCCGGAGGAGGAGCCGTTCAGCAGGCCGCCGATCAGAACACCCAGCCAAATATGGAAGGAGGAGGGGAGACGAGATTCCCGAACGTGAGAGGGACAGACCCCGATCGTCCAATCATGAAGGAGAATCTGACCCCCTCGCCCAAAGGGTAGCTGAGTTGGAGAAGCTTCTATTGGCCAAAAGCTCAACGGGGGAACCCTCGGCCTGTATAGGGTCACCCTTTTCTGTGGAAATAAATCGGGAGGTGGCCGACCCTAAAAAGAAGATGCCCCCAATGGAGACTTACGACGGGCTGGGAGATCCTTATGACCATTCCGATGGGTATGACAGGTTGATGACGTACTACGGCCATTCCGATGCGGCCAAGTGTCACATGTTCGCCACCACCCTGAAGAAGAGTGCCCGAGAATGGGAACATTGGCGTCAGGGTCAGTAAGCTCGTGGAAGGACCTTCGAGAAAAGTTTCATGCTCGGTTTGGGAGTAATAAAAGACGGGGAAAGATCACAGCATCCCTCATGCAGGTCAGGCAGAGATCAGACGAGAGCCTGGGGCAGTACGTTAAAAGGTTCCGAGAGGCTGTGGGGTCGGTGGCAGAGTTGAACTCCCCACAAGCCTTGGGATTCTTCACAACCGGGCTAGACATCGGGAAATCCAAAAAACTGATGAAGGACCTGGTGATCAACCCTCCGGCGGACTTAACAGAAGCGTTCCACAGGGCCGAGGGTCACATAGCAATTGAGAAAGCGATGGGGAATTTCAAACCGCAATCCCAGTCATACGACAAGTCCAGAGATCGGGACAAGCAGAGTTATCAGAAATCTGACATCCAAGGTAGATCGGACAGTTACGGTAAGAGGAATTATAATGGAGGAGGGTCGGGCAGTGGAAGGCCACCTTTCCCAAACAAAAATGTCAACAAAGTGTACACTGCACTCACCACAGATCGGGCCAAGATACTGGAGGAGATACGAAACAAGCCCTTTTTCGAACCATGCCCAACGATCACAAAACCGGGAAAAAGGGGTCGGAACAAGTACTGTGCGTACCACCAGAGTCGAGGTCACACAACAGAAGATTGCAATAACTTGAAAGACTTGATAGAAAAGAACGTACAGAATGGGTAGTTGGTACGGTACGTAGTCGGCAGAGAAGGGTCGGAAGCTCCCCAAGAGGACATCAGAGAACCCCCCCAGGAAGCACAGCCGCAACCGAACCCCCAACCACGAGGAGTTATTGACGTGATATCGGGCGGTTCGGTAGGGCGTGTAACCGGTAGAAAAAGGAGTGGGCATCTCGAAGCCGTACTGTCACTGGCCGGCTCCTCGCCCAGGAAGGACAGGCCATACTCAGGCACGACCATCTCCTTCTCAGATGACGACTACCCTACCGACCACATTGAACCACACGACGGGGCATTGGTTATAACAGCTCAGGTCGGGCTGGTTGACATGAAACGAATGATGATTGATAACGGGTCCTCAGTCGACATACTCTATACACATGCCTACCAGAGGATGGAGTTGGGGGGAAAGAAGATGGAATAGGGAGGCGAAGGCCCGTTATACGGCTTCAGTGGGGACCCAGTTCATGTGTCGGGCACGATAGAACTGTCAGTCCGATTCGGTACGGCCCCTCAGCAGACAGAAATCATGGTAAAGTTTTTTGTGGTACAAGTGGATTCGGCTTACAACGCCATCTTGGGAAGGCCTACTCTCGCGGAACTGCAGGTAGTAACATCTATACCTCACTTCAAAATAAAGTTTCCGACACCGAACGGGATAGGGGAGGTAAAAGGTGATCTCGATATTGCCCGAAGGTGTTATCGGAACACTCTGATATCTTCAGGAGTCGGGGTCAGTAAACGGAAATAGACAATGACCATCGAGTTAGAGCCGTTCACGGAAGGAAGTACCGAACCTATGGCTCTACCGGCCGAAGAAACGGAGGATGTCGAGTTAATACCGGGGAATCCAGACAAACTGATCAAGATTGGGGCAGGATTAACCGAACAGCTGCGAACAGGTTTGGTGGAATTGCTTAGGGTATACACCGACATCTTTGCTTGGGAACCCAGTGACATGCCCGGGGTAAGCAGATCAGTAGCGCTGCATAGGGTCCATACCGATCCGAAGAAGAAGCCCGTGATACAGAAAAGAAGGATCTTTGCCCCGGAAAGACAGAGGATCATAGACGAAGAGGTCGCTAAACTGCTAGACGCAGGGTTCATCTTCGAGATCGACTATCCCGAATGGCTGGCGAATGTGGTATTAGTTCAGAAGCAAAATGGAAAGTGGAGGATGTGCATCAACTACACGGACCTGAACAAGGCGTGCCCTAAAGATTTCTATTCGTTACCCAACATAGACCAGCTGATTGATGCCACTTCAGGGTATGGAATGCTAAGTTTCATGGATGCTTTCTCGGGGTATCACCAAATATCGATGCATAAGGAGGATATCCCAAAGACTAGCTTCATCACTCATCGGGCAATATATGCATATCGGAAGATGACCTTCGGACTGCTGAACGCTGGGGCAACCTACCAACGTATGATGAACTTCGTGTTCAGAAAACAACTGGGGCGGAGTATGGAAGTGTATGTGGACGACATGATCGTCAAAAGCATGTCGGTCCGGGATCATCTGGAGGATTTAGCAGACTGCTTTGAGACGGTAAGACAACACAATCTGAGACTGAACCCGACCAAGTGTACCTTCGGATTGGGTTCAGGGAAATTTCTGGGATATCTGGTCATTAAAAGGGGAATCGAAGCCAATCCAGAAAAAATCTCGGCGATCTTAGACATGAAATCTCCGAAAACATACAAAGATGTCCAGAGGCTGACGGGTCGAATCGCGGCCCTTCGGAGATTCATGTCAAGGTCAGCAGAAAGGTGCCTACCCTTTTTCGACACTCTCAAGGGTCCGAAAAATGACAAAAGCTTCCAGTGGACTTCGGAATGCGAAGACGCGTTCCAGGAGATCAAAAGATATTTGGGTTCAGCACCATTGCTGATGAAACCAGTTGCCTCTGAGCCTTTATATTTATACTTAGCTGCCAGCCCAATGGCGGTTGGGGCGGCACTGGTAAGGGATACGGGAGGCAAACAGTTCCCGGTGTATTACGTCATCCATGTTCTCAGGGACGCAGAGACGAGGTACCCGAACCTGGAAAAGTTCGCTTACGCCCTCATAATTGCTAGCAGAAAGCTTAGGCACTATTTCCAGAGTCGGGTGATAGTGGTCTACACTAATCAGCCCTTAAAGAAGATTCTGCATAAACCCGAGGTGTCAGGTCGATTGGCCGCGTGGGCGATGGAATTAACACAGTTTGCTATAGAGTATCATCCCCGAACGGCAATCAAAGGGCAGGCGCTAGCAGATTTTGTAGTGGAGTGCTCTTTCACAGATCCGAAGATGAATATAGTGGACGAGGCACAACTGGATCAGACCTTGTGGACTCTCTACGTAGACGGATCGTCAACTTCAGACGTCAGCAGAGCAGGGGTCATTCTGACAAGCCCAGAAGGGTTCAAGGTCCAACAAGCCATCCGGTTCGGCTTCAAGGCCACGAACAACGAAGCAGAGTACGAGGCCATCTTAGCAGGAATACGATTGGCCCGAAGTCTAGAAGTACAAAGGTTAATCATTTACAGTGACTCACAGCTGGTGGTCAAGCAGTTATCGGGCGAGTACGAAGCTCGGGGGGCAAGGATGACCAAATATCTGGCCGAGTTAAAAGATAAGCTCACATACTTTGCATCGCACAGTTACTTGGGGGTGGATCGATCAAACAACACCATAGCAGATGCCCTGGCGCGATTGGCAACTACCGAATCGAGCTCTTTCGATGGATTGGTGTACTTAGAGACTTTGGAAAAACCCAGTATCCCGAAGACAGAAGTCCTAGCGTTAGACCGACTCAATTGCTGGCTCACTCCTTATATCTCATATTTGGCCGAGAAGACCCTACCTTCGGACCGAATTCTAGCCAGGCAAGTCAAACATCGAAGCTCAAACTTCGTACTCATAGATGGAGATCTTTACCGAAGAGCCTTTAGCTCTCCACTATTGAAATGTTTGACCCCTTCAGAGGCAGACTACACACTTCGGGAGGTTCACGAGGGGATCTGTGGGGATCACATGGGAGCAAAATCACTGGCACATAAAATTCTGAGGCAGGGGTATTACTGGCCGACTATCTACACAGAAGCAAAGGAATTTGTCAGGAGGTGCCCCAAGTGTCAGCTGAACAGCAACATTCCACATCAACCTCCAGAAGAGTTGTACTCGGTCCTATCTCCAATTCCCTTTGCTGTATGGGGAATTGACATCCTAGGCCCTCTACCAAAGGCTAAGGGCCAGGTTAACTTTGTGATCGTGGCCATAAATTATATGACGAAGTGGGTCGAGGCCAAGCCACTGCAAAAGATAACCGAGCAGGAGTGTTTAAAGTTTGTCAAAGAAGGAATAGTCTACCGGTTCGGCATCCCGATGGTAATAATCTCAGACAATGGCAGGCAGTTCGTCGGGTCAAAATTCGAGGGCTTTCTGAAGGAGTTAGGCATCCAACACCGAAAAACTTCGGTTGCCCACCCTCAGTCGAACGGACAAGTGGAAGTAACCAATCGAACCCTACTCAATGGAATAAAGCGTAGGTTGGATGAACTGAAGGGTCGGTGGCCTGAAGAGTTATTATATGTTTTATGGTCATACCGAACTACCCCACGAACTACAACGGGGGACTCCCCATTCAGATTGGCATATGGGACCGATGCTCTAATTACTGTGGAGATCGGATCACCCTCCCTTCGAGTCAGCCAATACAAAGAATTATACAATGATGATGGCTTGAGAACAAATCTGGATCTACTAGACGAAGTTCGGGATTCGGCTGTGATGAGGTTGGCAATCTATCCACAACGGACAGCCAGACACTATAATCAGAAGGTGAAGTCTAGGAGGTTTGCAGTAAGAGATCTAGTCCTCCGGGAGTCGGAGGCTTCAACCCCCCTGAACACCGGCAAGTTAATGCTTAATTGGGAGGGTCCTTACGAAGTGATAGGAGTGTCGAAGCCAGGAACATACCGGCTTCGAGCAATGAACGGTTCGGAGGTAAAGAATACATGGCATGCTGGAAGACTTAGAAAATTTTACCAGTAATAGTTGTGTCATTCTTACTTTTATCTATGTAACCGATTCAATTTAAATGATATAAACGAAAGTTTTTGTTACATGTTTAACTTCATCTATATTCATGCGTTTTATTACTACTCGAACGGACACGCTTCGGGCACTATCCTATCAAGAGGTTCGGAAAGACACCACTGATCGAGATAAGTCCCGAGCATAACTGACCGAGAGATCGATACATTCTTAAAAAATAGACCTCGGGTACTATCCGATCAAGAGGTTCGAAAAGATACCACTGATCGAGATAAGTCCCGAGTATAACTGTCGGACCCTTCAGTATCAGATAAACTCTAAGGGCAATCCGATTAAACAGTTCGAATGAACAAAATTGATCGAGATTAGTTCTAAGTAAAACTGACAACAGATATTCACGGGCCAAAAGGTATATCTCATTCATACTCGTAAAGTTTTTACAACCCGATCGCTTACGATTCGGGTAAAAGTACAAAAAAAAAATAAAAAAATCCTACATATCTATTCGGGGGGAGGATCGTCTTCAGACTCGTCGTCCGAAGAATCGAGGATCGAGGAATCAAGCCCAGCAGCCATCAGCTTGGCCCTAGCCTTTTCCCGATAAGTCTCGTACCCTTCACCAAATTGGGCCAGGACTTTATCGTTCAAAGCTTCGGACTCTTCATACTCGGCGATGGCCTGCTGTCGGGCCTCAGCCACTTTATCAGGGAATGCATCGACGGCAGCGGTCAAAGCGTTGTTATCCTTTATCAGGTACATCAGCTTGTCGTGCATCCTGGAGAATTTGAGCGTAATGCTGTCAATGGTATTCTCCCGATCCTTGACCTCCCGAAGCAGACGATCCTTCTCTGCCAGAAGTGAGCCGTGCTCCTGCTCCAGCTCCTTGACCCGTTCCTCGGCTAGGACCGCCCGGATTTGCGTTTCCACAAGGGACTCCTGTTCCTTCTTCAGCTCGGACCGTAGCCCCGAAACATCAGCCTCAAGCAGCTCTATTTCCGTCCCCAGCTGAATCTCTTTCTTTGTAGATCTGGCAAGGGGAGGGATGACTCTGGCTAGGATGGCGTTGGCCTGCAGCGAACATATATATATCAGTATAAGAAGTAAGAGTTAGATTTATTAACAAGCACTCAGATCCACAAAGCAAAAAATTACCTGGGTCTGAGCCCGAATGTAAGCCACCAAGAACTGATCAGATGAGTATCCTTTAAACCGTTCGTCGTCTCCAGGAAGTTTGAAGTGATCGAAGAGGGTGAAAGGGAAGACATCTGATGGGCTCTTGGGCCAACAAGTAGTTGGCGATCCTTGTGAGGAGCTGGGCCCAGAAGAAGGCGTGGTATCCCGGTCGGGACCAGTAGTCACCATCTGACCGACCGGACGGTCGAGATCCTCCGACAATCGAGGCTTCTTGAGTCGGGGTTCGGGAGGAACATCTTCAGTTTCCTCCGAATCCTCGATTACCTCGGTCGGGGGAGGAGGAGGTGGAGGTAGAGACGGCTTCGGCATGGGGGGCGGAGGAATTATTGCGGACGCTTTGATGGCCGGTTTGGAGGGCTTCTTGGATTTCTTCAGTAAAGCCGCCTTCTCCGCACGGCTCATCTTCAGCGCCCCTTTTTGTGTGTTCGGGGGCTCGGGCCCCGAAGTGGATCCCAGTGACAACTCACTGATCAGGACCGTATCCTCCTTAGCAGCGTCGTCGGTCACGGGTGGTCGGATGAACCCCGTGGTGATGGTAGTAGGGACGAAGGAGTCGGCAACGCCCTCAGGCTTGAAAATGGTCACTGTACGGGAATGAAAGGATTAGGGCATGAAAGGCTTAACAGGAAAAGAAATAAAATATAGAAAGACAGAAGGTAATCACAGCCGTGTTTGTACAGCCAGGATTCGTCCATTAGAATCCCCACGTTCCACTCGGTTTTCTTCCATCGAGCGTAGAATGTCTTGAAAGCCTCGGCTCGACCCGTCGGGAACTTAGAAATCTTGGCCGCCTGGTCGGCTGGATGGGCCCAGGAGGGAAGGAGTTGGAGGTCGGACCCCTTGGCGTAGAACCACTGTTCATGCCATCCCTTGTTGCTGGAAGGGGTCTTGATTGGGACTGTACGGTTGGGGCTTTTGGTGAGTTGACGAAGCCCAGGCTCTTTCGACCCGCCGAGGGTGAACAGAGCAAAGAAGAGGTCGAGCCCAGGAGTGAGACCCACCTCTTGACATATAGCAATGAAAGAGACCAGCTGGATATATAAGTTCGGCACGAGTTGTGCAAACCTGATCCCCACGAAGGTCAAAAAAGAGGTGATGAAATCGTGCAGTGGGAACCGAACCCCGTACTTCAGAACGTATAATGGAACGGCCATCCATTTACCCTCGGGCCTCCAGAACATCTTCTCTTCTGGCTGAGGGGTCCTGAGTTCGTACTCTGTGGGTATCTTGAAGAGAGTGCGGATATCGGAGATTTGGGATGATGTGATGGTAGAACGCGTATAAAGGTGAGAGAACTCTTCAGGGGAGCGGTAGGCATCTCGAATTCTAAACTCAGCATCCTCCGAACTAGGAAGGTTCAAAGGAGTGGTGTCAGTAGAGACATCCGGCAGTATGACCTCCAGGAGGTCGCCGGCGGTGACGGTGGCAGGCTCTGTGGTGGGGATGATGCTGGAATCGGCCATTTTACGTGAAAAATGGTGAAAATGAGGAGTTTAGAAGAAGGAAATAAGCAAAAGTAGCACTCAAACGCTAAATGAATAGGGGAAAATGGTGAATACGGAGGAGCGGAATCTCGCCGGAAATCGCCTTGCAGGAAAATTTGAAATTAGAGGATTTGAGAAAGAGGAGTCAGTAAAGGTGATAATGAAGGGGACGTGGGGTTTTTATAAGTTGTACGGCACGGAACCCCAGGGTGGCTAATAAATGTTTAAGGTGGGTCCAGACGTTAAAAGGCGTGCAACGTTTCAAATATCTATAACAGACCGTTGGACTTCCCTAGACATCCCATCATTAGCTGTCGCGACTTCCCAAGTCTCTAGTCATAAATGTGTTATAACCAGAGACTGGGGGGCAATGTTCGGGAGCGTTTTACCGACCCCCATATGGGCCGAAGGCTTTCTGTCAGAAGGGTTTGAGAGACCGATGGGCCGAAACCTGTGAAGGTGTTGGAGGTGTTCGGGTCGGCATCTGAGTCCTCCTGGGCTAGAGTTGAACCCAATCTTGTGGTGTTCGGGGTCGGGTCTTCGAGTCCTTTGGGCCGAAACCCAGACCAGGTCACAGGACCGATTGGGCCTGCACAGTGGGCTCTCCTGCGTGTAGAGTCCTGGTACCTATTCATACGCATAAAAGGTAACTCCAAAGGTAGTGGTGGGATTGGATTCTACTTGCACCTTTTAAGGAGATTGTGTTGGACCCAAGTTATGGTAACTACCATACACAAGGAGTCCTAATCCAGCTGGGAGAAGGATTCTAAGGTGGTGAGCTCTATAAATACAAGGCCTAGGTTAACATTATGAGGTAATACCTACTTTTGAGCACTAAACACTTAGCCTCCATTGTTTACCCTTGTAACGGCTTGTACTCATTCTCACACCGGAGCTATCCCCCGGCGGCACAAGCCGTCAAGCTTCTGTGTGATCTGTTACTGTGCATGTTCTGGCGCGTGGATTCTGTGATTGGACGCGCCGGCGAAACTTGGCGTTAACACAAGGCATCATTAAACTTTCCCTGGCTGTGAAGGTCATTACCCCGCCACAATGTAAATGGATCCATTCGATTAAACGATTCTGCCTCTTTACATTCGATTATCTATAAGTAGTAACATAATGATTTGCTGCTTTTGCCTGTACAAATTATGAACACTACTAAGTGCTAATCATTTATTTGTTATGAAATTATGGAAGTTTATATTATATTCTCCATGGGTCATTATTTTGATTCAAAAATTCATGCTCCTGGATTGAAGTTCTGATGAATTTCATTTTTCTTTAAGCAGGAATTAATGACAGGTTAAATTATTTTTCTCAGTGCCTAGTGGAGTGGGCGAGAAGGGTGATGGGAGATGGCCGACGGGGATTTAGTAGAACATTTTTGTGTTTCATAGTCATTTTTCTTGTAAAAAGTTAGTCATTTTTCTTGTAAAAAGTTATTTAAATATCAACTTGGTAATTTGTCCTTTCATCAAAGAGCTGCTTCTTCGTCACATGGGTGATTGGGTTCATTTGATGGTTTCGAATAAAGGAAGGATTTTTGTGAGCTGTGGTGGTCCTCGCTTCATCCTGTATTGTTTAAAAATAGGTTGGCTTGGGTGTTGTTAGTTAGTGCAGGGAGTGGTGACTGAGCTTCTATGTATTTATTATTTTTGGTTGCTTTCCTATAGTTTGAATGATTGCTCATCCTTTCCTTGTCCCATTTGTGTGACATTTCTATTATATACAACTACAGTTCAGGTTGTTAGTCCACCAGAATTTGCAAAGAGAAAATGGGAGTGACTTGTATTAATTTGTATTTGTCAATTTTATTGCTTATGTTTATCTTGTTTAAAAAGTACGGATATGTTTGACAGATTTTGAAGCATTTGTAGTTAGTTGGATATTGAATTGAATCCAATTTCATGTTAGTAGAGTTCTAATTGTTCATTGTATTAAATTTTTTCAAATAAGCTCTACAATAAACTTCATTAATGGCAAGCTAACATGGGCCACATTGAACATGAGTATGCTTTGAAAGGCATTGCCACAGAGAAGATCAACCTTTTACTTTGGAGTGCTTTAGCTCTAACTCTTGATGGGACAAAATGTGATTAAGATATTTTCAGCAAGAACTAGATGAGATTGCATTTTTACTTCTTCGGGCCTTTCAGAACACCAGTCATCATTATGTTGTTTTTTTTTCACTTTGTTTTATTGAAAACTCCTTTGTTAATAAAAACCCTTTAAGCTTTGTTCCACCATATCATTGAGACAATCACTAAAACAAACTCAAGCTTATAGAAACAGAATTAACAAGAGTCATTCTATCAAAACAGGAACATAGTATTTTTCATTGTACATTGCAAAATGGCACTGCATTCCCATTTCTTTGATGCTGCTTGAATATAACATTAGTATTGTCGTCAGTTTTCTCAATAGGTGCCCCTGAGACTGAGCAAGTTGGTTTTTTCTTCTTCAAAACCCTACTGCCTAATGATCTCCACCATCGTCCACCTTGGCTTCCTCTTCCAGTGCGTGGCCTTTTCTGACAATCAACTTAGTCTTTCTATTTGAAGAGCTAACAGTCGTCCCATAAAAGTTTCAACGTTTTTAGTAAGATCCCAGAAGGCAATACTTCCATCAGTAGATCCACCAAGTACAATATACTGACTTCCAATTCTACAGTTATCTGCAAATCAAAATTTCAGCAATAAATAAAACTACTTTGGCAGAGGCACTCAAATTAGATGAAATCACAATATTAAATTTAGGCTACTGCAAGAAAGTATATGAAAACTTGTTTGTAATAATCTTCCCAGTATGCATGTGTTCTGGAGAGTGTTAGTTATGGAGTTGTTACCAGAAGGGAACATTAGTTTCCAAATACTAGAGACCAGGCCCCAAGTCCAACTGAGTCTCGATAGTGAAGGTATGCGTTTAAGAAAGGTCCTTTGCAATGATTAAAGGTCAGGGCTTACAGCTCAGGCATTTGAGCATGAGTATGCAAGTTTCAGTACAAGTACAACCACTTTATGTGAAATAGAAAAGGTTAGGTCTGAATCCTATCCTTCGAATATTTCAGCTTGATGGGGAAAACACAGAGAAATGGATTTAATTCAGAACAAGTTAAACCTGGATCGAAAAACTTCAGTACTAAATTTCCTGATAAATTGAATATTTCTGATCCAACCAAACATCAAGCTTTGTTCTGAATGAGGAGGGCGAAACGGGGATGCATATGCTATCAAACCATCGAGTGACATCCTTCTAATTCACTAACAATGGCATTCTAGCCAGAAATCTATGAACTACTTTATTATTCTCCAATCCAGTTACCATGACTCTCTAGGCAAGTCTAACAATGGTCTGACAAGTTTTAATAAAATTCATAATTTTATGCCAGTACATAAGTTTCTAGCAATTTTCTCTAAATTAAAGAAGGTGCACGGAAGTTCTCTACCTCTTATTTGGGACTTCATTACTTGGGAAGCCTTGGCAGTAGAACATGGATATATTATTCCAATAAAACGATCTTCAATTCTCGATGTCATAGACTCAGATAGGCTTCTTACAACAGGTGGATTTATTGTCCAGATGATAAAAATAAATAAATTATATGAACATTAGAGAGAGATTACATCTTGTTTCCGACTGGAGGGCTTCAAAGCTGGATAAACGTCTGAGATTAGCTGCAAGTGGTAAAACGAGTTCAGATTGCATTATAAGGAATTGCATCTGTAGGATTCAACATGCCACTAACAATTCATTAAAGATAAAGCACGGGTTTGGGTGCTCTTAGATATGCACTACATCTTCCTTTGTGTCATTGAAGACCACAGAAAAGAGGAAAAAATATTTTTCAAGTGTCTCAAATTATGAAAAATATGAGAATATTCTTACCGACATTTTTTATGAAGAATTTTAAATCAAGTTAAATATATATAATCTTTCCAGCAATACTTAAAGATTAAATAATGGTATCAACATCGCCAACAATATAGACTATTTTACAGAAAATTTACATGGCAATTGTTATCAACAAAGATAAGCATTCAACTCTGGAGAGAAAAACAAAAGACAAACAATAATTCAACAAAAATTTAGATACAAATCAGAATAAATCACTATTTAAGGTTCTCATTCATTCACAGAAGTTTTAGAAGGCCAAAATCATACGCAAAATTCTACAATTTTCATAAACAAAACCATTTAAGGTTCTCATTCATTCATACATTCATAGTCCGAAACACAACAAAATGAAAATTGAAACATATAGCAAAATGAGGAAAGCTAAGACAATGGAAGCAAGCAAGCAAGAAATGGTTTACCGATTCGCGATAGAAATCCGATTTGGAGAGAAATTGGGTGGAGCTTTGGAGAGAAATCCGATTCTAGGTCATTGTTTTGGGTGTTTCTCTTTGCATTCTTTGCCGGTTTTGGAGATTTGGAGAGAAACTTGTGTTCTAGGGCACTGATTTGGGTTTTTTCTCTTTGCATTCTTGGCCGATTTTGGAGATTTGGAGAGAAGCTTGTGTTCTAGGGGACTGTATTGGGAATTTCTATTTGCCGAAATTGGAAAGAAGCTTGTGAGGAGAGCGGGTTTGTTAAAAAAAACAATGAAGCCTTTTAAATAGTTATGCTCTTTAAGCGAATTATGCTTTTTTAGGATTTATGCTCTTCATCTTTTGTATATATATTAGCCGATAACCCGTGCCTAAATGCATAATATTTCTTATGCTTTACAGGAGGTTGACGAAGATCATCTCTAGTCTCTCAAAGAACCAACCTCGATGTCCTCAACTTTACCTATATAGTACAGCTGACAAGGTCATACCATTTCAATCAGTAGAGTAATTCATTGAGGTTCAAAAAGAAATGGGGAGAAAAGTTTGGTCTTTTAACTTTGGGTATTCCCTCATGTAGACCACTATAGGACTTGTAGAACGTGTTTTTATTAAAAAATGGTGAATTCATTGTTTACTATAGTGCCTTCAGGCACGCGGACATTATATTGTAGAGATTTGTAATAGCTAATCAACCAATCCATACCTAGGATAACATCAGTTAGTCAACATATCGAAATCAGGAACTCAAAAAGTAGCAATATTTGTACAATGTATAGAAACATAGCCCAACTTAATTAAAAGAAGTTCATGATTTACAATTTATTCATAAATTACCCTATCACAAACATGTACTTTGAACTTGGGAATTTTGTTTTACTTTGAGCATAACACCGCACAGAGAAATTGTACTCATGACATGACATAAAACTCATTTAAGAAAATGAATTCCCAATTATTTGATGCTAAAAGAGAATCATGTTACATAATTATGTGAATAGTTAAAGAAAAATAGGACAGGTCAGCAAGATATGTATTGAGAGAACTCCGTGTTATACTTAAACGACTTAGTGTCTTTTCTTTTAAATTTTATAAGCTCCGTCACTGGAAATTGATTTCATTTGTTGCCATAAATTCACATTAATTTGTTTCTTACCGTAGCAGATAAGAACAAAGGGATTAAACCAGAGGCTATGCCATTTGAGATCTCTTGATCAAGTAATTCATGAGAGAGGTCATATTTAGTGCAGGAGTCTGTTTTCAGCACCCTACAGTTCCCAGGATGAATTCCTGCTATCTGCCAGACATAAACAATGGTAAATATAGATTACACAATTACTGATGAATAAGCAGCATGCCTGGCCAAAAATTGGTAAAGAAATATAAGCAACTTTATCTACAAGGATACTTGCAGGAAGCATCTGCAAAATATGAGTTGTATGCATAACGATTTACAATTACATAGAATTTGTTGTTAACCATACTGGCAATTAGATGATATGTACCAAGATTGTTCAGATATGGTGAATGGAGCATAAACTTTATAAAAAACTAATCGAAGGATGGAAAAAATAATGCTGAATAAAGAAAAGAAGAGGAATACAAACTGCTTGTGCACATTTATGAATGTACCTGGCAGGCCTTCTGCATAGCAGAATGAGTTTGATCAGAATAATAAACCACAAGCTTTCCAAGAGCATCTTTACCTATTCTTCTTAAAACTTTGTCACAAGCAGCCAGAAGTACAACAAGCATAGCTCCACTTACAGTGCCTTGTATTACTCCACCACCCTGTCTTGTAACATGGTTCCCAACAGAAAATCTCTGTCATGGTCAACTATTACACATAAATTGATCCAATATTGTTCCTACTGAGAGAGGAGAAAAAAAAGCCCTAAACCAGCCATATTAAGTATAATTCTTATAAATTATGTCTAAACTTTTCAGTTTCTAACATCCAAAAAATCATTGAGCCAAAATTTCTCTCTTCAGAACGATTTATCAATTTAATTGAGGTCCAAGCTGTAAGACCCCAACTTTTATGAATAAAGATGAATTTTCTATAATTATCATTTTTAAAAATTATGGAATGAATTTGATATAATGTTATAGTTGTGGGTAATATTTATAAATTTTTCAAAATACGCAAGTGGTTATATAATATTCGATTGGTCGGGAAATATTCGTTTTAACAGAAAATATTCGTACGATGGCACAATCATTGGTGGACCCACAACAGAATTATTGTTGGATTGAGAAAACGACAAAAATATTTTATGAAAATAACGGCGAAAGTTTTACTGTTAACTATTGAAACACTAGGTGTTAAAAGTACAAGAATACGCGTGGTTGCATAGTAGAACACGATATTGATTATTGATGCTTACGTGAGAAGTCACTCAGTTTTGTTCAATTATTGCTTCAGTAATTATTGCATAGTATCTCACGTTATTTGATTCAATTATTGTCGATATTTTATATATTATTAAATCAATAATTGAGATGAAAAAGTTATTAATATTATTATTTGCAATTTAACGATGTCTAGAAGTTCTGCCAAGGAGAGGTTTGGTCACCTAATTGCGCGCTAATAGGGAGAAATCCTTATTGGAAAGCCCCCTCTTTCCTGTGAACGACCTGGTCGATTAATATTGTGAATTATAATAATGATGATAAATGTTGTTAAAAATATTGAGGATTTTTTTATGAAGTATTTGTTGTATTTATAGACCCCCCCATTTATCCATTCTTCAAAATAATCGGTAGAAAATTATTTAATATTATAAAGGTGGGGCCACATGTGGGACCCAAGGGAGGAGAAAAGTCTTGGGGGGTGGAATTATTTTGTCACGGGTGGCGTAGTGTAGGGAATTCATGAAGTTACATATATATATATATATATATATATATATATATATATATATATATATATATATATATATATATAAAGGTTTTGAAATGAGAATCTGGGGTGAGATTTTGATTCACGGGGTTGTAACCCGTGAATGATAACGTGATTATATATATATATATATAATATTTTATTAGAATATTTTATTAAATCAATATGGACCGTCTGTTTAAAAGTAAATCAATCTGGACCGTTCATGAATTAGTTATTATTCAATCCATTCTCCTATAAATAGAAGCTCATTCCTTCATTATTTCTTACGAATTCACTGAAACTCTAGATAGAGAAACTATAGAGAGAAAGAAGAAAAGTATTCTGCTACTTCACTACTTCTATATCTAGTTTCTTCTTTATAAGGTAAGGGGTATTATTTCTTTTGTATTCATGAAGAGAACTTCTTTTATTCCATTTTTTTCATTATTCTGTTGGAATAACCTGTATACGCGGTCTATCGTATACTTGGTGAAATTCTTCTGTTATTCCATTCTTTATTATTCTGTTGGAATATCCTGTCTGTGCATTTTACGCCGGACCTGTTTCCGTCTTTATTATTCTATTGGAATATTCTGTCTGTGCGTTTTACGCCGGACCTGGTTCCGTCTTTAATATTCTGTTGGAATATCCTGTCTGTGCGTTTTACGCCGGACCTGGTTTCGTTTTTATTATTCTGTTGGAACATCCTGTCGGTGCAAATTTCGCCTGACCTGGTTCCGTTATTTATTATTCTGTTGGAATAACTTGTCTATGCGAAGTACCGCATGCATGGTGATTTTTTTTGTTATTCCATTCTTTATTATACTCAGTTGGTTAAAGTTTTGACTTCTATACTCTATGTAATTAGTGGAATATCCTTGATATTTGCGCTTCATCCAGTATCTTTTCATGGAAATATTCTTCTGAGCATTCTTGAATTTTACTCTACAAAGAAGTATCATGTTGACAATTTTGACGTTATTAATTCCTAAATAAATTAATTCTTGAACTTGTTTTTATTGAATTCTTATATCATTGTCATCATCCTCATGTTTATATTTTTTGAAAGTCATCTGTGGCCTGTTTTGCATAGATGGACTTGGTATGATTATGACCAGGGATTATTCGGTGTAATCATGACCGTAATGTTACAAAGGATGTGGTAAAAGTCCTCATTGGCCCATAGTGCATTGATGGACAGTTGTTGACATGATCATGACCATTGATGAATATACGAATATCCTTGGCCCGTAGTGCATGGATAATTTATGGTTGTGATACTAATGAATATCATTGACCGTACTGCAGGGATGATGTGGATTATTTATTAAGCTGAGTCCCATCGATAAAAGTGATGAAAAACCTTTTAAATCATAAAAGATAGTAGATTTTATTCTCTATTTGACTCTTTTAATGGATTGCTTGTTCCCCTGCAGTTAAACTTGATGTCTATTGTATTTTATCAGTTTAACATTGTTGAAGGTTAATGATAATTTATTCTGCATTATCTTAGTTATAATATTTCTTACTGGGCTAGTTGAGCTCACCCTTTCTTTCACTGTTCTCTTCAGGAAATGAGAACGTAGCCGGGACTAGTCGGAGAACAGAGTGACGGTCCAGATGATAGTATTAGTAGTCCTCACTATTATATTAAATAGTGTGACAATAAATATAATGAGGACTTATTCTGAGAGTGGATATTGTCTAGAAGACAATAATTGTATTAAAACTCACAGCTCTCTTGTTTTATATTAAAGATTGTATTCGTATTCTGTACCATGTATTTGGCGACTCAGAATAGGTGATGTATACCTATTTTGGGGGCGTCACAGTTGGTATCAAAGCTTAGGGATATGATCCCTAGCTAAGATGTGAGATAAGAACTAGGAGGGGAGAGACGGGGAATTCCTTCCTTAGTATGACCTACCTAAATTTATTTGGTATTTAATTGGTCGGTCAGAGTATAGAGATAATATATTGCATGTCAATTAACCTTTGTTTTGTGGTAATATTTGAAAATGGCATCCGAGAATGTTGAGATTAGCAATGGAGCACATGAGACCGTTGAGTTTCCACAGATTAATAATCAGGATAATGTGCATTAGGAAGGCAACAATCCTCAGGCAAATAACAACACTGACCAAATGATGAACGATGGAATGTTCCGAGGCTTCATACAATTCATGCAACATCAGGCGAGAGTGGCTCCTGTCCAAAATGCAGGTGGAAACACTGGCAAATCTCGAACGGTCACCGCCAAACAGTTCAAGGAGCTGGGACCATCAGAGTTTTTTGGAGAACCAAAACCACTTAAGGTGGAGACATGGATAAAGAAGATCAACAAGATATTTGATGTCTTGGGATGCTCTGAGGAGCAAAAGGTTCCCTTTTCCACCTTCATGTTGCAGGCAGAGGCAGATTACTGGTGGGAATCTATAAAACGTACTCAACCTGCCGCACTGAAGATGTCTTGGGAGAAGTTCCAAGAACTGTTCAACGACAAGTACTTTCCCGAAAGTATTCGTCACATGAAAGAGGTAGAGTTCATTAAACTGGAACAAAACAACATGACCATGTCGCAGTACGAAGCCAAGTTTGCCGAGTTGTCCCGGTTTGCGTCCCATTTGGTTGATAATGAGGAGAGAATGACACGAATGTTTCTAAGCGGTTTGAAACCCGAGATACGTCATTATCTTATCTCTCATAAATTGTGTTTGTATTCAGATGTTATTAATAGGGCTCAGTTATTGGAGTGCGATAATGAGTCAACCCAACCAAAAGAGAGCAGCTGATAAAATGATAATACTAGTGATAGCAGTCATCGAAGCGGTGACAATAAGCGTGGAGGGAATCAACATGCCAGAAATGGTAACCACTTCGGTGGTAATCATGGTGAAAACAATAAGAATGGACATTTCAAGAAGAGGAGATTCAACAATGATGGAAAGACGTCAGCACCAGCACCCGTTGTTAAGGAAGGAGAACGACCACCTATCATATGCTTCAAATGTGGAGGGGAAGGACACATCAGTCCAAACTGCGCGATTCTATCCAAAGCATGTTATAATTGTGGAAGAAAAGGTCACTTAGCCCAATTTTATCGTTCACCAAAGACAAGTTTAGCAAGGATGGAGGCACCAAAGGACATCCCAGAAAAGTCAAAGCTAGTAGTGCAAGGGAGAGCATTTATCGTGACCTCGCAGAAAGCAAGAAACCCAAACGAGGTCATCACGGGTAAGCTTATCATAAACTCTAGAGAAGCATATACCTTATTTGATACCGGTTCTACCCATTTTTTTATGTCTTCTACTTGTGCTCAACGTTTAAATTTGACTATAGAGAAGTTAGACTTTGACTAATCTATTGAAACTCCGCTGGGAGAAACTTTCATTACATCAACTATTTATAAGTCTTTTTTGGTTCAAATCGGTACTCTCACATTACCTGTCAATCTTATTTCATTGAAAATACTTGCATTTGACGTAATTCTAGGTATTGATTGGTTAATTACTCATCACGCAAAAATTTATTATTTTCGTAAGGTTGTTAGCTTTCATATTCCTAAACAACCTATTATGCGAATTCAAGCAACCAAACCATTAAAATCAATCACTGTCATCTTGTGACAACCCGATATTTTCGATATAAATAAATCTTAAATTTTGCGTATAAATTTTTTTTTATTTTAAGGATGAGGATTTGTACAAGATTATGTGTATATGTATTTATGTGGTAAATTAAACTATATTTATTACATGAATATTTACAAGTAAATTTATTTTAGAATTATTGATTATTGTAAAGAATATTTTTATAATAATTAATTTTAAGATAGAAATGTTTTTATTAATTATTTTCCATGAATATATAATCATATATTATTTAAATAATATATGAAATGATTTTTGAATAAATATAATAATTATTTTATTATATGAATTTTTGTACAGATTATTAAGTTAAATATTTTACCTTAATTATTAAGGTTAAATTGAAAAGATAAATCAGATATGGAATCCAAATCCTAATTTTGGATTATTGTCAAGGTATGAGAATAATGATATAATATAAATTATATTTTGATTTTTCAGTGCTATGTATATGTACGTTATGTCCGTATTGAAAATGGTTGGTCAATTACGGTGTATTTTGACCCAAACCCTAGTAATCATGTTAAACCCTAATTTGAGATCCAAATTAGGGTGTGAGATTATTTTATAAGTATGTTATATTAATTATGTCATATATTTAATGTATTAATTAGGTAAACCCTAATTAAAAATTCTGGAAACCCTAATTGCTATAATTAGTAACCCTAATTTAAAATTAGAGTTTGAGATTGTTGGGTATTGTATTAATGTGATCAATTATCAAGTATTATGATTATGATTATTAAATTTAGAAACCCTAAATTGTTAAACCTTAATTACTAAACTAAAACCTTAATTTAGTAATTAAAAACCCTAATAGTAATTTGGTAACCCTAATTACCAAAAGAATAAACCCTAATTGCTTTATTAGCAAAGTTAATTGTGATTAAGGGTTTTAAACCCTAATGCCCATGTGTTAGATAATTACAAACTTATTTTAATTAACAAAGTTAATTTTTCAAAATATTAGAAACTAAAATTTAGTTATTATTTTTGAATAAACCATAAATTAATAAATCCTAAAATTGGAAATTTTTGAAATCCTAGTTGCTAAATCTTTAAGGGTTAAATATTAAACCCTAAGCACTAAAATATCTAAACCCTAAACCTAAGACAACTTTCTAGAAAAAAAAAGGAAATGACAAAAATGCCCATATTAGGCATTTAAGAAGCTAGTTCTTAGGTTTTGACATTTAGGGATGGTTGTTCACCAAATCTAACAACTCCACATGCCCAAAACTCCAGCAAACAAGCCACAACTCAGCCAATTCATGCACCACAATTGCCTATAAATAAGTTGAGAGAGAGAAAATGCAAAGAATTGGCCATTTTGCTAAACAACTCTCACCAACTCTCTCTCTATCTAAAACCTCCGAAATTTCCTTCATATATCAGTGAAGAATCAAGCCCCACCATCACCCATAACAGATCATCAACATATGTGAAGCCAAAAATCAAAAATCGATCAAGAAAGGTATAATTTCTTTAATTTTTGAAATCCTTCAATTCGTGGTTAATTGTTGAAATTGATTTGTTAAATATGTGTAATAAGGAGTGTATTAATATTCTGGGTTGTTAGATTCATGACCCATAACATCAAAGTGCTCAAAATCAAAGTTTTTCCAACTTTTAAAAATACCGAAAACTGTTATTTTTAGGCAAATGTCGGGCCTTATATCTCTGTGATTATTTAGTGTTTTTGGTGTTTGTAAGTTGTTATGTATAGCTTGTTATGTGGTTTGTATGATCAAAAAAGAATCAAGGCCATATCTATTATAGATCGGGAGTTATTCTTGGTCAAAACCCGTTGACCGAAACTGCTAAAACAGCGAATCCAGATTTTTTTGAACGTTTTCCGTGGTGAACTTTGACCGGTTATTTCTAGTTCGATCCGTTGTTTTTATATGTGTGTTATGTGTTAAAGTTGTAGTCCTACATTAGTACTACACAGTGGAAGTGATAGATCACAAAAAAGTTACATGGATTGCAAGTTATAGAGGTCCAAAGTAGGCACCTCGAACTGTTCTTCGTGAGAAACAGTGTTGATAGCTACTTTATTTGCGGATCAATGGAGCACAGGGTGAAGGATTGTCCAAACAGGAGGGTAGATGCAGGTAGTGTGAATACTGGTAAGAATAGTGGGACATTAGCAATCACGGGACCGACATCATCAAACAAACCAACAAAGTCAACATCAAGAGTCTTCAATATGATGGTTCAAGACACGGTGGCAGCTGGCAATGCAGTTCCAGGTAATATTCGAATAACTTTTAATTTCGTATTTATAATTTTTCTATTTATAGTAAATTGTTTTATAAAGAAATGTTGAGGGAGGAATTTGAGTTCTTTTAAGAATCAAATTTCCGTTTAATCAGAAAGACAAGCTTTATGTGATTAGTTAAAGATCAGTTCGATCAAATTTGATCGAGATCTACTTGCGAAGAATATGTAGGCTATGTACCCGGTTATGTGTAGGTTTTTAAAGTGGTGATTCCGGGGACGGAATCCTTATAAGGGAGGGTGAATGTGACAACCCGATATTTTCGATATAAATAAATCTTAAATTTTGCGTATAATTTTTTTTATTTTATTTTAAGGATGAGGATTTGTACAAGATTATGTGTATATGTATTTATGTGGTAAATTAAACTATATTTATTACATGAATATTTACAAGTAAATTTATTTTAGAATTATTGATTATTGTAAAGAATATTTTTATAATAATTAATTTTAAGATAGAAATGTTTTTATTAATTATTTTCCATGAATATATAATCATATATTATTTAAATAATATATGAAATGATTTTTGAATAAATATAATAATTATTTTATTATATGAATTTTTGTAAAGATTATTAAGTTAAATATTTTACCTTAATTATTAAGGTTAAATTGAAAAGATAAATCAGATATGGAATCCAAACCCTAATTTTGGATTATTGTCAAGGTATGAGAATAATGATATAATATAAATTATATTTTGATTTTTCAGTGCTATGTATATGTACGTTATGTCCGTATTGAAAATGGTTGGTCAATTACGGTGTATTTTGACCCAAACCCTAGTAATCATGTTAAACCCTAATTTGAGATCCAAATTAGGGTGTGAGATTATTTTATAAGTATGTTATATTTATTATGTCATATATTTAATGTATTAATTAGGTAAACCCTAATTAAAAATTCTGGAAACCCTAATTGCTATAATTAGTAACCCTAATTTAAAATTAGAGTTTGAGATTGTTGGGTATTGTATTAATGTGATCAATTATCAAGTATTATGATTATGATTATTAAATTTAGAAACCCTAAATTGTTAAACCTTAATTACTAAACTAAAACTCTAATTTAGTAATTAAAAACCCTAATAGTAATTTGGTAACCCTAATTACCAAAAGAATAAACCCTAATTGCTTTATTAGCAAAGTTAATTGTGATTAAGGGTTTTAAACCCTAATGCCCATGTGTTAGATAATTACAAACTTATTTTAATTAACAAAGTTAATTTTTCAAAATATTAGAAACTAAAATTTAGTTATTATTTTTGAATAAACCCTAAATTAATAAATCCTAAAATTGGAAATTTTTGAAATCCTAGTTGCTAAATCTTTAAGGGTTAAATATTAAACCCTAAGCACTAAAATATCTAAACCCTAAACCTAAGACAACTTTCTAGAAAAAAAAGGAAATGGCAAAAATGCCCATATTAGGCATTTAAGAAGCTAGTTCTTAGGTTTTGACATTTAGGGATGGTTGTTCACCAAATCTAACAACTCCACATGCCCAAAACTCCAGCAAACAAGCCACAACTCAGCCAATTCATGCACCACAATTGCCTATAAATAAGTTGAGAGAGAGAAAATGCAAAGAATTGGCCATTTTGCTAAACAACTCTCACCAACTCTCTCTCTATCTAAAACCTCCGAAATTTCCTTCATATATCAGTGAAGAATCAAGCCCCACCATCACCCATAACAGATCATCAACATATGTGAAGCCAAAAATCAAAAATCGATCAAGAAAGGTATAATTTCTTTAATTTTTGAAATCCTTCAATTCGTGGTTAATTGTTGAAATTGATTTGTTAAATATGTGTAATAAGGAGTGTATTAATATTCTGGGTTGTTAGATTCATGACCCATAACATCAAAGTGCTCAAAATCAAAGTTTTTCCAACTTTTAAAAATACCGAAATCTGTTATTTTTAGGCAAATGTCGAGCCTTATATCTCTGTGATTATTTAGTGTTTTTGGTGTTTGTAAGTTTTTATGTATATCTTGTTATGTGGTCGGTAAGATGCAAAAATAATCAAGGCCATATCTATTACAGATCGGGAGTTATTCTTGGTCAAAACCCGTTGACCGAAACTGCTAAAATAGCGAATCCAGATTTTTTTTGAACGTTTTCTGTGGTGAACTTTGACCGGTTATTTCTAGTTCGATCCGTTGTTTTTATATGTATGTTATGTGTTAAAGTTGTAGTACTACATTAGTAATACACACTGGAAGTGATAGATCACAAAAGAGTTACATGGATTGCAAGTTATAGAGGTCCAAAGTAGGCACCTCGAACTGTTCTTCGTGAGAAACAGTGTTGATAGCTACTTTGATTGATGATTTCTCAAAGATCTGATGTTTTTTAACCACGAAATTTGTTATGTACTTGTAGTATTACACGATTACTACAATATGTATGTGTTATATCACTCGTAAACATTTTGTGCTAAGCGTTACACACGGTCAAACATAGCTACTCGGTTTCTACCTTATGGTTTCTGGGTAGCTCAAGAACATCTATAGCAACAGAAAGCGTCGCTATAGGCCTTTAGCGACAGATTTAATTAATAATTCCGGAAATTAATTAAAAAATAGAAAAAAATAGTTTTTAATTATTAAAAATACAAAATAAATTATAAAAAAATTATTTTAAATTCTGAAAATTAGTTTTTAATTATTTTAAATATATTTCATAAATATTTAATATTTTTGGAATTTTAAAAGTAATTAATTTATTTAATTATAATATTAAATAAATTATTTAAAAATGATTTAAATTCATGAAAAATCATTTAAAATTATATTATGATATAAGAAAATATTTTTGAGTTATTTTGATAACTTTTAATATTATTTGATAATTTTCATTAATAAAGTAATATTAATGATAATTAAGTTATTTATTAAATGAATTAAATAAATGAATTAAAAATGATTTTATTATATTAAAAATCATTTTAAATAATAATAAGGTATTTAAAAATATTTTAAGTTATAAAATATAACTTTTAATATTTAAAGGTAAATTTCATTAATTAATTATGATTAATGATAATAAAGTTATTTAATAATTATATTAAATAATTTAGTTTAAAAATGATTTTATTATTATAATAATCATTTTAAATAAAAATAAAGTGTTTAAAGATATTTTAAGTTATAAAATATAACTTTTAATATTTAAAGGATAATTTTTTTAATAATTTAATATTAATGATTATTAAATTATTATTAATGATATTAAATTTATTTAATAATTATATTAAATAAATAGTTTAAAAATGGTTTTATTTATTTAAAAATCATTTAAAAAGGATATTAATGATTTAAAAATATTTTAAGTTATAATTAATGACTTTTAATATATGGATAAATAGTTCATTAATATTTAAATATTAATGGTAATTATTTAATGATGATTTTAAATGTTTAAGAATCAATTTAAAGGTAATATAAATGTTTTAAAAATATTTTGAGTTATTATACATAACTTTAATATTTTGGCAATGGTTTCATTAATAGTTTAATGTTAATTAAATATTAATGATAATAGAATTGTTTAAGATTTAAATCATTTAATAATGATTCTGATATTTCAAAATTATGATAAATGATAATAATTATTTAATAATTATTATAAGGCCATGAAAAATAGTGCGACTGAGGTTTAAGTTATCCAAAGAGATATTGAATTACGGATTAGAGTCTTAGACTCGATATTTAACCGATAAAGCTGTCGGTAGACCGACAAAGATCAGAAATTGATCTGGACTTAGATAAATTGGTTAGTTAACTGTTTATTTATGATTCAATGGTTATCAAGGTTATATGACAATGTGATTAGGAAGGTGTTAATGTTTGATTATGAGTCAACGATTGTTGAACATGTGTAATAATGTGAATAGGAAATGTGCTGACTGCAATAAGCAGTGTTATGTGTACGTTATGTTATACTAATCAGTAAAATGATCTAATTAATGATAGGTTGTGATAGAAAAGGGTAGAACTAAGTTACAAAGTGTAAGCAGCGCATCAGGCAAGTATCCTAACTTTGCATTTTCTTTATGCAATGGTCAGAAGTGAGAAGATCAGAATTATTATTATGTACAGATTGTTAAATCTATATTATATACACCCTTTGATTATCAACATGTTAGTATATGATAATTCGAATATTTATTCTGTTCGTTAATTTCTAGAAATAATTATACAAGTGTCCCCACTTGGATAATCATTGTATTCAATCGCATGTTGATATACCTTTGATATACATATATGTTGAATTATATAAGACCTTTATTACGAAAACCCGACAGGTATGAACATCCCGATAATGGGAAAATTTTTATGCACCCAAGGCGGACAGAGTGAACGATAACATCGTTCTTATACATGTAGTATTGATCAGTACAGGGTACAACAGGGCTGATCACCCTCCGTGCCCGTAAGTCATGACGGTTTACAGATGAATTTCTGTTCAAACCTTTTCGAAAATGAAAAATAATGTTCATAGTATGTCACAGAAACCCCATGCATAGTCAATACGTAGTTTCAAAAATTTGAAAGAGGGTTGTTATGTTATTTTTATTGGTACAGAATACTTCAGAACTACTTACTAGTTGTAGAAGAATATTATAAGAAAAACATTTAAATTCCTTCAGCCTATATATATATATATATAATACTTGCTGGGCAATCAAATGCTCATTCTTGCTTAATTTAAATGTTTTCAGCTAAGTGTGAAGGACCAGAATGATCTGTCAAGAACAAAGGAAAAGGAAAAGTTGCTGAATGACTTTATATGTTATTGTTTGTAATAGTTTTAGATTATGAAAACTATGATATATATATATTTATATATGTTATGACATGTAATGAATGATTAAAGGTTACGTACTTGGGAGAAAGACTCTGATGTAATTATAAATTAAGTTTAGGTTTTATATTATTGTTATTATTATTAGTAATATTCCGCTCATAGAAATAGTATCGTGAAGTACCGAGTTCGGGTTTCAAGTATCCGGGTTCGGGGGCCTCACACATCTCAAGCCATAAAGCTATTCATTTATTGAAAAATAGATGTCAAGCTTTCTTAGCTCATGTCACGGATCTACACAAAAATACGTCAGTTTTGAATGATATTTCTATTGTTAATGAATTTCCTGACGTATTCCCTGAAGAGCTTCCTGGCCTACCCCCAGAACGTGAAATTAAATTTTGTATCGACCTTGAACCCGATACAAAACCCATTTCCAAAGCCCCATATCAAATGGCTTCTATTGAACTTCAGGAGTTAAAGACCCAACTGCAGGAATTGTCAGACATTGGCTTTATTCGTCCTAGTACTTCTCCTTGGGGTGCTCCTGTTCTATTCGTGAAGAAGAAAGATGGGAGTATGCGACTTTATATTGATTATCGGGAGTTGAATCATGTCACCATCAAAAATAGGTACCCATTACCACGTATTGATGACCTGTTTGACCAGTTGCAAGGCGCCAAATTCTTTTCAAAGATTGATCTTCGTTCTGGATATCACTAATTGAAGATTAGAACCGATGACATTCCAAAGAGGGCTTTCAAAACTCGGTACATGCATTATGAATTCTTAGTCATGTCTTTTGTATTGAATAATGCTCCTGCTGCCTTCATGGATATGATGAACCGAGTATTCAAGGAATACTTGGATCACTTTGTGGTCGTCTTTATTGATGACATCCTTATTTATTCCAAAAGCCGTGAAGATCATGAGCAACACTTGAGGCTGATACTCCAAAAGCTTCGTGAATATAAGCTTTATGCCAAATTGAAGAAATGCGAGTTCTGGCTTGAGGAAGTAGCATTCCTTGAGCACGTGGTATCAAATCATGGAATATCTGTTGACCCAACAAAGATTGAAGTTATTCAAATTTGTGAGCAACCTAAATTAGTGACCGAAGTACGTAGCTTTCTTGACTTAGCTGGTTATTATCGGAGATTCGTAGAAGGATTTTCTCGAATCGCTACTCCCTTAACTCAGCTGGCTCAGAAAGATACAAAATTCGGTTGGAACGAGGAATGTGAGAAGAGTTTTCAAGAAATCAAGAGAAGACTCATTTCAGCACCTGTTCTGACAATACCATCTGGCTCGGAGGGATTTGTCATCTACAGTGATGCTTTAGGCAAAGGGTTAGGATGTGTTCTCATAGAACATGGGAAAGTCATAGCCTATGACTCTCGACAACTCAAAGAATATGAGAGGAATAATCCTACTCATGATCTAAAGTTGGCAGCTGTTGTCTTTGCATTTAAAATTTGGAGGCATTACTTGTATGGGGAGAAAGTGGAGATCTTTACGGATCATAAAAGCCTCAAATATTTCTTCACTCAAAAGGAACTCAACATGCGACAACGACGTTGGCTTGAACTGTTGAAAGATTATGATCATACCATCCAATAGCATCCTGGAAAAGCAAATGTGGTAGCTGACGCAATGAGTAGAAGATTATATGCGGGTACGAGTGCGATATTGTCAACTCAAAGGCCCATTTTGTATGACTTGTAAAGGATGGAGATAGAGATAAAGACTCCAGGGACCCACGTGATAATGGTGAATATATGAGTAGAACCGACTTTAATCGATAAAGTTAAATCTGTTCAAGCAACAGACCTGGAGCTGATGCATATGAGGAAGAAAGTACAAGAAGGTGCTATGCCGGAAGCAAAAATCGATGAAGAAGAAATACTTCGAGTTAACTCCAGACTTTGTGTTCCTAACGACCCTGATTTAAAGTATAAAATCATGATGGAGGCGCACAACACACTGTTTGTAATCCATCCTGGGAGTACCAAAATGTATCATAATCTTTGACATACATTTTGGTGGGGCAATATGAAGAGGGAGATATCGCTATTTATCTCAAGGTGTTTAACTTGTCAACGAGTTAAGGCGGAACATCAAGTGCCAAAAGGTCCATTGCAACCACTTAAAATTCTAGAATAAAAGTGGGAGCACATTACCATGGATTTCATTACTGGTCTTCCCAAGGTTTCTCAAGGTATAGATGCATTTTGGGTCATTGTTGATAGATTGACCAAGTCTGCTCATTTCTTACCTATACGAGAAACTTATACACTTGAATGTCTTGCTCGTATGTACATAAATAAGGTTATAAGATTGCATGGTATGCCAGTATCCATAGTTTCTGATCGAGACCAAAGATTCATTTCACGATTTTGGGTTAGTTTGCAAAAAGCTATGGGCACAGATTTACGATTTAGTTCGGCATATCATCCTCAGATGGACGTACAATCAGAGAGGACTATTCAAACTCTTGAAGATTTATTAAGACTCTGTGTCCTTGATTTCAAGGGAAGTTGGGACAAGTTCTTACCATTGGTGGAGTTTTCCTATAACTATCAAGCAAGTATTGGCATGGCTTCATTCAAAGCGTTGTATGGAAGAAAATATCGTTCTTCAGTATGCTGGGATGAGGTGGGTGAAGCAACGTTGTTGGGACCAGAGTTAGTACGTATGACTACAGAAAAGATACAAACGATCTGGCAACGTATAAAAATCTCACAAGACCGACAAAAGAGTTATGCTGATCTTCATCGAAAGGACGTGGAATTCAATATTGGAGATCATGTGTTATTACGTGTTGCTCCATGGAAAGGAGTTACGAGATTTGGAAAGAGAGGAAAGCTCAATCCTCCATTCATTGGCCCATTTTTAATCCTCAATCGAGTAGGGACTGTAGCCTATAGACTTGCTTTACCGCCAAGTATGTCTCGTGTTCATAATGTTTTTCATATATCCATGTTACGTAAATATGTGAAAGACCCGAACCATATTATTGAGTTAGAACCGGACGAAATATCGAAAGATTTAACGTATGAAGAGGTTCCTGTTCAAATCTTAGATAAGAAGGAACATATTATACGCTCCAAGATTATACCTCAAGTAAAAGTTTTATGGAGGAACCACGATGTTGAGGAAATGACCGGGGAGTTAGAATCTAAAATGAAATCAAGGTATCCTTACCTCTTCGACATACCAGGTACGTACCCTAATTTTGAGGGTGAAATTTCATAAGAAGGGGAGATTGTAAGACCCCAACTTTTATAAATAAAGATGAATTTTCAATAATTATCATTTTTAAAAATTATGGAATGAATTTGATATAATGTTATAGTTGTGGGTAATATTTATAAATTTTGCAAAGTACGCAAGTGGTTATATAATATTCGATTGGTCAGGGAATATTCGTTTTAACAGGAAATATTCATACGACGGCACAATCTTTGGTGGACCCTACAACAGAATTATTGTCGGATTGAGAAAACGACAAAAAATATTTTATGAAAACAACGATGGAAGTTTTACTGTTAACTGTTGAAACACCAGGTGTTAAAAGTACAGGAATACGTGTGGTTGCATAGTAGCACACGGTATTGATTATTGATGCTTACGTGAGAAGTCACTCAGTTTTGTTCAATTATTGCTTCAGTAATTATTGCATAGTATCTCACGTTATTTGATTCAATTATTGTCGATATTTTATATATTATTAAATCAATAATTGAGATGACAAAGTTATTAATATTATTATTTGCAATATTAACGATGTCTAGAAGTTCTGCCAAGGAGAGGTTTGGTCACCTAATTGCGCGCCAATAGGGAGAAATCCTTATTGGAAAGCCCCCTCTTTCCTGTGAACGACCTGGTCGATTAATATTGTGAATTATAATAATGATGATAAATGTTGTTAAAAATATTGAGGAGTTTTTTAATGAAGTATTTGTTGTATTTATGGACCCCCCATTTATCCATTCTTCAAAATAATCGGTAGAAAATTATTTAATATTATAACGGTGGGGCCACATGTGGGACCCACGAGAGGAGAAAAGTCTTGGGGGTGGAATTATTTTGTCACGGGTGGAGTAGTGCAGGGAATTCATGAAGTTACATATGTATATATATATATATATATATATATATATATATATATATATTTATTTATTAAGTTTTGTTTTATATGTATATATATATAAGTTTTATATTATATGTATATAAAGGTTTTGAAATGAGAATCTGGGGTGGGATTTGGATTCACGGGGTTGTAACCCGTGAATGATAACATGATTATATATATAATATATTTTATTAATTTTGTTTTATTAGAATATTTTATTAAATCAACATGGACCGTCCTTTTAAAAGTAAATCAATCTGGACCGTTCATGAATTAGTTACTATTCAATCTATTCTCCTATAAATAGAAGCTCATTCCTTCATTATTTCTTACGAATTCACTGAAACTCTAGAGAGAGAAACTATAGAGATAAAGAAGAAAAGTATTCTGCTACTTCACTACTTCTATATCTAGTTTCTTCTTTATAAGGTAATGGGTATTATTTCTTTCGTATTTATGAAGAGAACTTCTATTATTCTATTTTTTCATTATTCTGTTGGAATAACCTGTATACGCGGTCTACCGTATACTTGGTGAAATTCTTCTGTTATTCCATTCTTTATTATTCTGTTGGAATATCCTGTCTGTGCATTTTACGCCGGACCTGTTTCCGTCTTTATTATTCTATTGGAATATTCTGTCTGTGCGTTTTACGCCGGACCTGGTTCCGTCTTTAATATTCTGTTGGAATATCCTCTCTGTGCGTTTTACGCCGGACCTGGTTCTGTTTTTATTATTCTGTTGGAACATCCTGTCGGTGCAAATTTCGCCTGACCTGGTTCTGTTATTTATTAATAGGTTGGAATAACTGTAGCATCCCCGAATCCGGGCCCCAAATCGCCGCGGATTCGGTACACTAATTCTTTCACTATTTGCGGAAGATATAAACATAAATTGTTTATACATTACATTACACACTATTCCCCAAGGCCGAGTAACCTTAACTTATTCCCAATTCATAAAATATCTATTACACAACAACATTTATCAAAATAAACTATTACAAACTAGTCGCACATTTTATCCCAAGCTGAACTTCGCATTAACCTTTTCTTGTATCCGAACACGTTTGCCTTATCTGCAATGTTTTATCATGATATAGCAAGGGTGAGCATGAAAGTTTCCCAGCAAGTTTAAATACAATAATATAACGATATATCATGATTGAAGAGTATGAATAATAAGCTGGCTATAATTCATCAATATAATTGAGAACTAGCACGAACAAACTTTAGACTGAACAAATTTTATACATGAACAAACATTTCTGAACCAACTGGTAATGAAGGTGATCAGCCTTTCATACCTGATTTATACATGCAAGATGTACAGAGTACAATTTTCATGGCAATCAACAATGATTAACCATAAGCTTGAATAAAACACTCTTATTAGAGTTAAGTAAAAGAAACTTGCCTGAACCGTTGATTACGGCAACACAATTTATAACGCTTTACCCGAAGACCTAATATTAGTAATATAGATCTCCAATATTAGAATAATATCATCACAGTATAATACTGTTATATATACATATCCATAGAATAACCTAAACACATAGCACATAACCCTATCAGTCTATAACACATAAGACTAGGTATCAAGTCAAACTATTGCAGTCTGAGTTGAACCCGACACAATTCTAACATCCCGACGGTCTAGTCGGAATAAATATCGAGTTTAAGTTCAATTAAACTCTGCTTAAACGCTTAACAATTATCACAGATAATTTTCTTATCAGTCAAAATAATTTTCATCGACTTAAAATAATTTTCAGATAATTAATATCATTTATCAACAAATTTTAATCATTAATACCATATTTACATAAATTAAATACCCCGTAATTCCTTAATCATTAATATTCATTTAATATAAAATATTAATGAAAATCATTACATAATATTATAATATAATTATAATATTTCAAAATATTTTTAATACCTTAAAATCATAATTATATGATTTTTAAACACTTAAATCCATTATCCGTTAATTGCTATTAATATTAAAATATTAATATTTTCATGCCAAAATATCAAAAGTTATATTTTATAACTTAAAATATTTTTATAACACTTAAATCATTTTTATATAATTTATAAAGGATTAATTCCATTTTCCCTTAATTTATTTAATATATCTATTAAATAAACTAATTATCATTAATATTTATTAATTAATTAATTTCATCACAAAATATTAAAAGTCATCAAAAATAACTTAAAATATTTTCTTATACCATAAAATAATTTTTTTTATGATTTTTCATGAATTAAAATTATTTTTAAATAATTTATTTAATACAATAATTAAATAAATAAATACCTTTCATATTCCAAAAATACTAAATATTTTTGAAATATACTGAAAATAATTAAAAACTATTTTTCAGAATTTAAAATAATTTTTCAGAATTTATTATGTATTTTTTAATAATTAAAAAACATTTTTTCTATTTTTAATTAATTTTTGGAAAAAATAATAATAAACTGTGGCTAAAGGGCCCTATAGCGACAAAACTGTCATTATAGGTGTTCTTGAGTGTTCTTCAGACCAATCCCAAATTTTCGGTCAGTGATCAAGTTATGAGGTTTGACCGTGATTTAAACAGTGTTGTTATTACTTTCTGGGTTGGTTAAAACTTTCAGATTGTAGTACTCATGTAACATTACAACCTCAAACGGATTTCATGGTCATTACATAACCAAGATGCAAGATCCAAGCTCCAGAAAACGTTGTCAGACCTGTTCTTCATTTCTGAGTTTTCCAGAAATGAAGAACAGTTCGAGTTAGCTTCTTTAAATTCATATATCTTTGGTTCTGGGTTTAGTTTGAGTTATCCATAGGTTCTAGCGTGTAGTCAGTATGTCAAGGTACAACAAACGATCATCAGATCAACTTACAAACATTAAAACAGTAAGCTATAGATCGGTCAAACTAGACTAAAAAAACCGTTCTTGAACATTTCTGGAAAACCCAGAAATGTTCTTGAACAGTTCGGTCAACTGATGTTTGACCACACATTTTTCTGATTCTGTGAAGCATATGAGGGTTCCAATGACTTTAGTATGTAGATTACATGTCATACTATAATATCCAATTAACATCATAACACAAACACTAAAAATAAGAGAGATCTAGAGCCTGCAATATCATTGTCAGACGATCTGGAAATCTGGGCTTGCCTAGAAACCATCAAACATGATCGGTCAACTAGGTTTGACCATTCTTAACTTTTGATCTAAACAAGATCTGGACTTGATTCAAGTTGGAGATCAAAGACAACATATCAAACTACAGATTCATTACATAAAACACATAAAATACTTAACACACACGGATCTAAAGGCACTGACATTTGACTGTCAGGTCATATTTTTGCTATTTTCCAGATTTGTGAAAACTTTAAAATCGTGCTCTTTGATGTTATGGATCTGGGATTTGACAACCCAGATCACTAAATGACACCCTATTACATATATTTAACCAACAAACAACAACATTAAACATCAGAATCATAGATTGCAAAACTTAGAGCTTTTATACCTTTTAAGGCTTTGATCTTGGTTTCTGCCATCATGATCTGTTTAAGGAGAACAAATAACTGATAAGGGTTTTGTTCCCCACTCCCTCTCACTCTAGATTTCGAAGTGGGAAGAGAGAGAAGATCTTGGAGAGAAATAAAATACAAGTGGCCATTTCTCTATCTTTTAATCTAATTATTGTGATACAATGTATCTATATAAAGTAAAGGGGCTGAGATTGCTGAGATATAAGTCATAAGCTAGGGCTAGGGTTTGGTGAACAACTCCCATAGGTCTAGATTTGCAAGAAATCTCCAATTATGCAATAAGGGTAAAATAGTCATTTAGTAATTAATTTTAATGACATTTATGTAAATGGTCCAAACCCTTAGGGTTTAAGGTTTAGAAATATTTAGGGTTTAGGTTTTAACCCTTAATTTTGTAATTTAATTTCTAAAATTTTCAATTTAGATTTTCAAAAATAGAAAAATTAATATTTCTCAATTATAATTAGGATTCTATAATTATAATTAAGATTTCTAATTATAAATTCAATCTTGCTAATTAGGATTAACATTTCATAATTACAATTGCTAATTAAGCAATTAGAGTCAAATTTGTACATTAGGTTTCAAAACCACATTTTAGGGTTTTAAATAGAAAAATAATATTTCAGTTTTAGAAATTAGATTTCCTAATTAGATTAGGGTTTATAATAACTTGACAATTAGGATTTATATTTCCTAATTTACATTGCTAATTTTAGCAATTAAATCCACAATTGAGCATTAGGGTTTCTGACGGAACAATTTGGGTTCCAAAAATTAGAAATTATGGTTTGCTAATTAATTCACCTTTACCCTAAGTAGTACTTAATTAATAGCACTAAAACATTAAAATTCTCCGTTATATTCCCAGATTAGGGTTTCATTTTATCAGAATCCAAAATTAGGGTTTTCAGATCTGGTATTAGGGTTTTCAAATAATCAATTAAGATTTTAGATAATTCATTAGGGTTTTTCCTAATTAATTTAATATTAATGACGTTTAACCTTGTACGTACATTGTATTCACAATCTAGGGTTTTTAATATCCGAATTAGGGTTTCGGTCTCCCGGAACTGAAACTAGGGTTTCCAGAACCGATTTCTAGGGTTTCTTATTAGACGTTATGGTTTTCTAACTGAACGTTGACGTTCTTAAAATATACTTAGGGTTTGACACATATACAATTAATCTGGTCAACCCTTAACCCTTAACCCTTAACCACATTCTTTACACATACATAACCATAAACACAGAACATAATCACATAAATCCTTAATCCTGAATAATTCACCTATATCCTTCACAAAATTTTGAAATCATCAAAATTTCACCCTAATAATATCAAACACATACACTTATTTTCTGTCTAGATCTATTATTTGACCTTAAATCTATCATTTAAGATTTTAAATAAATTGTCCAAATTCTCGGGTTGTCACATTCACCCCTCCTTATAAGAATTTCGTCCCCGAAATTCACCTTACACCTTATACCTTGCACCTTACACCATTCACACATATCACATGCTACCCAATACACCACTCACAAGAATAAAAGGTTTAAAATTGTGTTGAGGGGTCATATAGACCATGAACACATAGTTTTAACGGTATTTATACCGTAAAACAAAACATTACTTGGTCTGTTTACAATCACAAAGAAGGTAAACTACCATTACTAGTACTTTAGGTGATTAGCCCATCGTACAGTTACGTCATGCATAACGTATTAATCATTTTTAGCGAATATTTACGCTACTAGATTGGATTATTTATCCAAACATTATCGTTCACCTCAGTCTTATAATAGGATTCCGCACCAAAGCAATTTGGTTCGGGAAATTCTTTCAACAAACACTTGAAGTTTTTATAACATTAGTCTAGCTGAATCAAATAGCATAGACTCATATCAATAATTCAATTCAATCGAATTATTTAGGTGTAGCCAAACCCCATTGGCAAATTAAAATTTTTAAAAACATTTTCGAGAATAACGTCATGATGCCGCACTGTATTTACAGTCCGTTTAGGATTCCGTCATTTGGTGATTTTGTCATGCTACATCATACCATATTGGAATAATGACTTTAGGTCTAATTCACACTAAGTAATACTGCATTGATGACTCCATCATTTTTATCATCTCTGCACCAGGTTACGTGGTACATAAGTGATAAATAAAAACAATTTTTGATATTTCAAATCATTTGCGTCTAGCCGAAATAAGTAGCATAGACTGTACTTTAAACCGTTTCAAAAATAATTACGAGTCTACATTTTTTTTAAAAGGCACAAAGTGCGTATTTAGCTTGATGTCAATCATTTCGAAGTTTAGCATAGCTAGGAGTTTAGGAAAACCTAAGTCTCCACTAATGATCATTTTCTTAATAATCTATCTGTTCCTATAATCCTTAACACTCCATTCACACACAACTATACCCAATTCATAAAACCACACTTATGAGTTCGTAACATGGCCACAATTATATAAGTTTACGAACTTACCCTAGTCTGACCTTTGGCGTCCGTTCGCTGAGGGGCTCATAAACATTTCATATAACTATGAGTCAAGAATGTCACATAAGTATGAGTTCTAAGAAGAATACCTATGACCTATTTATCTATATAATAACTAGCGTGACACGACATTTCAATGATTACCCATGCCACCAACTAAGTAGTTTTTACACCAAGTACAATTCCCCGCCCATACAAGAAATCATACAACTCAGTTGCTAACACGAGTCCTCATTGAAATCCCCACCTAATCTTAACCCCCCTTTTTAATACGAATTCAATTCGTATTCATAATCCATAACTCTTTTATGAGTTTTCATAGTACCATTTTATAGTACAACTTTCACACAACATCTTGCTGTAAACTTTTCAATCATTAGATTGATTCTTTCTGGTTGTCATAACCTTATCAGATCACGGGGTGATCTTATCGTATATATTACGATTCAATTACACGCACTATGATCGTTTTGTTTTACGATCTTCTAACCCTACACTACTGTTCACCACTATAACCAGAGTTAGGGAACTCTGTGTCTTTACACTCGCCGAGATTCGTCTTTGAATCTTACCGACCAACTAACTCTATTTGAGTTAGTCTTATCTTAATCACTGCGGTTATTGGTCTCAGGTATTGCTACCTAAGCTTCATAACCAACAGCTTTGATACCAACTGTAGCATCCCCGAATCCAGGCCCCAAATCGCCGCGGATTCGGTACACTAATTCTTTCACTATTTGCGGAAGATATAAACATAAATTGTTTATACATTACATTACACACTATTCCCCAAGGCCGAGTAACCTTAACTTATACACAATTCAAAAAATATCTATTACACAACAACATTTATCAAAATAAACTATTACAAACTAGCTGCACATTTTATCCCAAGCTGAACTTGGCATTAACCTTTTCTTGTATCCGAACACGTTCGCCTTATCTGCAATGTTTTATCATGATATAGCAAGGGTGAGCATGAAAGTTACCCAGCAAGTTTAAATACAATAATATAACGATATATCATGATTGAAGAGTATGAATAATAAGCTGGCTATAATTTATCAATATAATTGAGAACTAGCACGAACAAACTTTAGACTGAACAAATTTTATACATGAACAAACATTTCTGAACCAACTGGTAATGAAGGTGATCAGCCTTTCATACCTGACTTATACATGCAAGATGTACAGGGTACAATTTTTATGGCAATCAGCAATGATTAACCATAAGCTTGAATAAAACACTCTTATTAGAGTTAAGTAAAAGAAACTTGCCTGAACCGTTGATTACCGCAACGCAATTTATAACGCTTTACCCGAAGACCTAATATTAGTAATATAGATCTCCAATATTAGAATAATATCATCACAGTATAATACTGTTATATATACATATCCATAGAATAACCTAAACACATAGCACATAACCCTATCAGTCTATAACACACATAAGACTAGGTATCAAGTCAAACTATTGCAGTCTGAGTTGAACCCGACACAATTCTAACATCTCGACGGTCTAGTCGGAATAAATATCGAGTTTAAGTTCAATTAAACTCTGCTTAAACGCTTAACAATTATCACAGATAATTTTTTTATCAGTCAAAATAATTTTCATTTACTTAAAATAATTTTCAGATAATTAATATCATTTATCAACAATTTTCAATCATTAATGCCATATTTAAATAAATTAAATACCCCGTAATTCCTTAATCATTAATATTCATTTAATATAAAATATTAATGAAATTTATTACATAATATTATAATATAATTATAATATTTCAAAATATTTTTAAAACCTTAAATCCATTATCCGTTAATTGCTATTAATATTAAAATATTAATATTTTTATGCCAAAATATCAAAAGTTATATTTTATAACTTAAAATATTTTTATAACACTTAAATTATTTTTATATAATTTATAAAGGATTACTTCCATTTTTCCTTAATTTATTTAATATATCTATTAAATAAACTAATTATCATTAATATTGATTAATTAATGAATTTCATCACAAAATATTAAAAGTCATCAAAAATAACTTAAAATATTTTCTTATACCATAAAATAATTTTTCATGATTTTTCATGAATTAAAATTATTTTTAAATAATTTATTTAATACAATAATTAAATAAATAAATACCTTTTATATTCCAAAAATACTAAATATTTTTGAAATATACTGAAAATAATTAAAAACTATTTTTCAGAATTTAAAATAATTTTTCAGAATTTATTATGTATTTTTTAATAATTAAAAACCATTTTTTTTCTATTTTTAATTAATTTTCGGAAAAAATAATAATAAACTGTCGTTAAAGGGCCCTATAGCGACAGAACCGTCGTTATAGGTGTTCTTGAGTGTTCTTCAGACCAAGCCCAGATTTTCGGTCAGTGATCAAGTTATGAGGTTTGACCGTGATTTAAACAGTGTTGTTATTACTTTCTGGGTTGGTTAAAACTTTCAGATTGTAGTACTCAGTAACATTACAACCTCAAACGGATTTCATGGTCATTACATAACCAAGATGCAAGATCCAAGCTCAAGAAAACGTTGTCAGACCTGTTCTTCATTTCTGGGTTTTCCAAAAATGAAGAACAGTTCGAGTCAGCTTCTTTAAATTCATATATCTTTGGTTCTGGGTTTAGTTTGAGTTATCCATAGGTTCTAGCGTGTAGTCAGTATGTCAAGGTACAACAAACGATCATCAGATCAACTTACAAACATTAAAACAGTAAGCTATAGATCGGTCAAACTAGACTACAAAAACCGTTCTTGAACATTTCTGGAAAACCCAGAAATGTTCTTGAACAGTTCGGTCAACTGATGTTTGACCACATATTTATCTGATTCTGTGAAGCATATGAGGGTTCCAATGACTTTAGTATGTAGATTACATGTCATACTATAATATCCAATCAACATCATAACACAAACACTAAAAATAAGAGAGATCTAGAGCCTGCAATATCATTGTCAGACATCTGGAAATCTGGGCTTGCCCAGAAACCATCAAACATGATCGGTCAACTAGGTTTGACCGTTCATAACTTTTGATCTAAACAAGATCTGGACTTGATTCAAGTTGGAGATCAAAAACAACATATCAAACTACAGATTCATTACATAAAACACATAAAATACTTAACACACACGGATCTAAAGGCACTGACATTTGACTGTCAGGTCATATTTTTGCAATTTTCCAGATTTGTGAAAACTTTAAAATCGTGCTCTTTGATGTTATGGATCTAGGATTTGACAACCCAGATCACTAAATGACACCCTATTACACATATTTAACCAACAAACAACAACATTAAACATCAGAATCATAGATTGCAAAACTTAGAGCTTTTATACCTTTTAAGGCTTTGATCTTGGTTTCTGCCTTCATGATCTGTTTAAGGAGAGCTAATAACTGATAAGGGTTTTGTTCCCCACTCCCTCTCACTCTAGATTTCTAAGTGGGAAGAGAGAGAAGATCTTGGATAGAAATAAAATATAAGTGGCCATTTCTCTATCTTTTAATCTAATTATTGTGATACAATGTATCTATATAAAGTAAAGGGGCTGAGATTGCTGAGATATAAGTCATAAGCTAGGGCTAGGGTTTGGTGAACAACTCACCATAGGTCTAGATTTGCAAGAAATCTCCAATTATGCAATAAGGGTAAAATAGTCATTTAGCAATTAATTTTAATGGCATTTATGTAAATGGTCCAAACCCTTAGGGTTTAGGGTTTGGTTAGGGTTTATGGCTTAGAAATATTTAGGGTTTAGGTTTTAACCCTTAATTTTGTAATTTAATTTCTAAAATTTTCAATTTAGATTTTCAAAAATAGAAAAATTAATATTTCTCAATTATAATTAGGATTCTATAATTATAATTAAGATTTCCTAATTATAAATTCAATCTTACTAATTAGGATTAACATTTCATAATTACAATCGCTAATTAAGCAATTAGAGTCAAATTTGTACATTAGGTTTCAAAACAACATTTTAGGGTTTTAAATAGAAAAATAATATTTCAATTTTAGAAATTAGATTTTCTAATTAGATTAGGTTTTATAATAACTTGACAATTAGGATTTATATTTCCTAATTTACATTGCTAATTTTAGCAATTAAATCCATAATTGAGCATTAGGGTTTTTGACGGAACAATTTGGGTTCCAAAAATTAGAAATTAGGGTTTGCTAATTAATTAACCTTTACTCTAATTAGTATTTAATTAATAGCACTAAAGCATTAAAATTCTCCGTTATATTCCCAGATTAGGGTTTCATTTTATCAGAATCTGAAATTAGGGTTTTCAGATCTGGTATTAGGGTTTTTAAATAATCAATTAAGATTTTAGATAATTCATTAGGGTTTTCCCTAATTAATTTAATATTAATGATGTTTAACCTTGTACATACATTGTATTCCCAATCTAGGGTTTTTAATATCCGAATTAGGGTTTCGGACTCCCGGAACTGAAACTAGGGTTTCCAGAACCGATTGCTAGGGTTTCTTATTAGAAGTTATGGTTTTCTAACTGAACGTTGACGTTCTTAAAATATACTTAGGGTTTGACACATATACAATTAATCTGGTCAACCCCTGACCCTTAACCACATTCTGTACACATACATAACCATAAACACAGAACATAATCACATAAATCCTTAATCCTGAATAATTCACCTATATCCTTCACAAAATTTTGAAATCATCAAAATTTCACCCTAATAATATCAAACGCATACACTTATTTTCTGTCTAGGTCTATTATTTGACCATAAATCAATCATTTAAGATTTTAAATAAATTGTCCAAATTCTCGGGTTGTCACAATAACTTGTCTATGCGAAGTACCGTATGCATGGTGATTTTTTTGTTATTCCATTCTTTATTATACTCAGTTGGTTAAAGTTTTGACTTCTATACTCAATGAAATTAATGGAATATCCTTGATATTTGCGCTTCATCTAGTATCTTTTCATGAAAATATTCTTCTGAGCATTCTTGAATTTTACTCTACAAAGAAGTATCATGTTGACAATTTGGACGTTATTAATTCCTGAATAAATTAATTCTTGAACTTGTTTTATTGAATTCTTATATCATTGTCATCATCCTCATGTTTATATTTTTTGAAAGTCATCTGTGGCCTGTTTTGCATAGATGGACTTGGTAGGATTATGACCAGGGATTATTCGGTGTAATCATGACCGTAATGTTACAAAGGATGTGGTAAAAGTCCTCATTGGCCCGTAGTGCATTGATGGACAGTTGTTGGCATGATCATGACCATTGATGAATACACGAATATCTTTGCCCCGTAGTGCATGGATAATTTGTGGTTGTGATACTAATGAATATCATTGACCGTACTGCAGGGATGATGTGGATTATTTATTAAGCTGAGTCCCATCGATAAAAGTGATGAAAAACCTTTTAAATCATAAAAGATAGTAGATTTTATTCTCTATTTGACTCTTTTAATGGATTGCTTGTTCCCCTGCAGTTAAACTTGATGTCTATTGTATTTTATCAGTTTAACATTGTTGAAGGTTAATGATAATTTATTCTGCATTATCTTAGTTATAATATTTCTTACTGGGCTAGTTGAGCTCACCCTTTCTTTCACTGTTCTCTTCAGGAAATGAGAACGTAGCCGGGACTAGTCGGAGAACAGAGTGACGGTCCAGATGATAGTATTAGTAGTCCTCACTATTATATTAAATAGTGTGACAATAAATATAATGAGGACTTATTCTGAGAGTGGATATTGTCTAGAAGACAATAATTGTATTAAAACTCACAACTCTCTTGTTTTATATTAAAGATTGTATTCGTATTCTGTACCATGTATTTGGCGACTCAGAATAGGTGATGTATACCTATTTTGGGGGCGTCACACATGCGTAATTCCTTAATGTAACACTAATTCTGTATGCAAAGTAATTCCTCCGTCTTCTGCCACATCCCTTGTTGGACGGATTTGCCTTACGACAGTAGTCTACATTCAGAATTCATGTCCACATGATAATGGTCTAACATTGTTTACTATAGTGGTCTACAATATAATGATCTTCAGGCACATAAATTAACCCCAAACAGATGTTAACCCCAAAAGTTTTGATGGTACACATGATAATGGCATTAAAATTTTAAATTATTATGAAATTTATCAAGCCTAACATTGTTTTCTGTTTGCTATGCAATAAAAGAAGAAAATGGACAGAAATGTCGTATGCTAACTAAATCAGAAAAATATCCGATCACAAAGACTTGGCTCTCTCTAATGGTAAAGTCATATGATTCGATTGAAGACTTGGCTCTCTCCAAAGGTAAAGTATACGCCACTACTCTTCGTGGAAGTTTTATACAGATTGATATACAAGTTAATCATAACAGTAAGAAGAAAGAAGTTGTCATCAGTTTGTTGCCATTTGGAATTTTACCCCAATCATTTTCAGGTCATTTCTTCTATTATGAGCACTTGTTGGGGTGTGATACGGAATTGTTCATTTCCAATGCAGAAAAATTCAATCCATATATTTGTTTAGATTGGATTTCTCCACTATGACGTGGGGGGAAGTGGGGGAAATGTCAAAGATCGTGTGTTCTTTTTGGATGAATTAGAAGCAGAAAATTAAATACACATTATTCAGGATTCATGTAAATTATACTCGTACAACATTGGGTACAACATGTGGACAATTATACCTGGACCAAGGCAACGCCATCACTCCGTGTGGGTAATGCCTGAAAGCAGGTATGCTATTGTTCTATTCTATTGATTTTTGGTTAATAATGAGGACTCTACAAATCCAGCAGGCCTTGATGGGATACTAACCTTACTGTCCTCAAGGTCCACATGTAAACTCAGCTCCATTTAGCTAAAAAAATAAAAAATAAACTGATTGTTTTTAGAACACCGACCAAACACACCACATTTTATAATATTATGATAATCACATGCTACAAGATTAAAATCCAATATACAAGATTAAACACTTCTGGAAAGATCATCAAATTCATTCAACAACATGTTTTGAGTCCCTGGTGCACATTTTTTTCTGCCTGTTAGTGGAATGGAATTTAACAATTAATTTTGAGACAAAACAAAACCAATCAGCCAAACTCAAATGATTACATGGACTAACAAAAATCCCGACTATAAAACCATTCCCACCATTCCCTTCTAGCATAAACTCTAAAAACTCACTTCAGCAACAATCCTCAAAAGTATTCATTTCTCTCTTTCTCTCTCACACACAAAAATACACATTTGTGTAGTTTTAAGAACTTACAAAGGAATGGAAGGCTCTAAGTTTGCTACTGCTCTCACAATCTCAATGATGGTTGTTATGGTTTTTGCCAGTTTTGGATCTATGATAGCACAAGATGTTGGAGCACCTGCACCAGCCAGCGGCGCTGCAACAATTTATGTTCCTGCTGTACTCGCAGCCATGGCCTCTCTCTTCGCTTGGCTCTTCTAAATTCTGTTACATTTCGATATTCGTTCTTGGTGAATTCTTCTTCGGAGGACCTCGGGATCAAGGACTCTGTCGATTATGCAGGGAGAAGCGAGATGAAAGACATCGGTGGTGCCATTAACGGCGGTGACAATGGAGTCGTACTCGAGGAGATCGATTTGGAAGAGACAAATTCGGATGTTCCTTGATCTAGGGCTTGAAGATGCTTTGTTTCTCTCTCTTCAAAAAATGAAATTGCAAAAGAAGTAGAGATAAAGAGGTGAAGAAACCATAGTTTGTGGGTGAGGAGGGAGAACCGAGAGTGTGAGAGTGATTTGAGTTGTTTGTGCATAAGAACAGAGACAGAAAGAGGGTTTAAAATTTGAATAGGTGAATGAGAGAGCTGATGATGTGGAACTTGATGGGACATTTGTATATTTTCTCTCCCTGCTCTGTTTTATATTATATGAGAATTAAAATAACATGTTAATTTAAAAGATAATATAATATGTCAACCCATATATAATTCATCCGTTCCGAATTACAAGATCAATATTAACTTTTTAAAAGTCAATTTTAAAACTTAAATTTGGCATGAATAGAGGTGGAACCAGGGGGTCCAGGGGGGTCATATGACCCCCACCCTGGAATCTCCGGAGGTTATTTACTTTGATTTCCCTTCCTTTTTTTATGTATTTTGTTTTCTCCTTTGCTTTTATCTTGGTTTTTCTTTATTATCAAAGTGAGACAAAAAAAGTGGTAGCAATTCTCTCTGTAAATTAATTAAAAATAAAAAGCTAAAGAAATAAAATAATTTTTTTTGGATCCCACTATAGTGACCATAAGTTCACCATAGTTCTATCCTATCAAGATTATTAAATCTCTCTTCTATTTTTTTTGTTTTTGTTGCTGGAATTCCTTCTTTCAATCTAATTAATCCCATGAGCCACAATATAAGATTTTGAATATATAATATTATAATTTATCTATAAAAGTAGCTAATTAGTTGACTAAAAACTTCAAAATTTGATTAATAGTCCCATAGTTCGGGGAGAATTAATATATATATATATATATATATATATATATATATATATATATATATTTGTGTGTGTGTGTATTTAAAGCCATTAGAATAACAACTCAAAGGTTAACAAGGGTTAGAATAAGACGTTGTAAAATACTATAATTGGGCAAAATGAATTTGAAATAAACACTCCAAGCGCCAATAAATAATTATTTTTTACTGATGTATTTTGACCTCCCTCTAAAAATGTGCTGGTTCCACCACTGGACATAAATTCATTAAGTTTTAAGTCAATACAATAATGAATATCATAAGATATATAAAATTACTATTGATTGTAAGATTTATTATTTTCAAAATTTAAATATATTATGTCAATTTTAAACACAAAAATTCAAAAGCAAAAATCTAAAGTTGATTAAAATAGGTCCAAGTTCCATTTGAGTATGAATTATGTAGTGGCCATAATAGGGTAGTACTGGTATGTGGGGTATCGAGAGGTTTCAATCATGTGATGAGGCTAATTTTTAAGCTTAGTTGGTGAAGTTGGATCGCATATGGTACAAGTTGTAAGACCCCAACTTTTATGAATAAAGATTAATTTTTCTCGAAATATATTTTTGATATAATTTTGCAAAGTAAGCAAGTGGTCATAAAATATTCGATTGATCGGGGAATATTCATTTTATCAGGGAATATTCGTACGACGACACAATCATTGGTGGACCCCACAACGGAAGTATTGTCGGAGTTAGAAAATGACAGAAATATCTTTTTATAAAAATAACGGCGAAAGTTGTACCGTTAAATTGTTGAACTGCCCTGTGGTAAAAGTACAGTAATACGCGTGGTTGCATAGTAGCACACGATATTGATTATTGATGCTTACGTGAGAAGTCACTCAGTTATACTCAATTATTGCTACAATAATTGTTGCATAATATCTCTCATATTATTAATTCAATTATTGCCACAGTATCATCTGCATAATATTTTATATTATTAAATCAATAATTGAGACGACAAAGTTATTCATATTATTATTTACAATATTGACGATGTCTATAAAGTTCTGTCGAGGAGAGGTTTGGTCATCTATTTGCGCGCCAATAGGGAGAAATCCTTATCGGAATGCCCCCTCTATCCTGAGAATAATCTGGTTGTTAAATATTGTGAGTTATAATATTAATGATGAATAAGTTCGTGTTGATTAAGGATGAAATTGATAGTTCCATTGTGTTGGGATTATTAGTGTTTGTGGAAATCAACATTTATTTCGATAATAATTAATTTTTGGAGGTTATATTGACCAATTGGGTAATTAATCAGATTAATAAGCAATTAATTGCCATTAATTCACATGCTTATAACTATTTGTTCACATGTATGTACTATTGATTCACATGCATGTACTATTAGGGGAGGTGGTGCAAGATTGATAATACTTGCATGACTAAATTAAAAATAGAGGTAATATAGATGAAGGTACTATACTGTAACTATTTTTCTCACATGTATAGAACTATTGATTCACATGAATGTACTATTGATTCACATGATTTACTATTAGGGGAGGTGGCGCAAGTTTGATAATACTTGTATGACTAAATTAAAAATGGAGAAAAAGATGAAGGTATTATACTATAATATTTCGAGCCCCAAAACATGCAATTATCGAAACTATAATTTTCATATAAATAGAAGCTCTTTCTTCTTTCATTCTCACCAATTCACTAAGACTCATAAGAGAAATTATAGAGAGAGAAGCTCTAGAGAGAAAGAAAAAAAGAAGTCTGCTACTTCACTATTCCAATATCCAGTCTTCTTCTGAGGTAAGTGATATTTTTTTTCCAGTATTCGTAGGAATAATATTTTCTTCCATACTCTGTAGTATGTGAATAATATTATTTCGTTTCGTATTCCTAATTCTACACTCATTCTGTTAAAGTATTGCTTCTATACTCCGTGAAATTAGTAGATATCATTGATATTTGCGCTTCATCCAGTATTTTTTCATAGAAATATTATTCTGAGCTTTCTTGATAATTATTGATCTTTTCATACCGAAATACTATTCATGAGTTACTATTTATGGGTTACTATTAACCCAGTTATTATTCACTCGAATATTATTCACTCGGGTATTCAGGGGACTTTTCATGCCATAGTACTATTCACGAGTTACTATTCATAGGTTACTATTCACTCAAATATTATTCACTCAAGTATTTGGGGCACTTTTCATGTCGGGGGTACTATTCTCGAAGTACTATTTGTGACACCCCCAAATCCGGGTCCTCAGACCCCGGTTCGGTCATCACGATAAAATACAAACATCCACCTCTAAACAGCATACGATAACTAACATGCAAAAAATAATAAACGTATGTCGTTCATTCAAAAGGTGTTACTAGTCCCAAGATACGATAACCTTAATATCATCTTACAAACATACCCTTAAATAATCATTAGGGTTCATATTATGTAATAGTAATTTAAACTAAGCGCAAGGTAAAGTCTGCTCCTTGCCACTATTCTACATCTTTCCTTTACCCTTGTCCTTCCCTAAGGTCTCGGGCTTTGCTGCAATATATTTATGATATAACAAGGAAGAGCAACAAGTTTGCTCAACAAGTTTAAATACAATAATAAGGATATATCACGATGAATGGAAAAATATCTGGCAATGGATTCAACAATATGAATATCTGAAGGATTCAACAATATGAATATCATAAGAAAAGATAATGATTGATTTTAGAATAATTGCTAGTCAAGTAGGCTTTGAACTATAACACTCTAATGGAATTAAAAGATAATTAACCCTTTGGTTACTGGTTACATAATAAGTACTTGAGGGGATCAGCCTCACGTACACTATGTATATGCATAACATTTAAATCTGCTCTTTGTATCTTATATTCGATACCTGGGGTACTCCCCTATCATAGAAGGGGTGTTCTTTCAGTCTAAGAATCCTTACCATCAATTGGTTTGGATAGCTTTTATAAAACTTCATACATTTGTCTGGCCGAACAAAGGTTCATACTCTATCTGAGACAGTTCAAGAATTATAGAAATTTAAATGATGTACAAGTCCAAGACTATACGAACTCAAGTACACCAAGTGCGAATATCAATAATATCGATGTGGAATAATTATAAGGTAATTAAACCACATAATAACATGCTTGGAAATAAAGTTCAAGCTTAAATGAATAACTTTCAATTCAACAATAACCTACTCAAATTCAATATGAGAAGGATAGGAAACTTTCACAAAAACAAAGTTGTGTAAGTTAGGAAACTTGCAACACAAATATAATAGTGTTTGAATACTTGCTCAAGTAAAAGAGTAAGAATTAAGGAACTTGCACAATCAAAGAGTGAAGTTCAATGAAACTTGCTCAATAATAATTGGAGTAAATTTAGGGAACTTGCTCAATAAAAGTTTGAGTAAGGTTCGGGAAACTTGCTCAATAAAAGAGTGAAGTTCAAGGAGACTTGTCTGTTTGCTCAGCTACAATTAATTCTAGCTTTAGTTAACTTGCGTTGAAATGACCTAACATTATCAGGTCGATCATTTCAATTAGTATGTGTAAACTAATATGATTCTACACTTAAAAGAATCAAATCCTCACATAGCATACTTCTATACATGTATCATTACATTACACGATTAGTTTCTAACACACTATATCATAGTTGAAATCACAATTGAACTTTAAAGTTGTAAACACTAATTCGTCATAAGATTCTTTTAATAACATGCTTATTATCATATGACTACTATATTGTACATGTATTGCAGATTAGAGTAACCATATAAGCATGCATCAGTTCCAAATTTAATAATAGAACTCTGATCTCAGTGCAGGATTGCGCAGCCGCGCTTGGTTTGTACTAAGGAGTGGCGTGGCCGCGCTGCTCCTGGTGCAAACCAAGACATGGCTGCTTCAACAGTAAGCCAGTGCACCCATGACTTGCACATAAATGAACAATCATGCACAACATACATGTTAGTATATGGATAACTAACTTTAACCTTTCATCAAACATATCAAAGGTCATTATTCGTTTTTACTTAATCAAGACTTCACATGTTAAGCTATCAGTATGTAGGCCACTTTACCTACCATGCATCATACTTTCATATATATATATATATATATATATATATATATATATATATATATATATACATGCTAGACATCAAAAACATACCTACAAGTTCTCAACTTAATGTATATATAGTTTATCAAGTTCATTTTCAAAACTTTAAGTCTCCATTAGTAAAATTCATTCAAGCATACAAGATACATCTATATTGTCTAATTCATGCTTTCATATGTATTTGTGCACTTACTCAAGTTATTTACATATGTTCACAAGGTCAGAATGTATATTACTCCATGTATACAATTTCTAGTTTTCAAATCTTTAAACCTTCTTTGATATTCCAAGTCAAAACAAACCTATTATGGCTTACTACATACATAACTACCTTAGTCCACAAGTTCAGGTCATTTGCATGCATATAATAATCAAAGTAACATGCTCAGAATATCTTAAGGAGCTATCATGAGCAACTGTGATCTGCTACTCGCGCGGCCGCGTGGTGAAAGGATAGGGAAGTGGTGTGACCGCGCCACTTCGACTAGAAATAAAAATATGGCCTCTGCTTCTGCAGAGGCTCAACTCTAACATTTCCAAACATCTATTTGCTATAACTCAACTACTTCTAATACTTCTAAGCATGCATACTAACTTAAACAACACACCCTTAAGCCAATTCATACCACATTACAAGGAATTCATGAGAATTACAAGAATTTGTCAAATCTTAATTCAATAACAAAGTTAGATTCTATACCTATTTGAAGCTTAAATGAACTTAGTTTCTTCATTCTGTGATTGCTAACCTCTTCTTTGGACCATAACCCACTTACTCTCAAATTATAAGAGTTTTCAAGAACTAAAACAAAGCAACGTGAATTGAAGATTATGTCTGTCATCTATAGAAGAAACTTGGACTGGACAATCACATTGCACTGAGGTTGAATTCATGGTGTATTAGCAGGAAACATTGGTTAATAAGGAGTGGGTTAACAACCCACCACCAACCATCACCATAGTCAATGATCACAGACTTGGAAGTTACGTATTTAGGTGATAGGTTAATATTTATGTACTGATATTGGACTCTCAATTTTGGACAAGCTCAACAACAAGTTATTTAAGGATTGGTTTGGATACTATAATTCCCAAAATATAATTTAAATGTGTTAATGCTCTTACATAAAGGAAAGTTGGGATTTATTTAGGTACTCACATGAATGCAATAACTCTTACTATATAGTCTATATATATATATATATTTATAAATATATACATTTTAATGTGCCACCTTGTACTATATAAAATATATAGTTAACTACCATGTAACAAGGTTTAATATATTGCATGTTTGCACAAATTATCAAGAAAATATATAATTACATTATAATTATTTATCTATTACTCATTTAATTATTATTTCTTCATAATAATTAATAATTAACACATTATCATTTAATTACTCAAAATTGCAATATGTTCAACTCTTGCTACTATATTCAAATAAATTGAATATTTAATTATTAATAATCCTATCAATTCCTTGATATCAAACTCTTAATGTTAGTCCACCAATTTAAATAACTATTAGTGACTCTTTTTAATCATTTCATACATTCTCATAACCATATAAGGTTTAAATAAACTGACAAACTAACTCGTTAAAATCAAATCACATATTTAATTAATAAGGAGTTTAAAATTTGTGGACGTTACATCCCCACCCCTTATAAAAATTCCGTCCTCGGAATTGCAAAAATAAGGTTACTCAAATAAAAACGGATAATTCGCTCTCATTTTCTCTTCAAGCTCCCACGTAGCTTCTTCTACTACGTGGTTCCTCCAGAGAATCTTAAGGGATTGGATAATCTTATTCCTCAACTTTAGTTCCTTCCTATCTAGTATCTGGACAAGAACTTCCTCGTATGATAAGTCTTTCTCGACTTGAATTAGTTCATAGGAGATAACATGCTTGTAATCCGATTTATATAGTCGTAATACTGACACATGAAACACATTGTGAATGTGCTCAAGTTCAGGAGGTAAGGCTACCTCGTATGCCACTTCACCAACTCGCTTTAAAATCTTGAACGGTCCTATGAACCTAGGGCTCAACTTGCCCTTCTTCCCAAAACGAATCTTCCCTTTCTAGGGAGATACTTTCAGAAAAGAATAACTTCCTACTTCACAATCTCTCTTCTTATGATGTAAGTCCGCATACTTCTTCTGGCGATCTTGAGCTGCTTCTAGTCGAGCTCTTATCACCCTGATGATCTCCACCATATGTTGTACCAATTCTGGTTCAACAGTCGGCGTTCTCCAACTTCGTCCCAGCATAAGGGAGTTCTAAATTTTCTCCCATATAGTGCCTCGTATGGTGGCATTCCAATACTAGCGTGATAATTGTTGTTATACGCGCAATCTACTAATAGAAGGTGATCCTCCCAACTACCCTTGAAGTCCATCATACAAGCTCGAAGCATGTCTTCAAGTGTCTGAATCGTCCTCTCGCTTTGTCCATCGGTTTACGGATGATACACGTTACTAATTCGTAGTTGTATCCCCATTATTTCTTGAAGACTCTTTCAGAAGTTTGACGTGAATCGCAGATCTTTATCTGATACAATAGATACCAGCACCCCATGCCTCGAGATAATTTCCTTGACATACAATTTGGCTAACTGGTCCAAACTATACTTAATCTTAATTGGCAAAAAGTGAGCTGACTTAGTAAGACAATCTACAATCACCTATATGACGTCGTGTCCTTTCTGAGTTGCCGGAAGTCCCACCACAAAGTCCATTGTGATGTGCTCCAATTTCCATTCTGGAATTTCTAATGGTTGTAATAACCCGCTTGGTCATTGGTGCTCTGCCTTGACTCTCTAACAAGGGCATCTACTCACGCATTCTGCAACCTCTCTCTTCATGTTTGGCCACCAGAAGTGGTGACGCAAATCTTGGTACATCTTCGTGCTTCCTGGGTGTATCGAGTATCTCGTACTGTGCGCTTCTTGCAAAATCTCTTCTCTCAGTTTTGGTACTAATGGTACCCAAATTCGTCCTTCAAATCTTAGCAGTCCAGTGCTATCAATCTTAAATTTCTACTCATCACCTTCAGTTAATCACTTTTTGATGTTAATGCAATCTTTGTCCTTTTCTTGTGTTTCTTTAACCTTATCCAATAGAGTCGGACTCGCTGTCACTGTAAATAATTATTCATTGGTCTCCATCGAATACTTAATCTCCAAGTCTAGTCGTTCGAAATCTTTCACCAATTCATCTTGAACGGTCAACTTTAGTAACTTCTCTCTGCCTTTTTTGCTTAAGGCATCTGCCACTACATTTGCTTTGCCTGTATGGTATAGAATTTCACAATCATAATCTTTGATCAATTCTAGCCATCGGCGCTGCTTCATGTTTATCTCTTTCTGCGTGAAGATATACTTCAGACTCTTGTGGTCCGTATATATCTCACATCTCTCGCCATAGAAATAATGCCTCCAAATTTTCAAGGCAAAAACTACCGCTGCTAACTCTAGATCATGAGTCGGATATCCCTTCTCATAATCTTTTAGCTGACGTGAAGCGTACGCAATGACCCTGCCATGTTGCATTAGTACACAGCCAAGTCCCTTGTGTGACACATCACTATACACTATAAATCCTCCTGTGTTGTCCAGTAAAGCCAACATAGGTGCTCGACTAAGCCTCCTCTTCAATTCTAGGAAACTTTCTTCACACTTCTCCGTCCAAATGAACTTAACTATTTTTCTGGTAAGATTGGTCAACGGTGATGCTAATTTCAAAAAATCTCGAATGAATCTTCGATAGTATCCTACCAATCCTAAGAAACTACTGATTTTGGTTGGTGTCTTCGGCTTCTCCCAATTGATAACCACTTCTACCTTCGCTGGATACACCGAAACACCATTCTTGTCAATAACGTGCCCCAAAAACTGCACTCTTTGCAACCAAAACTCACACTTGGAGAATTTTGCACACAACTTCTCCCTCCTTAATGTCTCTAACACTATCCGAAGATGCTCGGTGTGTTCTTCCTCTGTTTCTGAATATACTAGAATGTCATCGATGAATATGACAACAAACTTATCCAAATACTGTTTGAACACTCTGTTCATTAAGTCCATAAATGCTGCTGGCGCATTCGTCAATCCAAATGACATTACTAAAAACTCAAAGTGTCCATACCGAGTTCTGAATGCCATCTTTGGAATATCTTTCGGCCTCACTTTTAGTTGGTGATAACCGGTCCTTAAGTCAATCTTTGAAAAGTACTTTGCCCCCTTCAACTGATCAAAAAAATTGTCTATCCTGGGTAAAGGGTACTTGTTCTTAATGGTGACCTTGTTCAACTCTCGGTAGTCAATATAAAGTCTTAGCGACCCATCATTCTTCTTTACGAATAAGACTGGTGCTCCCCGCGGTGATACGCTCGGTCGAATGTATCCCTTATCTAACAACTCTTGTAATTAAGTCATCAGTTCTTTTAACTGTACCGGTGCTATACGATACGAAACTTTGTATACCGGTCCTGTCCCTGATGCCAAATCAATGACAAATTCAATCTCTCTATCTGGTGGCAATCCCAGGATCTCATCTGGGAAGACATCAACGAAATCCCTTATAATAGGTATCTGACTCAGTTACCCCTCGACTCATCGAGTATCAACCACATGAGCCAAATAACCCATACAACCCTTCCTAAGCAATCTCCGCGCTTGCACCATCGTCAGACAATGAGATTGTCTCGGCGATTTACTACCATAAAATACCAACTTTGACTTATTCGGAATCTTTAGTTGTACAGACTTCTTCTTACAGTCTATAACTGCTCCGTGAACTAATAACCAATCCATTCCAAGGATTACATCGAACTCCCCCAAATGAATCGGTATCAAATCCACTTTGAGCTTAAATCCTCGCAATTTGGTATAACAATTCCTATGAATATAGTCTACGGGGATAATTTCCCTTAGAGGTGAAAAAGGTTCCCTTCATCACCTTTATGTTACGTGAAGAGGCAGATTACTGGTGGAAATTTGTAAAATGTACCCAGCTTGACGCACTCAAAATCTCTTGGGAGAAGTTCCAAGAATTGTTCAACGACAAATACTTTCCTGAAAGTATTCGTCACATGAAGGAGGTAGAATTCATCAAGCTGGAGAAAAATAATATGACCCTGTCGCAATACGAGACTAAGTTTGCCGAGTTTTCCTGGTTTGCATCCCATTTGGTTGATAATGAGAAGCGAATGACGCGAATGTTTCTGCGAGGTTAGAAACTTAAAATACGTCAATACCTCATTTCTCACAAACATTGTTTATATTTAGATATTGTGAATAGGGCTCAGTTATTGGAGCGCGATAATGAGCTAGCCCAACCAAAAGTTAACGACCAACAACACAATAATAATCGTACCGGTGGCAACGGCCATCGGAACAACGATAACCATCGCGGAGGAAATATCAGGCAAGAAATGGTAACCACTTTGGTGGTAATCATGGCCAAGATAATAGGAAAGGTGAACTAAGTGAGAATAATTTCAAGAAGAGAAGGTTCAACAATGATGGAAAGACAGCAGCACCAGCACCCATTTTCAAGGAAGGAGAATGACCACCGATCGTATGTTTCAAATGCGGACAGGAGGGACACATCCGTCTAAACTGTACGCAGCAACCCAAAGTGTGTTTCAGTTGCAGAAGAGAAGGCCATTTAGCTCGATTTTGTCGTGTAGTGAAGTCAAGTCCAGCTTGGATGGTGACGCCAAAGGATGACCCAGACAAGTCAAAGTCGGTAGTTTAAGTGAGAGCGTATGTCGAGGAACCCAAACGAAGTTATCACGAGTAAGTTAATCATAAACTCTTGTGAAGTATATACCTTATTCGATACCGGTTCTACCCACTTTTTTATTTCTCCTATTTGCGCTCAACGTTTAAATTTGACCCCAGAGAAGTTAGACTTTGACTTATTGGTTGAAACTCCGTTAGGAGAAACCTTCATTACATCCACTATTTATAAATCTTATTTGATTCAAATCAGTACCCTTATATTACTTGTCGATCTCATCTCTTTGAAAATACTTGCCTTTGATGTGATTTTAGGAATCGACTGGTTAACTACTCATCATGCTAAAATTAATTATTTTCGTAAGTTTGTTAGCCTTCCTAACCAACCTATTATGAGAATTCAAGTAACCAAACTACTAAATTCAATCATTGTCATATTAAGCCATAAGTAAAGAGCCCCAAGCCTATCGCTGGTGACTTCCAAGTCTTGGAATGCACCGAAGCCAGACTCTCCGTAAGAGACGCCGTGAACAAAGGTGTTAAGTTGATAGGTATCAATGTGACGTGCTATCAAGTTTTGGATGAGAGGCACAGTTTTGAAAGATATTTCTGTCGTTAATAAATTTCCTGACGTATTTCTCGAAGAACTTCCTGGCCTACCTCAAAGCGTGAAATTGAATTTTTGTATTGACCCTAGTACAAAACCCATTTTTAAAACTTCAAATAGTTCTTCAACTAAAATGAACGTATCATGCGCCAAAGACGTTGGCTCGAGCTGTTGAAAGATTAAGATAATACCATTCAATACCATTGTGGAAAAAGCGAACGTGGTAGCTGACACGTTGAGTAGAAGATCATATGCGGTTACGAGTGCGACGTCGTTAACACAAAGACCCATTATGTATAATTTACAAAGGATGGAGATAGAGTTAAAGACTCAAAGAACCTATATAAAGATAACGAATATACGAATAGAATTGACTTTAATCGATAAAGATAAAGTCGCTCAAGCTATAGACCCGGAGCTAATGAATATGAAGAAGAAGGTGCAAGAAGGCGTTATTCTACAAGCAAGAATCGATGAAGAGAGGAAATCTCAACCCTCAATTTAATTGGTCCATTTGAAATACTTGATAGAGTATGAATTGTGGCCTATAGACTCGCCTTACCGCTAAGTATATCGCATGTTCATAACTTTTTTCACATATCGATGTTATGTAAATATGTGAACGACCCGAACCACATTATTGAATTAGAACCGGATGAGGTAGCGAAAGATTTAACGTATGAGGAGATACCTATTAAAATCTTGAATAAGAAGGATCATATTCTACGCTCCAAGGTTATACCTCAAGTTAAAGTTTTGTGGAGAAACCATGATGTTGAGAAAATGACCTGAGAGTTAGAATCTGAAATGAAGTCAAGGTATGCTCACCTCTTCGACATACCACGTACGTACCCTAATTTTGAGGACGAAATTTCATAAGAAGGGGAGGTTGTAAGACCCCAACTTTTATGAATATAGATTAGTTTATCTCAAAATATATTTTTGAATATTATGGTGTGGATTTGATATAATGTTATAGTTGTGGGTAATATTTACAATTTTGCAAAGTAAGCAAGTGGTCATAAAATATTCGATTTGTGAGGATCCAGAATTTTTTGAATATTTTTTATTTATTTAATATTTATATTGATTATCAATATTTTGCTAAGTATCTATGATACAAGTCTAGAGAAGTGATCAATTTGTGTATTGACTAAGAAATATGAGTAGAGTTGTGCTTAACAGAGAATAAAAACTCTAACCCTAAGTCCAGATAGGGATTCGGTAGAAAATGCAATTACAACAATTGTATTGATGAATATGTGTTTGTACGATGTAGAATTGATGATCAGTGATTGATCAGTTAGGGTACGAACTTATTAAACCCTAATAAGGGATTAGAAACCTTAATCGAGTGTCAGATAACCCGAATTTTTAACTCAAGTTCTCTAAACCCTGATAATCGAACCCTAATCTTAATTAGTGGTATCAAGAGGAAGTTATGGTACTTAAATATCATATTAAGTATACTAATGTAAGACTAATTATATGATTGATCAGGGAAATCATGTAAGAAATAGCAAACCCTAACTAGTAAACCCTAATTTTGGTTCCGAGAATTCGAAACCCTAATTTAGATATTTAAAACCCTAATTCAGGAATTCAAATGTTAAGAATAAAATCTTAAGTGTTATAAGTTGTGGGATAAATGGGAAATGTCTAAAATGCCCTTCAAATTATAGTGGAAAAGACCAAATTGCCCTTATTGAATGCGAAATGACCAAAATACCCTTTTCTTAAAATTTAAGTAAAAGATTTTGTAAATCTTGGTGACTCATCCATTTGATATTTCCATGTGTCTTAAAATATTCCAAGATCAGTTATGTGTGCCACCTATATCAACTTGATACACTGAATCAAAGAAATCAAAGATTTAAAGTAAGTAAAGTTACTTACTTTCCTAAAAAAACCAACCTAGACCTTCTCTCTCCAAAATTTCAAAATCTAGAGTGAGAGAGGGTGAAAAGTTTAGGCAAGTTTAGTTCATAGCTTTCCAAGATCAGATCAAAGATTAGAAATCAATGATCAAAGCTAGAAAAGGTCTTTAGACAAAGTTAAATAGATTTTGTAGCAATAGTCGATGATACAAGCAAGTTTTTCTGCACTTTGTTCAAACCTCATATTTCAAATGTCAGCTTCATTTAAATTATTTTATTAAATAAAAGAACTTATATTTATCAGTTATGTTATGGTGATATACAGTGTTCATGATTTCTGTTATTCAAAGGTTATGATTTCTTGTTCAAACATAATCAAGTCATATGAGCTAGTGTTGTGGAAAAATGCTTTTCATTTGATAGCAAAGCATAGTTTGTGAGGAACCAATTTTGTTTGGTATCGATATATATACTGACACTATTTAGAATGGCAGTAACAGTCTGACCGGGGGTCTTGTACCGACATTTATAGCAATGAGAGGGCAAGAGGCAGCTATAGGCTGTCACCGACATTTATAAAAATGATCGAATATTATTTAAGATAGGATGATATGCATAATCCTAGTTTTGTTTGGTTGAGCGGATTAACCCGGGTTGCTAAGTCTATAGGACTGACAGTAACTTGTAATGTGTGGGGTTTGGCAGATGCACCTCAATATATATTTATGGCACTACTATGAACTTTATGTTCATTTCACCCAGATTTGGTGTGTATGGAAAAACTTTGAACTTTATGTTCATTTATTTCAGAATTGATATATGTATAACATTTGTTTATTTTTTCAAAACTTACTGAGCTTTCTGTAGCTCATCCCTGCAAATATTTTCTTCGTTTGCAGATAGAAAGAATATTTTCCAGAAGTTTCAGTATTGTGGATAAAAGGATTAAGACATGGATACCTTGTTGATAGCTATAATGTAATAATAACGACCTTTTGAATCAATGTAACAATATATTATTGGTTTAGTGTATTATTAGTTGAAATATTTAGTTGTTATTCTAATGGAATTAGAAAAGTGTACAGTATCTATATGAACTATATATCTGAATGATAGTGTTAATAGACATTGGCTCTTTGATGCACTGAGGTAGCGCTTCACTCAGTTCCAAGAACTCTAACATTAACACTATGGAGGTCAGATAGATAAGAATTATAGATATGGAAGAAATATCTATAAGATACTGAACTTGTACATCCAAGTGAGGCTACTCAGTTATAATGATTGTTCTGACGAGAACTACTATTTACTATGAGTACTGTGAATCTTGGATTTATACGAATTATTATCTTATAAAATATTTACGTGAGCACCAAATTGGCTACAGTGAATGTAGAGAACTTGGGGGCGTCACAATTTGGTATAAGAGCAGTAGGTTATAGAGCTAGGGTAGGAATACCTTAGGATATGACCTGATTTAAATATTATTATTAAGTGTGTAGATTCAATTTTTATGAACTTGTGAATAAAGAATGGATCAAGATTCGTAAGATCGAATCTTATAAGGAGGGGAAAATACATTAATTCAAAATCTTAATTTTGCATTAAATGTATGTATATGGGACTATGTTTCCTAAGGAAATTATGGGACAAGATAAGTTAAATAAAACTTAGGGTGAGCCTAGAAATTGTTTTTATTCTTAAAAAGGAATTAAAAGTGGAATAAATGTCGAATGATAGACATAAAGGTAAGTATGGAGTGATGATGATTCCGTGGACGGAATCCTTATAAGGAGGGGAGAATGTGAGGATCCAAAATTTTTTGAATAAATTTTTTTTATTTAATATTTATATTGATTATCAATATTTTGCTAAGTATCTATGATACAAGTCTAGAGAAGTGGTTAATTTGTGTATTGACTAAGAAATATGAGTAAAGTTGTGCTTAACAGAGAATAGAAACTCTAACCTTAAGTCCAGATAGGGATTCGGTAGAAAATATTGTTACAACAATTGCATTGATGAATATATGTTTGTACGATATAGAATTGACGATCAGTGATTGATCGGTTAGGGTACAAACTTAGTAAACCCTAATAAGGGATTAGAAACCTTAATCGAATGTCAGATAATCCTAATTTTCAACTCAAGATCTCCAAACCCTGAAAATTGAACCCTAATCTTATTTAGTGGTATCAAGAGGAAGTTATGATATTAAAATATCATATTAGGTATACTAATGTAAGAATAATTATATGATTGATCAGGGAAATCAAGTAAGAAATAACAAACCCTAACTGGTAAACCCTAATTTTGGTACCGGAAATTTGAAACCCTAATTTGGATATTTCAAATACTAATTCAGGAATTCAAATGTTAAGAATAAAAGCTTAAGTGTTATAAGTTGTGGGATAAATGGGAAATGTCTAAAATGCCCTTTAAATTATAGTGGAAAAGACCAAATTGCCCTTAGTGAATGTGAAATGACCAAAATACCATTTTCTTAAAATTTAAGTAAAAGATTTTATAAATCTTGGTGACTCATCCATTTGATATTTCCACGTGCCTTAAAATCTTCAAAGATCACTTATGTGTGCCACATATATCAACTTGATACATTGAATCAAAGAAATCAAAGATTTAAAGTAAGTAAAGTTACTTACTTTCCTAAAAAAACCAACCTAGACATTCTCTCTCCAAAATTTCGAAATCTAGAGTGAGAGAGAGTGAAAAGTTTAGCCAAGTTCAGTTCATAGGTTTCCAAGATCAGATCAAAGATTAGAAATCAATGATCAAAGCTAGAAAAGGTCTTCAGATGAAGTTAAATAGACTGTGTAGCAATAGTCGATGATACAAGCAAGTTTTTCTACACTTTGTGTAAACCTCATATTTCAAATGCCAGCTTCATTTAAATTATTTTATTAAATAAAAGAACTTATATTTATCAGTTATGTTATGGTGATATACAGTGTTCATGATTTCTGTTATTCAAAGGTTATGATTTCTTGTTCAAACATAATCAAGTCATATGAGCTACTGTTGTGGAAAAATGCTTTTCATTTGATAGCAAAGCATAGTTTGTGAGGAACCAATTTTGTTTGGTATCGATATATATACTGACACTATTTAGAATGGCAGTAACAGCCTGACCGGGGGTCTTGTACCGGCATTTATAGCAATGAGAGGGCAAGAGGCAGCTATAGGCTGTCACCGACATTTATAAAAATGATCGAATATTATTTAAGATAGGATGATATGCATACTCCTAGTTTTGTTTGGTTGAGCGGATTAACCTGGGTTGCTAAGTCTATAGGACTGACAGTAACTCGTAATGTATGAGGTTTAGCAAATAAACCTCAGTATATATTTATGGCACTACTCTGAACTTTATGTTCGTTTCACCCAGATTTGGTGTGTATAGAAAAACCTTGAACTTTATATTCATTTATTTCTGAATTGATATATGTATAACATTTGTTTATTGTTCAAGACTTGCTGAGCTTTTTGTAGCCCATCCCTGCAAATATTTTATTCATTTGCTGATAGAAAGAATATTTTCCAGACGTTTCGGTATTGTGGATAAAAGGATTAAGACATGGATACCCTATTGATAGCTATAATGTAATAATAACTACCTTTTGAATCAATGTAAATGTATATTATTGGTTTAGTGTATTATTAGTTAAAATATTTAGTTGTTATTCTAATGGAATTAGAAAAGTGTACAGTATCTATATGAACTATATATCTGAATGATAGTGTTAACAGACATTGGCTCTTTGATATACTGAGGTAGCGCTTCACTAAGTTACAAGAACTCTAACATTAACACTATGGAGGTCAGATAGATAGGAATTATTAATATGGAAGAAATATCTATAAGATACTGAACCTGTACATCCAAGTGAGGGTACTCAGTTATAATGATTGTTCTAACGAGAACTACTATTTACTATGACTACTGTGAATCTTGGATTTATAGGAATTATTATCTTATAGAATATTTACGTGAGCACCAAATTGGCTACAGTGAATGTAGAAAATTTAGGGGCGTCACACGATTGGTCGGGGAATATTCGTTTTATCAGGGAATATTCCTACGACGAAACAATCATTGGTGGACCCCACAACAAAATTATTGTCAGAGTTAGAAAACGACAGAAATATCTTTTTATAAAAATAACGGCAAAAGTTTTACCGTTAAACTGTTGAACTACCCGGTGGTAAAAGTACAGTAATACACGTGGTTGCATAGTAGCACACAGTATTGATTATTGATGCTTATGTGAGAAGTCACTCAGTTATACTCAATTATTGCTACAGTAATTGCGACAAAATATCTCTCATATTATTGATTCAATTATTGTCACAATATCATCTGTATAATATTTTATATTATTAAATCAATAATTGAGACGAAAAAGTTATTCATATTATTATTTGCAATATTGACGATGTCTAGAATGTTATTCGAGGAGAGGTTTGGTCACCTAATTGCGCGCCAGTAGGGAGAAATCCTTATCAGAATGCCCCCTCTTTCCTGGGAATAATCTGGTTGTTAAATATTGTGAGTTATAATATTAATGATGAATAATTTCGTTTTGATTAAAGATGAAATTGATCCATTGTGTTGGGATTATTAGTGTTTGTGGAAATCGACATTTATTTCGATAATAATTAATTTCTAGAGGTTATATTGACCAATGGGATAATTTATCAAATAAATAAGAAATTAATTGATATGCTTATAACTATTTGTTCACATGTACATACTATTGATTTACATGAATGTACTATTAGGGGAGGTGGTGCAAGATTGATAATACTTGCATGACTAAATTAAAAATTTAGGTATATATGAAGGTACTATACTGTAACTATTTTTTTCACATGTATAGAACTATTGATTCACATGAATGTACTATTGATTCACATAATGTACTATTAGTTGAGGTGGTGCAAGTTTAATAATACTTGTAGGACTAAATTAAAAATGAACTAATTTTTTTTGAGCCCCAAAACGTGCAATTATCGAAACTATATTTTTCATATAAATAGAAGCTCATTCTTCTTTCATTCTCACTAATTCACTAAGACTCATAAGAGAAATTAAAGAGAGAGAAACTCTAGAGAGAAAGAAGAAAAGAAGTCTGCTACTTCGCTATTCCAGTATCTAGTCTTCTTCTGAGGTAAGGGATATTTTTTTCCAGTATTCGTAGAAATAATATTTTCTTCCATACTCTGTAGTATGTGAATAATATTATTTCATTTTGTATTCCTAATTCTACACTCATTCTGTTAAAGTATTGCTTCTATACTCCGTGAAATTAGTAGAATATCATTGATATTTGATCTTCATCCAGTATCTTTTTATGGAAATATTATTCTGAGCTTTCTTGCTAATTATTGATCTTTTCATACCGAAATACTATTCATGAGTTATTATTTACGGGTTACTATTAACCCAGTTATTATTCACTCGAATATTATTCACTCGGGTATTCGGGGCATTTTTTATGCCAGAGTACTATTCATAAGTTACTATTCATGGGTTACTATTCACATAGTTACTATTCACTCAAATATTATTCACTCAGGTATTTGGGGCACTTTTCATGCTGGGGTACTATTCACGAGGTACTATTCTCGAATACTATTCACAGGGAATTCACGGGGTATTATTCACCCAAAAAATATATTTGTTTTTTGTCCAAATCATTTTTGATACAATATTATTCTTGAATTTTACTCCACAAAGCAGTATCATGTTGACAATTTGGATATTATTGAATTCTGGATAAATTAAATTATAGATCTTTAATATTTATCCTGGCTTTCATTTAATTGAATTCTTATATCATTGCCATCATCCTCATGCTTATATTGTGATGAAAGTCATCTTTGGCCGTAGTGCATAGATGGACTGTTGATTGGTATGATTATGACCAAGGATCATTCGGTAAAATCATGACCTGTAGTGTTTCAAATGATGTGGTAAAAGTCTTCATTGACCCGTAGTGCATTGATGGACAGTTGTAGGTATGATTATGACCAGGGATTATTCAGTATAATCATGACCATTGATGATTACATGAATATCCTTGGCCCGTAGTGCATGGATGATTCGATGATGTGGTTTATTTATTAAGTTGAGTCTCAACGATAAAGTGGATGAAAAACTTTTTAAATCATAGAAGATAATAGATATCATGCTCTACTTGAGTTTTCTAATAGATTGCTTGTTCCGCTGCAGTTAAACTTGATGTTTATTGTATTTTATCAGTTTAACACGGTTGAAGGCTAATGATAATTTATTCTACATTGTCTTAGTCATAGTATTTCTTATTCGGCTAGTTGAGCTCACCCTTTTGCTCTCATTGTTCTCTTCATGTAATGAGAACGTAGCTGGGACTAGCCGAGATGGTTATTTTAGTAGTCCTCACTACTTAGTGTGATAACAAATGTAATGTGGATTGAATTTGAGTTTGGATATTGTCTATGAGACAATATTCATGTAAAAACTCAGCTATGTTTTGTCGTATTTTTACACGACAGTTGTATTAAAGAAGTTTGTATTTGATTTCTGTAGCATGTATTTGGTGACTCAAGATGTGTGATGTATACCTGTTTTGGATGCAGGTCACAGTTGGTTTCAAAGCTTAAGGATATGATCTCTGGCTGAGATGTGAGACTATAACTAGGAGGGGAGAGACGGGTTAATCCTTCGCTAGTATGACCTACCTAAGTTATTTTTTATTTAATTGGTCGGCCAGTGTATATTGATAATATGTGGCATGTCAATTAACCCTTATTTTGTGACAGTGTTTGAGAATATCATCTGAAAATGTTGAGAAATAATGAAGCATATGAGACCGTTGAGTCACGGACGATCAATAACCAGGATAATGTGCATCAGGAAGGCAATAATCCTCGTGTAAACAACACCGACCAAATGACGAACGATGGTATGTTTAGGAACTTTTTAGAATTTATTAAAAAATAAACGAGAGAGACTCCTGTTCAAAATGCAGGTGGAAACACTGACAACTCACGGCTGGTCACCGCTAAGTAGTTCAAGGAGCTGGGACCACCAAAGTTTTTGGGAAAGCCAGAACCACTTAAGGCGGAGACGTGAATAAAGTAGATCACCAAGATATTTGATGTCTTGGAATGCTTAGAGGAGAAAAAGGTTCCCTTCGCCACATTTATATTGCGTGAAGAGGCAGATTACTGGTGGGAATCTGTAAAATGTACTCAGCCTGACGCACTCAAAATGTCTTGGGAGAATTTCCAAGAATTATTCAACGACAAGTACTTCCCCGAAAGTATTCGTCACATGAAGGAGGTTGAATTCATCAAACTGGAGCAACATAATATGACCGTGTCGCAATACGAGGCTAAGTTTGCCGAGTTATCCCAGTTTACATCCCATTTGGTTGATAATGAGGAGCGAATGACGTGAATGTTTCTGTGAGGTTTGAAACCCGAAATACTTTAATACCTCATTTCCCATAAACTTTATTTATATTCAGATGTTGTGAATAAGGCTTAGTTATTGGAGCGCGATAATGAGCTAGCCCAACCAAAAGGCAACGACAAACAACACGATAATAATCGTACCGGTAGCAACAACCATCGGAACAATGATAACCATCGTGGAGGAAATTATCGAGAAAGAAATGGTAACCACTTCGGTGGTAATCATAGCCAAGATAATAGGAAAGGTGAACTAAGTGAGAACAATTTCAAGAAGAGAAGGTTCAGTAATGATGGAAAGACAGCAGCACCAGCACCCATTTTTAGGGAAGGAGAACGACCACCGATCGTATATTTCAAATGTGGACATGAGGGACACATCCATCCAAACTGTACGCAGCAACCCAAAACGTGTTTCAATTACGGAAGAGAAGGCCATTTAGCTCGATTTGTCGTGTAGTGAAGTCAAGTCTAGCTAGGATGGTGATGCCAAAGGATGTCCCAGATAAGTCAAAGTCGTTAGTTTAAGTGAGAGCATATGTCGAGGAACCCAAACGAAGTTATCATGAGTAAGTTAATCATAAACTCTTATGAAGTCTATACCTTATTAGATACTGGTTCTACCAACTCTTTTATTTCTCCTATTTGCGCTCAACTTTTAAATTTGACCCCAAAGAAGTTAGACTTTGACTTATTGGTTGAAACTCCATTAGGAGAAACCTTCATTACATCAACTATTTATAAATCTTGTTTGATTCAAATCAGCACTCTCACGTTACCTTTCGATCTCATCTCTTTGAAAATACTTGCCTTTGTTGTGATTTTCGGAATCGACTGGTTAACTACTCATCATGCTAAAATTGATTGTTGTCGTAAGGTTGTTAGCCTTCCTAACCAACCTTTTATGCGAATTTAAGTAACCAAACCCCTAAAGTCGATCATTATCATATTAAGCCATAAGTAAAGAGCCCTGAGCCTTTCGCTGGTGACTTCCAAGTCTTGGAATGCACCAAATCCAGACTCTCTGTAGGAGACGCCGTGAACAACAGTGGTAACTTGATAGGTATCAATGTGACCTGCTATCCAATTCTTGGATGAGAGTCACAATTTTGAATGATATTTCTATCATTAATAAATTTCCTGACTTATTCCCCGAAGAACTTCTTGGCCTACCTCAGAGCGTGAAATTGAATTTTTGTATTGACCCCAGTACAGAACCCATTTCTAAAACCTCAAATATTTCTTCAACTAAAACAAACGTATCATGCGCCAAAGACGTTGACTCGAGCTGTTGAAAGATTATGATAATACCATTCAATACCATCGTGGAAAAAGCGAACGCGGTACCTGACGCGTTGAGTAGAAGATCATATGCGGTTACAAGTGCGACGTCGTTAACACAAAGACCCATTATATATAATTTACAAAGGAAGGAGATAGAGTTAAAGACTCAAAGAACCTATATGAAGATAACGAATATACGAGTAGAATCAACTTTAATCGATAAAGTTAAAGCCGCTCAAGCTATAGACCCGAAGCTGATGAATATGAAGAAGGTGCAAGAAGGCGTTATTCTACGAGCAATAATTGATGAAGAGTGGAAATCTCAACCCTCAATTTAATTGGTCCATTTGAAATACTTGACAGAGTAGGAACTGTGGCCTATAGACTCGCCTTACCGCTAAGTATGTCGCGTGTTCATAACTTTTTTCAGGTATCGATGTTAAGTAAATATATGGACGTCCCGAACCACATTATTGAATTAGAACCAGGCGAGATAGCTGAATATTTAACGTATAAGGAGATACATGTTAAAATCTTGCATAAGAAGGATCATATTCTACGCTCCAAGGTTATACATCAAGTCAAAGTTTTGTGGAGAAATCATGATGTTGAGAAAATGACCTGAGAGTTAGAATCTGAAATAAAGTCTAGGTATCCTCACCTCTTCGACATACCAGGTACGTACCCTAATTTCGAGGACAAAATTTTATAAGAAGGGGAGAGTGTAAGACCCCAACTTTTATGAATAAAGATTAATTTTTCTCGAAATATATTTTTGAATATTATGGTGTGGATTTGATATAATGTTATAGTTATGGGTAATATTTATAAATTTTGCAAAGTAAGCAAGTGGTCATAAAATATTCGATTGGTCGGAGAATATTCGTTTTATCAGGGAATATTCGTATGACGACACAATTATTGGTGGACCCCATAATGAAAGTATTGTCGGAGTTAGAAAATAACATAAATATCTTTTTATAAAAATAACAGCAAAAGTTTTACCATTAAACTGTTGAACTACCTGGCGGTAAAAGTATAGTAATACGCGTGGTTACATAGTAGCACACAATATTGATTATTGATGCTTACGTAAGAAGTCACTCATTATACTCAATTATTGCTATATTAATTGCTGCATAATATCTCTCATATTATTGATTTAATTATTGTCATAGTATCATCTGCATAATATTTTATATTATTAAATCAATAATTGAGACGACAAAGTTATTCATATTATTATTTGTATTATTGACGATGTCTAGAAAGTTCTGTCGAGGAGATGTTTGGTCACCTAATTGCGCGCCAATAGGGAGAAATCCTTATCGGAAAGCCCCCTCTTTCCTTAGAATAATTTGGTTGTTAAATATTGTGAGTTATAATATTAATGATGAATAATTTTGTGTTGATTAAAGATGAAATTGATAGTTCCATTGTGTTGGGATTATTAGTGTTTGTGGAAATCGACATTTATTTCGATAATAATTAATTTTTGGAGGTTATATTGACCAATCAGGTAAATAATCAGATAAATAAGTAATTAGTTGCTATTAATTCACATTCTTATAACTATTTGTTCACATATATGTACTATTAATTTATATGCTCGTATTATTAGGGGAGGTGGTGTAAGATTAATAATAGTTGCATGATTAAATTAAAAATAGAGGTATAGATGAATGTACTATACTGTAACTATTTTTTTCACATGTATAGAACTATTGATTCACATGAATGTACTATTGATTCACATGATGTACTATTAGGAGAGGTGGTGCAAGTTTGATAATACTTGTAGAACTAAATTAAAAATGGAGGAAAAGATGAAGGTATTATACAGTAATATTTTGAGCCCAAAACGTGCAATTATCGAAATTATATTTTTCTATAAATAGAAACTCATTCTTTTTTCATTCTCACCAATTCACCGAGACTGACAAGAGCAATTATAGAGAGAGAAGCTATAGAGAGAGAAACTATAGAGAGAAAGAAGAAGAAAAGTCTGCTACTTCACTATTCTAGTATCTAGTCTTCTTCTGAGGTAAGAGATATTTTTTTTCGAGTATTCGTAGAAATAATATTTTCTTCCATACTCTGTAGTATATGAGTAATATTATTTCGTTTCGTATTCCTAATTCTAAACTCATTCCGTTAAAGTATTTCTTCTATACTTTGTGAAATGAGTAGAATATCATTGATATTTACGCTTCATCGAGTATCTTTTCATGAAAATATTATTATGAACTTTCTTGATAATTATTAATCTTTTCATACCAGAATACTATTCATGAGTTACAATTTATAGGTTACTATTCACCCGATTACTATTCACTCGAATATTATTCACTCGGGTATTCGGGAAACTTTTCATGCCTGAGTACTATTCACGGGTTACTATTCATCCTATTACTATTCACTCGAATATTATTCACTCGGATATTTTGGGAACTTTTCATGTCGGGGTACTATTCACGAGGTACTATTCCTGAAGTACTATTCATAGGGTACTACTATTCACGGGGTACTATTCACCCAAAAAATATATTTCTTTTCTGTCCAAATCATTTTTGATACAATATTATTCTTGAATTTTACTCTACAAAGCTGTATCATGTTGACAATTTGGATATTATTGAATTCTGGATAAATTAAATTATAGATCTTTAAAATTTATCCTTGCTTTCTTTTAATTGAATTCTTATATCATTATCATCATCCTCATACTTATATTGTGATGAAAGTCATCTTTGACCGTAGTGCATAGATGGACTTTTGATTGGTATGATTATGACCAAGGATCATTCGGTATAATCATGACCCATAATGTTACAAATGATGTGGTAAAAGTTTTCATTGGCCCGTAGTGCATTGATGGATAGTTGTTGGTATGATTATGACCAGAGATTATTCAATATAATCATGACCATTGATGATTACATGAATATCCTTGGCCCGTAGTGTAGGGATGATTCGATGATGTGATTTATTTATTAAACTGAGTCTCAGCGATAAAGTGGATAAAAAACTTTTTAAATCATGGAAGATAGTAGATATCATGTTCTACTTGACTCTTCTAATGGATTTCTTGTTCCGATGCAGTTAAACTTGATGTTTATTATATTTTATAAGTTTAACACTGTTGAAGGCTAATGATAATTTATTCTGCATTATATTAGTCATAATATTTCTTACTGGGCAAGTTGAGCTAACCCTTTTGCTCTCATTGTTCGCTTCAGGAAATGAGAATGTAGCCGGGACTAGTCGGGGAATTGAGTGATGGTTCGAGATGATTATTTTAGTAGTCCTCACTATTTAGTGTGATAATAAATGTAATGAGGATTGAATTTGAGTTTGGATATTGTCTATGAGACAATATTCATGTAAAAACTCAGCTATGTTTTATCGTATTTTTACACGACAGTTGTATTAAAGAAGTTTGTATTTGATTTTTGTACCATGTATTTGGTAACTCAAGATGGGTGATGTATACCTATTTTGGGGGCGTCACACAAGTGGAAACTAATATTCACAAATAATTATAGTTTAGGGGTGGGGGAGGGGGGCGAGGGGTGCTTGGGCGAATTTTTTTTTTCCAAGTAATAAAATTTATAAATCTTTACAATCACATTGAACATATATAGGAATATATTCTATTACTTGAGAAAGGAACATATGACTGACGTGGGTTGGCGTGGCGGGGCGACGTGGGGTACGGTGGGGTGGGTGTGTGGGGTTAATAGGGGAGGGGTGGGGGTGCTTGGGTAAAGAGAAAAATTATATTTTTAAAAATTTGGAGTTATAATAATTATGAACATGATTTTCGCATAATTTGTTTTGAAATTAATTTTTGATAATGTGAAATATTTCATTTTCAAATCCTTTTCTATCCCTCCAAATCTTCCCACTTTTGAGGGGGAAGTTTTGAGCCAAAAATGTAATTAATTTTACCTCCAAATCCCTTCATTTCTTTCCTAAAAAAACTCACAGACATGAGATTTGGAGGGATTTTAATTATTTTCCATTCCTTTCCCCTTAAATAAAAATTTACAAACACGGTGTCAAAGTTAACTCGGTTCACAATTGGTCAAATTGATCTTCCAATTCAAATTTTCTGGTTTTGTTTCCCTTCTCGCTTAAATTTAATCGTGTCTTCATCTTTTCTTCAATCTTGTCTTCATCTCTTTGCCTCTCATATTAACCACTAACTGAGTTTGGCGACTCTTGAATTGGTAAATTCGCGAACCAATTCGACATTTTTGGCGATTCCCCTTCAGTTCCCCAACAAAAAAAAGAAAAAAATAAAACCCTAGAAATGGGTTGCTAGCAACAACATGTAATCAGAGCATCAAGATATGAAATTGATCGTCGTTCAATTGGGTCGTCGATAATAGAGAAATCGACTTTGAATTGTCCTTCCTGCTCATTTAAAAACTCTTGGTAATTAACAAAGGGAAAGGAGAACTGCACTTAACTGAGAAAGAGAAGGGGAAAGAAGAAGGGTATTCGGCTGAGATAATTGATTTCAGATAAAATAATTAATCAAAAAAAAATTCTCTTACGATTCATGAATTTTCCTCTTTTATAGACCATGTATAATATAATCTATCCATATTGTTGTTCTTTGTTTTGATTATACAAAATTAAAAACTAATGGGGTTGAAGTTTGGAAAGCTATGACCGACAAAAAGTATTATGTCATTTAAGCTTACTTGTCAATGCCAAGATTCATCCATGTGTCTAATCACCAACAATGCACCAAATCCTGCATATTAATGAAGTCACGCGTAGGAACTTGAAGGCCTAGGACACCAAGGGATAGATCCGGTGTGAGAATAAACACATACTGAAAATAGGTTAACAATGGAGGTTTAAAAATTTAGTACTCAAAGAATAATTGAGTACTTGTGAATTAGGGTTTAAATTTCTATTTATAGCTGATCACACCACCTTTAACGCCCTGTCCTCGAATTGGGATAAAATTCCATATCATAGTAACTACCATACTAGGATAAGAGTTAATCTCCTTAAAGAAAGGAAGTCAGATCTAATCCTCACTCTTTCCTTAGGAATTGAATATTAAATGCAACTAGGAATCATAGATTCCTTAAAACTCAACCTACTACCCATAATATACTCCTACACGGAAAAGATTCATCCACATGGCATGTGGTCCACCGAAATAACCTGGCCCATTTAATCATACCTCAACATTGCCCCACTCTTTTGTTATAAAGAGCTACATAATAAAAGAGTACTAAATCCAAAAGGCCCAATAATTAATATTAAATGAAAGAGCGCGATGACCAAAGTAAGACAAAACGTTTTTACATCCCTTACTCATTACTGGACCCCACCACCATTATTATTGTAACGTCCCCAAATCCGGGTATCCGTTACCTCAGACCTGGTGTGGCACGATACTATCTTCATCCAACTATTAACAACTTCCATTCATAATTTTATGAATACAACTTAACTTTGATACTAATTAATATATTAATTCCTTTCTATTTTTAGGATCTATGAATCGATCCAAAAACCTTCATAAGTCAATTCCCAAAACCTTCACTTTTGAGGGGGAAGTTTTGAGCCAAAAATGTAATTAATTTTTCCTCCAAATCCCTTCATTTCCTTCCCTAAAAAACTCACAAACATGAGATTTGGAGGGATTTTAATTATTTTCCATTCCTTTCCCCTTAAATAAAAATTTACAAACACGGTGTCAAAGTTAACTTGGTTCACAATTGGTCAAATTGATCTTCCAATTCAAATTTTCTGGTTTTGTTTCCCTTCTCGCTTAAATTTAATCGTGTCTTCATCTTTTCTTCAATCTTGTCTTCATCTCTTTGCCTCTCATATTAACCACTAACTGAGTTGGGCGACTCTTGAATTGGTAAATTCGCGAACCAATTCGACATTTTTGGCGATTCCCCTTTAGTTCCCTAACAAAAAAAAGAAAAAATAAAACCCTAGAAATGGGTTGCTAGCAACAACATGAAATCAGAGCATCAAGATATAAAATTGATCGTCGTTCAATTGGGTCGTCGATAATAGAGAAATCGACTTTGAATTGTCCTTCCTGCTCATTTAAAAACACTTGGTAATTAACAAAGGGAAAGGAGAACTGCACTTAACTGAATAAGAGAAGGGGAAAAAAGAAGGGTATTCGGCTGAGATAATTGATTTCAGATAAAATAATTTATCAAAAAAAATTCTCTTACGATTCATGAATTTTCCTCTTTTATAGACCATGTATAATATAATCTCTCCATATTGTTGTTCTCTATTTTGATTATACAAAATTAAAAACCAATGGGGTTGAAGTTTGGTAAGCTATGACCGACAAAAAGTATTATGTCATTTAAGCTTACTTGTCAACGCCAAGATTCATCCATGTGTCTAATCACCAATAACGCATCAAATCCTGCATATAAATGAAGTCACGCGTAGGAACTTGAAGGCCTAGGACACCAAGGGATAGATCCGGTGTGAAAATAAACACATACTGAAAATAGGTTAACAATGGAGGTTTAAAACTTTAGTACTCAAAGAATAATTGAGTACTTGTGAATTAGGGTTTAACTTTCTATTTATAGCTGATCACACCACCTTTAACGCCCTGTCCTCGAATTGGGATAAAATTCCATATCATAGTAACTACCATACTAGGATAAGAGTTAATCTCCTTAAAGAAAGGAAGTCAGATCTAATCCTCACTCTTTCCTTAGGAATTGAATATTAAATGCAACTAGGAATCATAGATTCCTTAAAACTCAACCTACTACCCATAATATACTCCTACACGGAAAAGATTCATCCACATGGCATGGGGTCCACCGAAATAACCTGGCCCATTTAATCATGCCTCAACATTGCCCCCACTCTTTTGTTATAAAAAGCTACATAATAAAAGAGTACTGAATCCAAAAGGCCCAATAATTAATATTAAATGAAAGAGCGCGATGACCAAAGTCAGACAAAATGTTTTTACATCCCTTACTCATTACTGGACCCCACCACCATTATTATTGTAACGTCCCCAAATCCGGGTATCCGTTACCTCAGACCTGGTGTGGCACGATACTATCTTCATCCAACTATTAACAACTTCCATTCATAATTTTATGAATACAACTTAACTTTGATACTAATTAATATATTAATTCCTTTCTATTTCCAGGATCTATGAATCGATCCCAAAACCTTCATAAGTTAATTCCCAATCTTGGTCGTTAACCATTCTTGTCTTTACATCATATTCGATGTTATACTTAATAATATGCAGGATATTTAAAACTTTTCTGAATTCTTTATTCATTTTCCTGAATCACAACCTTCATCATTTACTTATCTTTGAATCAAATTTATTCTATGCTTCGATTCATCAGAGTTACATTATAGAATTTACATCTCAATTCGATGTTCTTTATATAGTTAATAGTACGACTTTATAACTATACAAGAGTTCAACAACTATCAAGTACATCATCAAAAACATGGTTCAAAATCATAACTTTAGATAAACAAATCAATTTTCTTGTGATACTATTAAACTCTATCAACCAAGTAGCACGTAACTTTACTATGAGTTCTTAACCTACAAATGTGGTTATTGCAAGGGTGAGCTCGACAACTTATCAATTCTAACAGTTTTCATGCATCACATAACACATAATATCATGTGAATTTTATAAAATCATAATCATTTAAACTTAATTCGAATGTTGCTTCTCACAAAGAAAGTATAAAGATTAACTTCTTAAACATATAATCATAGATTGACTTTCAAGTTTCATACATATCTCATATGCATTACGTATATATAACTCAACATTTTCATGGCAAAATATAATTTAAGCAACAATTATCAAATTCATATAACAAATAGGTACTAAAAGACATGTCTAGCTCGTAGATTATCAACTATAACTTATCTTCTTACAGCTACCTGCACTTCGTGTATTTCTCCTACATAATTTTATAATCATAGATTCATACCCATCAGTCATACATTTCCTTACATTCTCAATATAATAACAATTTTTACATTATTTTCTAACTCGGTTCTTAAAACCTTCGTTTCACTTTCTTATCATACTCTTAGTGTAAGACCCCAAATTTTATGAACAAAGATTTAATTTTTTGAAATATTTTTTTGAATATTATGGTGTAGATTTGACACAATGTTATAGTTGTGGGTAATATTTATAAATTTTGTAAAGTATGCAAGTTGTTATAAAATATTCGATTGGTCAGGGAATATTCTTTTTGTCGGGGAATATTCGTACGATGGCGCAATCATTGGTGGACCCCACAACAGAATTAATGTCGGAGTTAGAAAATGATAAAAATATCTTTTTATGAAAATAACGGCGAAAGTTTTACCGTTAACTGTTGGAATACCCAGTTGTAAAAATACAGTAATACGCGTGGTTGCATAGTAGCACACGGTATTGATTATTGATGCTTACGTGAGAAGTCACTCAGTTTTACTCAATTATTGATACAGTAATTGCTGCATAGTATCTCACGTTATTTGATTTAATTATTGTTACAATATTTTATATTATTAAATCAATAATTGAGATGACAAATTATTCATATTATTATTTGCATAATTAATAATGTGTAGAAAGTTCTGTCGAGAAAAGAGATTTGGTCACCTAATTGCACGCCAATAGGGAGAAATTCTTATCGGAAAGCCCCCTCTTTCCTGGGAATGATCTGATTGTTAATATTGTGGGTTATAATAACGATGAATAAATGTTGTTAAAAATATGGAGGGGATTTTTATGAAGTATTTATTGTAAATTTTGGCGTATTATTTAGACCCCCATTTACCCATATTTTAAAATAATCGGTAGAAAATTATTTAGTATATATATATATATATATATATATATATATATATATAATTGTGGGACCCACATATGGGTGAGGAAGAAAAAATGGGGGGGGGATGTTACGTAAAATGAAGGGAGTATATATATAAGTATATTTTATAAGTTTTTTTTAATGAAAAATAGAATATATTATATTTTATTATGCATAGTGCCTATATAATGTTTGCATAGTGACTGCATAGTAAAATTAAAATTTTTCAGCCGACGAATTCGGTGCCTGTGAACAATTCCTGTACAGTCCATGATTTCTAAATTCAAATAGTATCCTTTCCATTCTCATATAAATAGGATGCTTAGTTAGAATTTAAAATCACACCAGAATCAGAGAATTCTTCTTCTATAATATTGAGCATATTTCTTTAGAGTTTAAGGAAGCTTTGAGTGTAGAAAATAATAAAAGTTTTCTTCAAGAATATATCCGCTATACCAGTTGGAATAATCTTCTTTTTGAGATAAGGGGTATTATTTATTTCATATTCGCTTACGATATTATTTTTCGTATTCGTAAGAAATTTTATTTCTTTCAATATTCGCAAGGAATATTATCTTCGTTTAATATTCGTAAGGAATATTATCTTCATTCAATATTCTTAGGCTATATTATTTTTGTTCAACAGTTGTAAGGGATATTATTTTTGTTCAATATTCGTAAGAAATAATATTTTCTTTCATACTCAGTAGTATGTAAGTAATATTATTTTATTTCAGATTCAGAATTCTACTCTGATTTTGTTAAGTTTTGGATTCTATACTCCATGAAATTTGTAGAATATCCTTGATATTTGCTTTTCATCCAGTATCTTTTTATGAAAATATTATTCTGAGCATTCTTGATAAGTTTTAACATTTTCATGCCAGAGTACTATTCATAGGATACTATTCTCAAAGTACTATTCACGGGGTACTATTCACCCAGAGTACTATTCATGACAAAAATTGATTTCTTTTCGGTCCAAATAATTTTTGATATATTATTATTCTTGAATTTTACTCCACAAAGCAGTATTATGTTGACAATTTAGATATTCTTGAATTCTAGATAAATTAAATTATAAAATCTTTAATATTTATCCTTGATCTTGTTTGATTGAATTTTTATAGCATTGTCATCGTCCTCATGCTTATATTGTGATGAAAGTCATCTTCGGCCAAGTGTGAAAAGATGAACTGTTGATTGGTATGATTATGACCAGGGATTATTCGGTGTAATCATGACCTTTAATGTTACAAGTGATGTGGATTATTAGGCTGAGCCTCAACGACAGTTGTTGGTATAATCATGAACATGCGTTCTCTTCGGCCAAGGGTGCAAAGATGAATTGTTGTTTGGCATGTTCATGACCATTGGTGAAAACACAAATATCCTTGGCTTGTAGTGCATGAATAATTCGTGGTCGTGATACTAATGAATATCCTTGGCCCATAGTGCATGGATGATTCAGTGATGTAGATTATTTATTAAGCTGAGTCTCAGCGATAAAATTGATGATAAACTTTTAAATCATAGAAGATAGTAGATATCATGCTCTACTTAATTTTTATAATGGATTACTTATTCCGCTGCAGTTGTTGATCTAAAACTTATTGTCTATTGTATTCTATCAGTTGTTATACTATTGAAGGTTAATGATAGTTTATTCTGCATTATCTTAGTCATAATATTTCTTACTGGGCTAGTTGAGCTCACCCTTTTCTTTCACTATTCTCTTCAAGAAATGAGAATATAGCTGAGACTAGTCAGTGAACGGAGTGACGGTCCAGATGGTTATTTTAGTAGTCCTCACTATTCTCTAAAATAGTGTGATAATAATTGTAATGAGGTCTGAATTTGAGTTTGGATATTGTCTAGAAGATAATATTCGTGTTAAAAACTCTCAGCTATGTTTTGTTGTATTTTACTCGACAATTGTATAATTAAGTTTATAGTTGTATTATGTGCCATGTATTTAACAACCCAAGATGGGTGATATATACCTATTTTGGGGGCGTCACACTTAGGATAGCTATGAATGTGTAGGTATACCTTAGTCACACATACTTGACATATATATCAACATTTATATACATTTATCACATACTTGCCTAACTATATATTCTATAAACATTTAAAAACTCATAGATGCATAATCCATAATGTTCTTGCATTTTGCAAAACTTGTCAAATGTTGGTTCTATATAGCCATTACATGCTTGTATACTTAAAATATCACTTAATACAATTATTATAGCTTAAGACTTTCATACACACATGCTTTAAGGTTCAGATCACAGTTAAAACAGTCAGTCAACACTGCCCTGCAGTGCAGTTGCGCTGCAGTTAAACCTAAGCGAGTTCATGCAATAAGGGTCTAACTATGTAAGTGTGACAACCCAAATTTTCATATGTTATTAAAATAAGAATTTAATAATTGAAATTCTTATTACGATGTGATTAATGTAACAATCCAGAATTTTAATTATAATTATAAATATTTATTAAATTATATAAATATTTAATGGATGTATTTATTGTTAAATAAATATTTGTTTATTGTTGAATAAATATTTGTTTAATTTGATTTGAGTTGATTTGTTTAATTATTTGTTTAATAAATAATTAACGGGTGAAGGAAATTAATTCTTATGAGATAATATTCTAGTTTAATTTAATAATTAAGTTAGAGAGTTTATAATGATTAAATTATTTATTCAATAAATTGTTATTAGAATTAAGAATGACAAATAACTATAATATAAAGGAGTTATTAAAATAAAGTAAGGACTTTAATTTAGTTTCCCAAACAAGGCTTAAAAATATTAAGTGTTTAATTTTAAAAGGATTTTGCCAAACAGAGCCTTATGGCTTTTGGATTTCTTTTGAATTTTGAATTATAAAAATATAAATTAAATAAATAAAAAATATATATTAATTTGGTAACTGATAAATTGAATAGGGGTAATTAGTAGGCGTTAGTTTTTTTAAATGGGCGAGTGTTGGTTTTATTTTGTTTTTACGTATAGAGTATTGGCTTACTGATAACTAACAAAAGAAAAGAAGAAAAGAGTTCTCAGGAGGTTACAGAGAATTTTGAGAGAGACTTGTCAGAGTTTGAGAAAGACTGGTGAGAGAATTGTCTGCAATTAGCAGGGATTTCTTAAGCAACAAAAGGTATGATTATAACCTTATTATATATATATATATATATAGAGAGAGAGAGATATGTGTTTTAACGACGTGAGTTTTAGCGTTTATGTTCACGAGTTTTATACTTGCTGTGAATTTCAAATTTCTGTAATTGTTGCTATACAATTAAATTATAATTTTTGTATGTGGTTATGAGGATTAGAACTAGTGTTAGACAATGAATTGCATGATAACTACGTCTGCAAGAAAGAATTGGTTTCTTTCACTAAACATATATGTATGAACATGGTGAATATAGGTATGAAAATATATATGATTGTATGCTAATAGATAAATTGAACTTTGAATATATTAACTTGGTAAGAAATGAAGACAACATAGCTAGAATAAATCGATTTGGGTTATAATTATGACTACAGTGTTCATTGTATCAAGAAATATCAAAAATAGAGTTTTGTTGGTTTAAAAATAGTGTTTCAAGGATTTAACTTTTCTAAAATTAATGTTCAAGTTGTGTTAAATTAGTATATGTATGCTTGTTAATGATTTACATAAATTATATATGTTAATTTAGTTGCTAGAAACCATTGTGTTATGTTCTTCGTGTGTGGTTTCTGTAAGTTTCGGCGCCTCAGCGCCAAAAATTAGAGCCCCAGCCCAGAACTCCGCCCCACAGCGCCAAAATCAGCGCCACAACGTCAATTGCACGCTGCAGCGCCACTGCCTAACTTAGTTCTCACGCCCCAGTGCTGGAACAGTAGTCTGGGTCTGACAGTTTTGACTTCTTGTAGTAAAATGGCCATAACATTTTCATACGAACTCCGATTGAGGTGATTCAATATGATCCGAAACGAGGACGAATAGACCTCCAACTTTTGTACTTTAAGTTTATCAATTTGAGGTCGGTAACAGGGGTCAAAATTGTCATTTATGAGACTGATATGTATTAGTAGGCAATCAGAGGAAGTCGGGAATGCACATATGCAAATGTAGTGCTCATGACGATAAAAGATGTTGTCCTAAGTTATAAAATATGAATATTAGTAAATATAATAATGCTTAACATTAATAAATGATGTATTAGATAAGTTGTATTCACATACTAAGTACACATAAGAGAGACGAATCGGGCGTGTGACGAATGAACGTCGAAACGCCGTGCCAAGTGTTAATGAACTTAAAATGTGTTTCCATTCAATTGAAATGAATATTATAAGATATGGAATGGATTTAACATAAAACCAATAAGTACTCCTAGCAAGACTTAAGCACTTGAATGAACTTCGAGTTTAACTAAGAAGAAATATAGTGAGTTATAAGTCTAAAGTTGACACAATCAAATTAAACATTGTGTATTGATTAATAGGAAGAGTTATATGATGTAGATTAAAGTTTACATTACAACTACTATGCGTTGCTATGTGACTAATAATTGATGTGAAAGATTATATAATTGTGTAGGGCACGTGAAGTACAGATAACTGTAAGCTGTTAAACTGTTATTGGTAAACAACGATCAATGTAAGTCTTTCAGTTCCTATTTGCTATATGAATTTGATGATGAACTGTTTGAAATCTTTATTGCAAATAGCATGGTGTGTTATATTAATGTTGAAAGTATGAAATGTTAAAGTCAATTTATGACTACGTTGATTGAGTAATGAATGTTGATTGAGTAAGGAACTAAATCTTTATACTTTTTATATGAACTACAACATGTATGTTATGTTAGTCCAATGTTTATGAGATGTATATTGAGCATGTTATTATGTGCTATGTGATGCATGAAAACTGTTAGATTTTGCTGGGCTGTCGAGCTCAACCTTGCAAATAACCACTTTTGCAGGTTAAAGATTTAAGGTAAAATATGTGCTACTTGAAAGATATGAATCAGATGTGATACTCGAAGATTTATATACTTTAGCTGAGTTATCATTATTTAAACCATGTTTAAGGTTCCGAATAATGTATTAATGTTGAATTGTAATATCGATTTGCGATGTAAGCTCTTGTAGTATTAAAATGATTCTGAGATATTTAGATGTAAAGGTTCAAAGTTCTAGGAACGAGAATAGTTTGTGATAGGAAATTTTAATTATAATAGAAAATTTTAATTATCCCGCAAATTTCAATGGTTGTATTATCGTTTAATGATGTAAAATTAGAGGTTGAATGTATTGTTAATGACTGAAGTCGATAATTAAATTGTATGTATTTTGGGGTTGTTACAGTAATTATTAACCTACATAATGATGTTAAACATACTTCAATACGCATGCTCATATATATTCAACTTATTTATTTAAACCTAGTTTAGTTCATCACTTGAAACTCATTTAAAATCATGCTACAATAACTTATATTGTGTCGAACTAGTTGTGTGAACTTATAGGCCATGTTTAGAGACATGAATAGTACTAGCATGCCATCCTATAAGTTCAGTGTGATGCCCCCAAAATAGGTATACAACACCCATTCTGAGTCGCCAAATACATGGTACATAAAGCAAACTACAACTTCAATAATACAAATGTCGTGTGAAATACGACAATACATACTGTGAGTTTAAATACAAATATTGTCTTCTAGACAATATCCATACGTAAATAAATCCTCATTATAATTATTCAAACACTATTTTATAGAAATAATGAGGACTGCTAAAACATCTTTCTAGAAACCTCACTCCACACCCCAACTCGATCCTGCTATGTTCTCGCCACTTGAGAAGAAAAATGGAACAAAAAGGAAAAGGGTGAGCTCAACTAGCCCAGTAAAGAATATTATGACTAAGATAACATACAACAAATTATCGTTAGTCTTCAACAGGGAAAAAATCTGATAGGATACAATAGACAACAAGTTTTAGATCAACAACTACAGCGGAAACAACAATCCATTAGAAGAGTCACGTAGAGGATGAACTCTACTATCTTCTAATATTTAAGAGTCCATCATCAATATTTTATTCCTGAAACAACAATCAATATACATCTTTAATCACCTTTGCACTATAGGCTAAAGATATTCATTTATATCACCGGTTGGTTATGTTCATCTCAACACCTATTCATCTTTGCACTACGTGCAAAAGTTATTCATCAGTAATTATTTATCTTTGCACTACATGCCAAAGATATTCAATAGTATCATCATTTAGGACTGAGGACGATGAAAAATATTTTTTAAAGAAACGAATCCAGTGAAACAAAATGACAAGGATTAAGGATTCGTACTTTAGTTTGTCAAAATTCAAAAATACTCCATAATAAAAATTATGAGCCAAACTAAAAGAATGAAGATCAAAACATGGATACAATCAAAGCTAGTAACCATAATAGACATTTTGGACAAAAAGGAGAATTTTCATTTTTCGGTGAATAGTGCCGTATTCGTGAATAGTGTCGTATACGTGAATAGTGCCGTATACGTGAATAGTAACCCCGACACAACAAGTTCCAAATTTGATAAAAAGTTCAACCAATATTTTGGCATAATGATATTGAAGAAAATAATATCCTTTGCGAAAGAAATAACATCCCTTACCTCAAAATAACCGTACTTCTGACTGAATTTCGGTATAGTACTGACAGAAACTCGCACCGTATAGCAACACTCAAAGTATACTCACAAGAATACGCTCGATAATATAGAGAGAGAAAGAGAGAAAACTTGTTTCAGGTGTGATTTTCAATTCTAACTTAGCCCTCTATTTATAGAAAAATGATAGAACGCCAAAGGAGACTAAATTAATAAAATTTATTATTTTCCTTACAAATTCTCTACGCCACCCCATTTGAAAAAGCCACCAGCAGCCATCTTGAAAAATAATCAGCAGCCCACATGTTTATAACATGAGTGGGTCCCACCCATAATTTAATAAAAATCATTTTATTTTTCGAAACTTCAACAATTCATAGAAAATAGACCGTTTATCAGAAAAATACGAATTTTATGTCTATTCTGCCTGAAATCGAATTCTCTACAACTTTGTACAAGAAAGTTTTTCCAAATTCCCAACAGAAAATATCTGAAATCCACAAACGGATGATTTTTTAATTCTTCCAGTCCGACAAAATACTGATAAAACACCTCAATATTAATTCCTTCAATTATATCCACATAAAATAATATATTCATCAATTATATCCACATCAAATAAATATTTCCTTATAATATGAATCAATAATTAATTATTCTTAAATAATATTACAGAATCACAATTATGACAACCAGGCCATTCCTAGGAAAGAGGGGGCTTTCCAATAAGAATTTCTCCTTACTGGCGCGTAATTAGATGACCAAAGCTCTCCTTGATAGAACTTTCTAGACATTGCCAATAATGTTATCTAATAATATTATTCAAATAATATGAATTATTGATCTGATAATGGAAAATACTGTGCAGTGACAATTATTGAAATAATAATAATATAAACTAACAACGCAACAATTATTGAATCAATAAAATATTGAACAGTAACTACTGTAATAATTATTGAGTAATGCCTTCTTACGTACAAATCAATAATTCAACAATACTGCGCAATACCGTGTGCTACTGTGCAACCACGCGCATTACTGTATTTTAACCACCGGGTAACCTAACAATGTTAACAGTAACAATTTACGCCGTTATTTATAAAACTCAATCTTTGTCATTTTCTTTCACCCAACCGTTTTCCGATATGGGGCCCACAAATGGCTGCGCCGTCGTACGAATATTCCCCGACAGCAAGAATATTCCACGACCAAACGAATATTCCCCGACAACAATGATTATTTTATAACCACTTGTTTATTTTGTAAAAATTTTCATATTTCACCCATAACCAAAGCATTATATCACATTAACCCTTAGTAATTTAGAATAATGAATAAAGGAAAATTCAATTTTATTTATAATAAGTTGGGGTCTTACAACCTTCCCTCCTTATAAAATTTCATCCTCGAAATTGACGTACGTACCTGGTATTTCAAACAGGTGAGGGTACCTCGCTTTCATTTCCGATTTCAACTCCCATGTTATTTCCTCAATTGCATGGTTTCTCCACAAAACCTTTACTTGTGGTATAACCTTCGTGCGTAAGACATGCTCTTTCCTATCCAAAATCTCAACAGGTATCTCCTCGTATGTCAAATCTTCAGCTATCTCGTCTGGTTCTAATGCAATAATGTGGTTCGGGTCTTTCACATATTTATGAAGCATATATATGTGGAATACATTGTGAACACGAGACATACTTGGAGGTAACGCGAGTCTATAGGCTACGTTTCCTATTTGGTCAAGAATCTCAAATGGACCAACAAATCTTGGATTGAGCTTTCCTCTCTTTCCAAATCTTGTAACTCCCTTCCATGGAGCAACACGTAACAGTACATGATCCCCAATATTAAATTACACGTCCTTTCTATGAAGATTAACATAACTCTTTTGTAGATCTTGTGAAGTTTGAATACGTTGTCGAATCATTTGGATCTTTTCTGTAGTCATGCGTACTAATTCTGGTCCCAACAACGTTGCTTCTCTCACCTCATCCCAGCATACTGGAGAACGACACTTTCGTCCATACAACGCCTCAAATGGAGCCATGCCTATACTTGCTTGATAACTGTTATTGTAGGAGAATTCCACCAGTGGCAAGTACTTATCCCAACTTCCTTTAAAATCTAGGACAAAAAGTCTTAATAGATCTTCGAGGGTTTGAATAGTCCTCTCTGATTGTCCGTCCGTTTGAGGATGGTATGCCGAATTGAATTGTAAATCCGTGCCCATAGCTTTCTGAAAGCTAACCCAAAATCTTGAAGTGAATCTTGGGTCACGATCTGAAACTATGGATACTGGCATGCCATGAAATCTCATAATCTCGTTCACGTACATACGAGCAAGACGTTCAAGGGAATAAGTTTCACGTATCGGCAAGAAATGGGCAGACTTGGTTAATCTATCAACAATAACCCAAATCTCATTTATACCTTGAGAAACCTTGGGAATACCCGTAAAGAAATCCACAGTAATGTGTTCCTACTTCTATTCCGGAATCTCAAGTGGTTGTAATGGACCTTTTGGTATTTAATGCTCCGCCTTTACACGTTGACAAGTTAAACACCTCGAGATAAACTCTGCGATCTCTCTCTTCATATTGTTCCACCAAAATGTATTTCAAATATCATGATACATTTTGGTACTCCCAGGATGGATTGCAAACGGCGTGTTGTGTGCCTCCATCATGATTCTATGCTTCAAGTTAGAATCGTTCGAAACGCAAAGTCTAGAGTTGACTCGAAGTATTCCTTCTTCATCAATTCTTGCTTCTGGAATAGCATCTTCTTGCACTTTCTTCTTCATTTGTATCAGCCCCAGGTCTGTAGCTTGAGCAGCTTTAACTTTATCAATTAAAGTCGGTTCTACTCGTATATTCACCATTATCATGTGGGTCCCTGGAGTCTTTAATTCTACCTCCATCATTTGTAAGTCATACACAATGGACCTTTGCGTTGACAATATTGCACTCGTACTCGCATATGATCTTCTACTCAATGCGTCAGCTACTACGTTCGCTTTTCCAGGATGATATTGAATAGTGTGATCGTAATCTTTCAACAGCTCAAGCCAATGTCGTTGACGCATGTTGAGTTATTTTTGGGTGAAGAAATATTTGAGGCTTTTATGGTCCGTATAAATCTCCACTTTCTCCCCGTACAAGTAGTGTCTCCATATCTTCAACGCGAATATGACTGCTGCCAACTCCAGATCATGAGTAGGATAATTCCTCTCATATTCTTTGAGTTGTCGTGAGGCATAAGCTATGACTTTCCCATGTTGCATAAGAACACATCCTAACCCCTTGCCAGAAGCATCGCTGTAAATAACAAATGCATTCGAACCAGATGGCATTGTCAGAACAGGTGCCGAAATGAGTCTCCTCTTGAGCTCTTGGAAGCTCTTCTCGCATTCCTCGCCCCATACGAATTTTGCATCCTTCCGAGTCAGCTGAGTTAATGGAGTAGCGATTCGAGAAAATCCTTCCACGAATCTACAATAATAACCAGCTAAGCCCAGAAAGTTACGCACTTCGGTCACCGACTTTGGCTGCTCCCAACTTTGTATTGCTTCAATCTTCGCCGGGTCCACAGATATTCCATGTTTTGACACCACGTGCCCAAGGAATGCTACTTCCTCAAGCCAAAACTCGCATTTCTTTAGCTTGGCATAAAGCTTATGTTCACAAAGTCTTTGAAGTACTAGCTTCAAATGGTGCTTATGATCTTCACGGATTTTGGAATAGATGAGGATGTCATCAATAAAGACAACAACAAATTGATCCAAATATTCCTTGAATACTCGGTTCATCATATCCATGAAGGCAGCAGGGGCATTAGTCAATCCGAAAGACATGACTAAGAATTCATAATGCCCGTACCGAGTTCTGCAGGCAGTCTTTGGAATATCCTCAGTTTTAATCTTCAGCTGATGATATCCAGAACGAAGATCGATCTTTGAAAAGAATTGTGCTCCTTGCAACTGGTCAAACAGGTCATCAATATGAGGTAGTGGATACCTATTCTTGATGGTGACATGTTTTAATTCTCGGTAGTCAATACAAAGTCGCATACTCCCGTCTTTCTTCTTTACGAATAAAACAGGAGCACCCCAAGGAGATGTACTAGGACGACTGAAACCGATGTCTAACAATTCCTGTAGTTGGACTTTTAACTCCTGAAGTTCAATAGGAGCCATTCAATATGGGGTTTTAGAAATGGGTTTTGTACCTGATTCAGGATCAATAAAGAATTCAACTTCACGTTCCGGGGGTAGATTGGGAAGTTCTTCGGGAAATACATCAGGAAATTCTTTAACAACAAAAATATTATCCAAATCTAACTTGTCTCTGTTCAAATCCATAACATGGGCTAAGAAAGCTTGACATCCGTTTTTCAATAAACGAATAGCTTTGTGGCTTGTTATGACAGTGACTTATTTTAGTGGTTTGAATTCGTATGACAGGTTGGTTAGGAATATGAAAACTAACAACCTTACAAAAATATTCAATTTTGGCATGATGAGTGGTTAACCAATCAATTCTTAAAATCACATCAAAAGCAAGTATCTTTAAAGAGATAAGATCCACAGGTAATGTGACAGTGCCAACTTGGATCATACAAGATTTATACACTGTAGATGTAACGAAGGTTTCACCCAACAGAGTTCAACAGATAAATCAAAATCTAATTTCTCCGGAGTCAAGTTTAAACGTTGAGCACAAGCAGGAGAGATAAAAGAATGGGTAGCACCAGTATCTAGTAAGGTATAAACTTCGCAAGAATTCAAGATTAGCTTACCCGTGATCACTTCGTTTGGGTTTCTCACGTTTTGGCCAGTCACGACAAATGCTCTTCCAGGAATCGCTGATGTCGACTTATCCGGGACAACCCTTGGAATCACCACTCCCGCTTAACTTTGTTTCACTATGGTACAATCTCGAGCGATGTGGCCTTCCTTTCCAAAGTTGTAACATACCTTGGATTGTTGTGGACAGTTTGGGCTGATATGTCCCTCCTTACCGCATTTGTAACATCTAACTGGCGGTCGTTCTCCTCCCCTAGAATTTGTTGTTGGTGCTGGTGCTGCTGCTGATGTCTTCCCGTCGTTGTTGAATCTTCTCTTTCTGAAATTTCCACTTGAGTCACCTCTTCGATTATCATGGCCACGATTACCACCTGAGTGGTTACCGTCTTTGTCCGTATTCTTCCTTCCTCGCTGGTTATCATCGTTCTGATGACTGCTGTCACCGATATGACCCTGGTTATAGTCCCTCGGTTGAGTATACTCACTATCTCGCTCTAACAACTGAGCCCTGTTTACAACATCTAAATATAAAGAAAATTTATGAGATATAAGGTATTGACGAATCTCGGGTTTTAAACCTCTCAGAAACATCCGCGTCATGCGTTCCTCATTCTCCACCAAATGCGGTGCAAACCTGGACAACTCTGCGAACATTGCCTCGTATTGAGACACCGTCATGTTTTTCTGTTCAAGTCTAATAAACTCTACCTCCTTCATATGACGAATACTTTCTGGAAAGTACTTGTCATTGAATAGTTTCTGAAATCTTTCCCAAGACATGTTGAGTGCATCTGGCTGGGTACGCTTCAAAGATTCCCATCAGTAATCTGCTTAACCACGAAACATAAAGGTAGCGAATGGAACCTTCTGTTCCTCCGTGCATCCCAAGACATCGAATATCTTTGTAATTTGCTTGACCCATATTTCTGCCATGATCGGATCCGGTTTTCCCTTAAATTCTGGTGGTCCCAACTCCTTAAACTGCTTGGCTGTGACAGACCGCACGTTGCCATCATTTCCACCCGTATTTTGTACATGAGTCTCCCTCGTCTGATTTTGCATGAACTGCAAAAAGCTCCTAAACATTCCATCGTTCATCGTTTGCTCGGTAGTGTTGTTTACAGGAGGAATATTGCCTTCCTGTTGCACGTTCTCCTGGTTTGTGACTAAAGGTTGCTCCACAGTCTCGTACACTCCATTGTTAACGTTCTCAGCAGCCATTCTTAAATACTGCCATAAAACAATGGTTAATTAAACATATCACATAATATCCCTATATTATGACCAACCAACAAATATGCTTAGTAGGACACACTAGCAAAGGATTTATTCATCTCTCCCCTCCTAGTTCTATTCCCCGATCTCCGCCAGAGACCATATCCCTAAGCTTTGATACCAACTGTGACGCCCCCAAAACAGGTATACAACACCCATTCTGAGTCGCCAAATACATGGTACATAAAGCAAACTACAACTTGAATAATACAAATGTCGTGTGAAATACGACAATACATACTTTGAGTTTAAATACAAATATTGTCTTCTAGACAATATCCATACGTAAATAAATCCTCATTACAATTATTCAAACACTATTTTACAGAAATAGTGAGGACCGCTAAAACATCTTTCTAGAAACCTCACTCCATACCCCGACTCGATCCTGCTATGTTCTCACCTCCTGAGAAGAAAAATGGAACAAAAAGGAAAAGGGTGAGCTCAACTAGCCCAATAAAGAATATTATGACTAAGATAACATACAACAAATTATCGTTAGTCTTCAACGGGGAAAAAATCTGATAGAATACAATAGACAAAAAGTTTTAGATCAATAACTACAGCGGAAACAGCAATCCATTAGAAGAGTCACGTAGAGGATGAATTCTACTATCTTCTAATATTTAAGAGTCCATCATCAATATTTTATCCCTGTAACAACAATCAATATACATCTTTAATCATCTTTGCACTACAGGCCAAAGATATTCATTTATATCACCGGTTGGTTATGTTCATCTCAACACCTGTTCATCTTTGCACTACGGGCCAAAGATATTCATCAGTAATCATTTATCTTTGCACTACAGGCCAAAGATATTCAATAGTATCATCATTTAGGACTGAGGACGATGAATTTTTTTTTAAAGAAACGAATCCAGTGAAACAAAATGACAAGGATTAAGGATTAAGGATTCGTACTTTAGTTTGTCAAAATTCAAAAATACTACATAATAAACAATTATGAGCCAAATTTAAAAATGAAGATCAAAACACGGATACAATCAAAGCTAGTAACCATAATAGACATTTTGGACAAAAAGGAGAATTTTCATTTTTTGGTGAATAGTGTCGTATTCGTGAATAGTGCCGTATACGTGAATAGTGCCGTATATGTGAATAGTAACCCCGACACAATAAGTTTCAAATTTGATAAAAAGTTCAACCAATATTTTGGCATAATGATATTGAAGAAAATAATATCATTTGCGAAAGAAATAACATCCCTTACCTCAAAATAACCGTACTTCTGACCGAATTTCGGTATAGTACTGACAGAAACTCGCACCGTATAGCAACACTCAAAGTATACTCACAAGAATACGCTCGATAATATAGAGAGAGAAAGAGAGAAAACTCATTTTAGGTGTGATTTTCAATTCTAACTTAGCCCTCTAATTATAGGAAAATGCTAGAACGCCAAATGAGACTAAATTAATAAAATATATATTTTTTTTTACAAATTCTCTATGCCACCCCATTTGAAAAAGCCACCAGCAGCCATCTTGAAAAATAATCAGCAGCCCACATGTTTATAACATGAGTGGGTCCCACCCATAATTTAATAAAAATTATTTTATTTTCTGAAACTTCAACAATTCTTAGAAAATAGATCGTTTATCAGAAAAATACGAATTTTGTGTCCATTCTGTCTGAAATTGAATTCTCTACAACTTTGTAAAAGAAAGTTTGTCCAAATTCCCAACAGAAAATATCCGAAATCCACAAACGGATGATTTTTTAATTCTTCCAATCCGACAAAATACTGATAAAATTTCTCAACATTAATTCCTTCAATTATATCCACATAAAATAATATATTCATTAATTATATCCACATCAAATAAATATTTCCTTATCATATGAATCAATAATTAATTATTCTTAAATAATATTACAGAATCACAATTATGACAACCAGGTCGTTCCCAGGAAAGAGGGGGCTTTCCAATAAGGAATTCTCCTTACTGGCGCGCAATTAGATGACCAACCCTCTCCTTGACAGAACTTTTTAGACATTGCCAATAATGTTATCTAATAATATTATTCAAATAATATGAATTATTGATCTGATAATGGAAAATATTGTGCAGTGACAATTATTGAAATAATAATAATATAAACTAACAACGCAACAATTCTTGAATCAATAAAATATTGAACAGTAATTACTGTAATAATTATTGAGTAGTACCTTCTTACGTACGAATCAATAATTCAACAATACTGTGCAATATCGTGTGCTACTGTGCAACCACGCGTATTACTGTATTTTAACCACCATGTAACCCAACAGTGTTAACGGTAATAATTTATGCCGTTATTTATAAAACTCAGTCTTTCTCACTTTCTTTCATCCAACCGTTTTCCGGTATGGGGCCCACAAATGGCTGCGCCGACGTACGAATATTCCCCGACAGCAAGAATATTCCACGACCAAACAAATATTCCCTGACAACAATGATTATTTTATAACCACTTGTTTATTTTGTAAAAAAATTCACATTTCACCCATAACCAAAGCATGATATCAAGTTAACCCTTATTAATTTAGAATAATGAATAAAGCAAAATTTAATTTTATTTATAATAAGTTGGGGCCTTACATTCAGAATGTAAATATCCTCATGCTTGTAAATATTCATTTTAAAGCTTTCAAGTTTCCTTTAAAAGTCTTTTTAAACTAAGCTATCACAAGTTGATTATAAGCAAGGCAACTTTAAATCACATGCAATACATATTTTTATACATAACCAAGTCAAAATAACATGCTTGGGGTATCACATTATAGTAAAAAACATTATCAATTTCAGCTGCACGGCGCAGCTGCGCTGTTATTGAACTGCAAAAGGGGCACAACTGCGCCCTTTCTCGGTAGTTCTAGGAACAGCTCTGCTTCTGCAGAATTCAGAAACTATACATGAAATTATTAAATTTAAAATGCTTAGAACAAATATACTGACTCTATACAACCATACAAACTCTTCTAACACCATAACATTCCTTTTCAAACCAATTAACAGATAATTCATGAAAAATCTAAGAATTCTTCAAACTCAAACTTAAGAACATGGTTTAAGAATTATAACTCTGTGAAGTTGAATTCTAAACTCGCTGTCAATTCTAGATTGCGTCTCCCATATTTCAACACTTACACTCTATTTTTGAACTTAACAGAAGTTTTCAGCAATTCATCTGGTGAAGAGGATCTCCTATTTATAGGGAAGGTTTTGTCCAATCAATGGGCTTTGTCCAACGAATTAACCCAACAGAAAAAAGAAGGAAATAGTGAACAATAAGGATTTGGTATAATAGGAAGTATACCTATATTTTAAATATACACCAATATATAATCTAATATCCCATGTACATTGAGCAATTCTAAATAATATTTTAAATGGCTATATATAATTTAGTTGGGTACTTTCAACCCATTATTTTCTATCACACATAAATATCACAATGATTATTTAATATCAATCATTTAATTCCTTAGAAATAATTCTCTTTTAATAATTCTAGTTAAACCTTTAGTGTAATACCTAGTAAAAATAAATAAATAAATAACATTTAAAATTATTTTTTTAAAAAAAATCATTTAATTGGACTTTGTCTTTCCATTGGGTCAAATAGTAATTTAATTTATATGGGCTAATATATTAATAAGTGATGAATAAATTAAATTGTTAAAACTGGGCTTTAAATTAAGTGGGTTAAATTTATAATTGTGTAATTTTAAAATCCAATTAAAAGTAGGAGAGTAAATAAGATATATTAATTAATAAATAAATACTAAACCTAATTTTCATACATATGAACAAAGTGACGTTAAGAAAGGAGATAGAAGCCGCAGATACAGAAAAATAAAAAGAGGAAGAGATCTTGGCGGCAGTGGTAAAGAGCAGAAAACAAAAAGGGTAGACTCTCTCTATTAAGGTAATGTCAGTCTGTGATCGCATTGCTTTTAATTTATATGTCACGCAAACTCTAATTATGCACACAAACTAATAAATAATAAAAGAGTATTGAATGAATGAATTATTTTAATATTTATATCAATCACATTAGATGGAGATGGTTAGGTATTGAATAAAATATGTAATAAATTAAGTTTTGTTACTGTACCTGACATCACTTGAGCAGTGCTTTGGTTGAATAATCTGTGTAAGTATGTACATCAAATATAGAGACCCAATAAGTTTTTGATTTGGAGTACAGGACATTTGAAAGCATTCATGTTATATATACATATAGTGTAGCATGATTTTTGAAAGTATCCACGTATATATGTGACAACCCAGAAAATCGGATTGTCCAGAATTTAAGTTTAAAGAATTAGTTATTAATAAAATGAATTTTTATTAATATTGTTCTATGCTATGTGTTTATTAATCGTTTTATAACCTAGAATGATTATTAATCGGGAGGATTTTGGCTACGAGCTAGACTGAATGAGTAAGAATTTTCAAGATGAAAATAAAATTTTTCTGGGAACAAAAATATTTTCGGGGAAAAAGACGCAATAGGCACTATTCATCCGTTTCTGCTCGGAGATTTATTTTGAATTTCCGAGAAACACGTAATGATAGAATTCTAAGACGAGATGAAATATTCCATAATATTTCAGTTATGGCAAAAATGAAGTTTTCGCCTACGGACTTAAAACCTAAGGGTTAGGAAAATTGAGTTCCGAGAATTTTATGATTTCGTATAATAATTAGAGTTATTATGTGTGAGAAATACGAGTATAATACTAGTTATTATACGAGTATAGTGCGAAGATTAGTACGACATATAATATGAATATCGTTCTAACGATATACAAAGAGAATACGAGAATACAAGAATGGAATGCGTAGAATACGATTAGTCTAAATGGTCTTTGAGTTCATGGACTTTGAAGAATCCAATTGGACTTGGATTATATCAAGCCCAATGGAATTTGTAATTAAGCCCAGGGTAGGCCCAGTAAGAATTAATGTACGGCCCAATGTTAGATTTAATTAAGCCTGATCCAAGAAAATTAACCGCGGATCGAACCAATGGGTCACCGGATTGGTAAAACCCATTGGGCAACCCATGGGGAAGACCCATGGGCATAAGGGGTGGCCACTTGGTCACCAAGTAAGGGTGGTGTCCAAGTAAACTTGGTGGCTAAGCTTGGAATAGTAAGGAGGTGGGGGGGGGAAATGACTAAAATGCCCCTAACCTTGGTTTTCTATAAATAGAAAGCTTAAGCTCATTATTGTGAGCTTTTGAACATCCTAATCTTTGAGAGAGAGAGAGAGAGATAGGGTTTGGATGGGAGAAGAGAGGAAGAGGAATGAGGAAAAGTTAGCTAGAATGCACGCTTTGTTCGACGGAAGGAGATTAAAAAAGAACGGTAATCTAAACCCTAATTTCTTCTAATTTTCTTTAAGTTTAATATGTTCAAAAACATAACTTAATGAAGATAAGAAGTAGATGAAGTTAAGAATGATTTCATATAGTTGAAATCATGAGAAAATGAAGAAATAAGAATTAGAAATTTATTTTATAAATTTTTTAAGGAAGTGTAAGATTCATAAGGATTTTGAATGATCCAAATGAATCTTATGAATGAGTAGGTCAAATAAGTAAGGAATGATGTTCTATAACATAAAATTCCAAGAAAAAGTAAAATCGTAATAAAAAATATCGATTAAAACGAAGAACGTGAAGAACGCGAAGAATGTTGTTGATGGACAAATTTAAAACCATTGTAGGATAATTGTTGTTGATGGACAAGTTTAAAACCATTGTGTATATATTAGTTGCTTATTGCTTGGTTAGGAACGTTAGAAACGTTCATGAAGAATGGATTAAAACTGAGCTATAACGAAGTTATGACAAAATTTTTTGTAAAAGAAGAACGACAATTAGTAAGTTAGTAAATGAACCCGAATGTGTAGGGTTTCATAAGAATGTAATAGAACATAGAAAATGTGAGTTGTGGACTCAAGAACGAACGAATTCTGAGTTCGGATGACCGAATTACGGATGAATGAACGAAGAATGTTAATAACGTAAAACGAACAAAGAGAGAAGTTTAAGCCAATTGAATGGCATCTTAATGGATTCAGAATGAAGTTCTATCCAAGGGTAATCGAAGTAAGTAAGATAAGGAAGAAAATGTCTTTGGAACGACCTCGTTCCGAGTTATAACGAATAAGATATGAGATTTCAAAATCAGCATCTCAAGCTTGGCGCCGCAGCGCGAGTCGTACCTTGGGGGCCGGCGTCGCAGCGTGAGCTCGGGCCATTAGCTATTGCTAAGTAGCGTCGCAACGCGAAAGAAAGGGAAGGGCACGGCGCAGCAGCGCCGGTGCAGTGCAATGCCCAGAAATGAGATTTTTATTTCTCAATTACTGGGGGATGTGCAAGAAAGAAATATGAACATATAATTCAACTTATGTAACACTTAATTAAGTGTATTAAACCTTTGATGAAAGTTGAACGAAAAGATTAAATGAGATTAAAAGATAAAGAATGAAGATGCGGGTTACAGAACCAATGTCTGGGAAACCGTAGTCACAATGAAACGAACGTGAGGAATTGCTATAATTGTGATTCCTTAAACGTTGATTGACTAGGGTAATGAATAACATTTTGATGTTATGTCATGGTCATGAGAGTTGAATGTAAAGCGTTTAGACGCTGTGAGCGCAACGTTGTTGTGATGAACGATCGGTCTTAGCATACAACGAACCGTATGGCTTTGACAGTAGGAAAGAATAATGAACATGGGGTTCAGGTGACGAGTAATGAATGAAAGTAATTAAAACCTTGGATGAAGGTTGAATAGAATTAAGAGGTAAGTAACATAAATGTTGAATATGTAAATGATCCTCGTGAATCGTATTCACGTCGAGCGAACGTTCTAAGTGTACATTCGTTGTATGACTTAGACATTGATGGGAGTAGAAAGTTAGATATGAATTATCACGAAAGCCGTAGCAAACGGTAATAAGATTAATGAAAGCCGAATGTGAGTCGGATGAGAATGTTAGAATAAAATGTAAGCGTTGGACACTTGAACTAAGTTAAAGGTTAAGTGTATGCGAATACTAAACGGGTAGAACCTACACCCCGTGTATGGTTTGACCGTAGAGTAATGAAGATCAGTGATTAAACCTATGATTGATGAAGAAGCTGAATTAAATACAAGTACGTATAACTTAAAAGAAGTCGAGTTAATGTTTATAACTTGGAAAACGTTTCGAGTCAAATGAATCGGACGTTGTAAGATAAGAATAAAGTAGCGTAAAATGCTTAACGCTATAAATGCATAGAATGAATATTGAATGATCGTCCTGAGTATACAAAAGATTGTATAACTTAGACGGTAAAGAATGAATCTTGATGTATGACATTTAGTTGCCAGAAAGCCATAAGGAATAAGAAATTGACTTAGCGAACATTATAATTTAATTGTTTGGGTAAGTTAAGATGAATTTAGGTTCTAGTACAATCGTAACCTTTGATGGTTGACATATGGGAGCTGGGCTAAACAATTCCTTCAGAGAGCGAAGGTATATACAAAACTGGCAACCGATCTAACTCACTGCTATAGGGAGTGTAGATGAGACGGGAACTTGTTTGTTGGTTGTTTGTGGGAAACCACTCAGAGTACCATATGGACTACTAGCAAAGACATGATGTGTGCTGAGTCCTAGGAGAGTTATAAGAAGAATATAGGAATGTAAATCATCAAAGATGATGAACGTATTAAGTAAGACATCTCCGTATGTCATGAAGCCGTTAACCGGTAAAGGAAGTTGGTCACGTAAATATAGTTTGTAAGAACGTGAACCCTAAGAAGTAAAGTAAAGTAAACCAATATGTAAGTCAAGTATATGACTAATTGGTATATGTGTTATTTCCTTATGTGGTGCATAGGAATTGGAATAAGCAGTTCAACGTAAACTATAAGATGTAGCTGTGCGTAAGGCAAGTTTCCTAACTTCATTCATATTTTAAATGAACGCTAGTTTCTAAACTTCTCAGATGTTGAACTTGAGAAGTTCTGTCTATGTGCAAATGTGTGATATTTGTACAATGTGTTAGAATATATGAGGCCTTGTGCCACAATGTGAATACTTCGGTGTTTCTATGATATGAACTGATTTGTGATTGAACTGTTCAATATGAGCATGTTCTGTTTATACATGAACCGTTATTGTTAAGTCTGTGCTATTGATTCTAGCCAGATAGAATGTGTATGAAAGAGAGTAAAGAATTAAAGTATTTCAAAGGGAATGTAACTAATGTTTTAAAATGATAGGAATCGAGATTATTCCTATTATTCAAGCTGCTTCATAACCTTTGTTCGGTTATTGAAGTCTTACAAGAATGTTTGAATTCTTAAAGTTGTTTGTTCAACTGTTATAACTTACTGGGCAATTGAATGCTCACACTTGCTTTAAATAAAAAAAAATTCAGCGAATGATGTTAGAAAGAACTTACCCGTAAAGATCAAGCTGATCGGTATCTAGAAGAAGTGCCATTCATTAGATGAATGAGCGTGAAGATCAAGCGAAGACTTGTAATATAGAATGATAGAATTAAACTATAGAATAGTTTAGTGAACGATTATGTATCCTTGGTGGCGGATAAGAGTCACTTGTATAAGATGTAAAGAATAATGTAATTATCATTATTTGGAATGAAAGAGGTTTTAAGGTTTTAGAACCTGGGATTTGAGGATGTATGTTGTTATATTTAGCTATATAATGATGTATGTTTGGAAGAAGATGGGATCGTGACGTACAGAATTCAGATGTGAAAATAGACCGGATTTTGGGGCGTTACAGGTTGGTATCAGAGGTGATAGGTTATAAATCTTAGGTATGAGTACCTAAGACTATAATCATAGAGAGGAGGATAAGAAGATCACCACGTGATCGTAGTAAATCGTAGTAACAGGCGAGCTGTTAAATGATGAATGATTTATAGCCAATGCTATGAATGAATGGTACTACGAAGTAATACAGGAAGAATAACTCAGATTGAGTTGTAAGGGATAACATATAAATTAAAGAAAATTCGTATTAAGTAAAGAGAAAGTTAGAAGTTGTAAGATTTTAATTGAGGACTCATGTGATAGCTGAGTTGTATGAATCTTTGTATGGGCAGAGGTTTGTGCTTGGTGTAACAACTGCTCAGTTTATTACATTGATAATCATTAAAATTTGTCTCGCTATCAAGATGTATATGACGAGAATATACTTGATATGTAGAGAACGATAAGGTAGGTGCGAGTTCTTGAAACTCATACGTATGGTAAGTTCGTGACTCATAATTATATGGTATGTTTTTGAACTTCTCAACGAATGGACGCCTATGGTCTGTCTGGGATAGTTCTTAAACTCATATTATTGTGGAAAGTTCCTGAACTCATAATGTGTGGTAAGTTTATGGACTGTACTAAGGTATAGGAATGTTTAGACTTAAATGAGTTATTTTCAGTAGACTTAACATTGAAGGTACTAGAGAAGATTAAGTATTGTCACAAGTAAGACAATGAAGGAAGATGGAGGATAAGACATTCCAAGTCATCTAGTTATGCTAGATTTCGAAGTTTCTTGAAATTGTGCTGATGTGCACGTTTTGAAAATGAAAGAATTTGTTCAATTTTTGGAACCAATGGATTTTAAAAGAACTATTCTTGATATGTCTATGCTAGTTGATTTGGCTAGACAGAAATTGATTTAAAATATCAAAATAAATTTTATATCATCAGTGCATTTGATGCAAAGATGGTAAAAGGATGGAGTTATTAATGCAACTAAACCTAGTGTTGGAAGTGATCTTCGGATCAACAACCCGCTATGATATGATGTATAATGACAAAATCATAAACTGACAAAGTCCTCAACGTACTGTGAAAAGTGCGGTATCATAACGTCATTAAATGTTTTGATGTATTTCAAAAGAAATTAAAGAATTGGTCAATGTCAAGTGAGTTGACTAGACGGATGTTTCAAGTTGATGTCCAATTTATTGGTATGGTCTAAGCTACTTGATTTAGCTAAGACGAATGGTATGTCATGATTAAAAGAAAATTGAGCTTTCTTTGAAGAGCTATGCCGAACCAAATTATTTTGGTGCGGAATCCAATGATTAAGTGTGAGGTGAATATACCCTGAAATGGCGTTATACGATAGGTTGATCACCTACGTATGGAAGAGGTAGTTTACCTTCTTTGTGATTGTAAACTTACCGTGTAAGAAAGGTTTACGGTGAAAGGCTGTTTAACCTAGTAAGAGTTCATGGTCGATTTGACCCCTCAGCAAAAGTATGAAATGTTTTAAAGGAATCCTTATATTCCTAGTTATTCCTTTCACTTCATGATTCTTGATAAGTTATGAAGGGTAGGGAATGTATGAAAGATAAGAACTTCTTTGAAGAGAAGTTGAGAAGAAGGGTTAACTAAAATTTCGAGGATGAAATTCTTTGAAGAAGGGGAGAATGTGAGGACCCGGGTAAGGGTTTGGTTTTAAGAAATTCTGAGGATGGAATTTTTTTAAGGAGGGAAGAATGTGACAACCCAAAAAATCGGATTGTCCATAATGTAAGTTTAAAGAATTAGTTATTAATAAAATGAATTTTTATTAATACTATTCTATGCTATGTGTTTATTAATCGTTGTATAAACTAGAATGATTATTAATCGGGAGGATTCTGGCTATGAGCTAGACTGAACGAGTAAGAATTTTCAAGACGAAAATAAAATTTTTCCGGGAATAAAATATTTTCGGGGAAAAAGAAGAAATAAGCATTATTCATCCGTTTCTGTTCAGAGATTTATTTTGAATTTCTGAGAAATACGTAATGATAGAATTCTGAGATGAGATGGAATATTCAATAATATTTCAGTTATGGCAAAAACGAAGTTTTTGCCTGCAGACTTAAAACCTAAGGGTTAGGAAAAGTGAGTTTCGAGAATTTTATGATTTCGTATAATAATTAGAGTTATTATGCGTGAGAAATACGAGTATAATACTAGTTATTATACGAGTATAGTGCGAAGAATAGTACGACGTATAATACGAATATCGTACGAACGATATACGAAGAGAATATTAGAATATAAGAATGGAATGCGTAGAATACTATTAGTCTAAATGGACTTTGAGTTCATGGACTTTGAAGAATCCAATTGGACTTGGATTATATCAAGCCAAATGGAATGTGTAATCAAGCCCAGGGTAGGCCCAGTAAGAATTAATGTAAGGCCCAGTGTTAGATTTAATTAAGCCCGATCCAAGAAAACTAATCGCGGATCGAACCAATGGGTCACCGGATGGGTAAAACCCTCGGAGAAACCCATGGGAAAGACCCATGGGCATAAGGGGCGGCTACTTGGTCACCAAATAAGGGTGGTGACCAAGTAAATTTGGTGGCTAAGCTTGGAATAGTAAGTAGTGGGGGGGGGAAATGACTAAAATGCCCCTAACCTTGGTTTTCTATAAATAGAAAGATTAAGTTCATTATTTTGAGCTTTTGAAAATCCTACTCTTTGACTGTGAGAGAGAGAGAGGGTTCGGATGGGAGAAGAGAGGAAGAGGAATGAGGAAAAGTTAGCTTTTTTCTGACGAAAGGAGATTAAAGAAGAACGGTAATCCGAACCCTAGTTTCTTCTAATTTTCTTTAAGTTTAATATGTTCGAAAACATAACTTAATGGAGATAAGAAGTAGATGAATTTAAGAATGGTTTCATATAGTTGAAATCATGAGAAAAGGAAGAAATAAGAATTAGAAATTTAGTTTATAAATTTCTTAAGGAAGTGTAAGATTCGTAAGGATTTTGAACGATCCGAATGAATCTTACTAATGAGTAGGTCAAATAAGTAAGGAATGATGTTCTATAACATCAAATTCCAAGAAAAAGTAAAATTGTAATCTAAAATATCGATTAAAACGAAGAACGCAAAGAACGCAAAAAATGTTGTTGATGGACAAATTTAAAACCATCGTAGGATAATTGTTGTTGATGTACAAGTTTAAAACCATCACATATAAGTTGGTTGCTTATTGATTGGTTAGGAACATTAGAAACGTTCATGAAGAATGGATTAAAACGGAGCTATAACGAAGTTATGGCAAAATTTTTTGTAAAAGAAGAATGAGAATTAGAAAGTTAGTAAATGAATCCGAATGTGTAGGGTTTCATAAGATTGTAAGAGAACGTAGAAAACATGAGTCGTGGACTCAAGAACTAACAAATTCTGAGTTCGGGTGACCGAATTACGGACGAACGAACGAAGAATGTTAATAACGTAAAATGAACGAAGAGAGAAGTTTAAGCCGATTGAATGGCATGTTAACAGATTCAGAACAAAATTCTATCCGAGGGTAATTTAAGTACGTAAGATAAGGAAGAAAATGGCTTTCGAATGACCTCGTTCCAAGTTATAACGAATAAGATATGAGATTTCAAAATCAGAATCACATGCTTGTAAAAGACTTAGGAAATTTTTCTAGGTTTCATGCTTGGTGCCATAGCGCGAACTCGGGCCAGTAGCTACTACTGAGTGGCGTCGCAGTGAGAAAGAAAGGGAAGGGAATGACACCACAGCGCCGGTGCAGTGCAATGCCCAGAAATGAGATTTTTTTTTTCAATTACTAGGGGATGTGCAAGAAAGAAATATGAACTTATAATTCAACTTATGTAACACTTAATTAAGTGTATTAAACCTTTGATGAAGGTTAAATGAAAAGATTAAATGAGATTAAATGATAATGAATGTAGACGTGGGTTACGGAACCAATGTCCGGGAAACCGTAGTCACAATGAAACGAACGTAAAGAATTGCTATAATTGTGATTCCTTAAACGTTGGTTGACTATATGAATAACATTTCGATGTTATGTCAGGGTCATGAGAGATGAATGTAAAGCTTTTAGACGCTGTGAACGCAACGTTGTTGCGATGATCGATCGGTCTTAGCATACAACGAATCGTATGGCTTTGGCATTAGGAAAGAATAATGAACATGGGGTTCAGGTGACGAGTAATGAATGAAAGTAATTAAAACCATGGATGAAGGTTGAATAGAATTAAGAGGTAAGTAACGTAAATGTTTAATACATAAATGATCCTCGTGAATCTTATTCACGTCGAGCGAACGTTCTAAGTTTAAATTGGTTGTATGACTTAGACGTTGATGGGAGTAGTAAGTAAGATACGAATTATCACGAAAGCCGTAGCAAACGGTAATAAGATTAATGAAAGCCGAATGTGAGTCGGATGAGAATGTTAGAATAAAATGTAAGTGTTGGACACTTGAACCGAGTTAAAGGTTAAGTGTACGCGAATACTAAAAGGGTAGAACTTACACCCCGTGTATGGTTTGACTGTAGAGTAATGAAGATCAGTGATTAAACTTGTGATTGATGAAGAAGTTGAATTAAAGACAAGTACGCATAACGTAAAAGAAGTCGAGTTAATGTTTATAACTTGGATAACGTTTTAAGTCAAATGAATCAGACATTGTAAGATAAGAATAAGGTAGTGTAAAATGCTTAACGCTATAAATGCATAGAATGAATATTGAATGATCGTCCTGAGTATACAAAAGATTGTATGACATAGACGATAAATAATGAATCTTGAGGTATGGCATTTAGTTACCAGAAAGCCATAAGGAATAAGAAATTAACTTAGCGAACATTATAGTTTAATAGTTCGGGTAAGTTAAGATGGATTTAGGTTCTAGTACAATCGTAACCTTTGATGGTTGACATATTGGAGCTGGGCTAAACAATTGCTTTAGAGAGCGAATGTATATACAAAATTGGCAACCGATCTAACTCACTATTATGGGCACCGTAGATGAGATGGGAACTTGTTTGTTGGTTGTTTATGGGAAACCACTCAGAGTACCATATGGACTACTAACAAAGACATGATGTGTGCTGAGTCCTAGGAGAGTTATAAGTAGAAGATAAGAATGTAAATAATTAAAGATGATGAACGTATTAAGTAAGACATCTCCGTATGTCATGAAGCCGTTAACCTGTAAAGGAAGTTGGTCGCGTGAACTTAGTTTGTAAGAACGTGAACCCTAAGAAGTAAAGTAAAGTAAACCAATGCGTAAGTCAAGTATATGACTAATTGGTATATATGTTATTTCCTTATGTGGTGCATAGGAATTGGAATAAGCAGTTCAGCATAAACTATAAGCTGTAGCTGTGCGTAAGATAAGTTTCCTAACTTTATTCATATTTTAAATGAATGCTAGTTTTTAAACATCTCAGATGTTGAAGTTGAGAAGTTCTGTCTATGTGCAAATGTGTGATATTTGTACAAAGTGTTATAATATATGAGGCCTTGTGCCACAATATGAACACTTCAGTGTTTCTATGATATGAACTGTTCTGTGATTGAACTGTTCAATATGAGCATGTTCTGTTTATACATGAACCGTTATTATTAAGTCCGTTCTATTGATTCTAGCCAGAAAAATGTGTATGAAAGAGAGTAGAGAATGAAAGTATTTCAAAGGGAATGTAACTAATGTTTTAAAATGATAGGAATCGAGATTAATCCTATTATTCAAGCTGCTTTATAACCTTTGTTTGATTATTAAAGTCTTACAAGAATGTTTGAATTCTTAGAGTTGTTTGTTCAACTGTTATGACTTGCTGGATAATTGAATGCACACACTTGCTTTAAATACAAACATTTTCAGTGAACGATGTTAGAAAGAACTTAAGGATCTCGTAAAGATCAAGCTGATCGGTATCCAGAAGAAGTGCCATTCATTAGATAAATGAGCATGAAGATCAATCGAAGACTTGTAATATAGAATGATAGAATTAAACTATAGAATAGTTTAATGAACGATTATGTATCCTTGGTGGCGGATAAGAGTCACTTGTACAAGATGTAAAGAATAATGCAATTATCATTATTTGGAATGAAAGAGGTTTTAAGGTTTTAGAACCTGAGATTTGAGGATGTATATTGTTATATTTAGCTATATAATGATGTATGTTTGGAAGAAGATGGGATCGTGACGTACAGAATTCGGATGTGAAAATAGACCGAATTTCGGGCGTTACAATATATATAATATAATTGCACATGCATTACTTTTGTAATCAAGATTGTTTTATAAGGCTTATTCCTGTAATTAATTATTAAAATATGTGATATGGTATTATGTAGGACTAAAAGAGACTTTAAAAATTAAAAATTTACAGAAATAAAATAATGATAATAATAATTATTATTATTATAATAATTAATAATAATAAAAAATGAGTTTCTTAAAGATTTAAAGATGGAAATAATAATTTTGCAAACATACTTATATTAATTATTATTTTGTTTAATTAGTTCAGACGGTGGGAGTTAACGAATTATATTTGAGGTTATAATTTTGGGTATTACATTGCTTACTCCAGGTACAGATTATGTACTCCTTCAGCGATAATCCTTTTAATTTTAATTTGTTCATTTTGTTTTCGTTTAGAAGTTAGTTATTGTTTCGCATGTCTGCTCCTTCTCAAATTCATGTGACAGTTTCTTTTTGGGGCTTTGATATCTAGAGCTCATATTTGTACTCTTTAGACTAGTACAACATGTCTAAATTTATTTTGATATTTGTAGTAATGTGCATGTTGGTATATGTTTGGAGACTTTGAGTTGATGATTCTTTTCAGTTTATCAAGTACATATTAGAACCCTTTATGCTAATATTATGTTGCATGTGTTGTGACATAATGTTTTTATTAAAATACCGTAGGGTATACCTGAGCTATAACCATCTGTGGGGGTACCACATGCATGTCATCTTGGCACCGAGGCATGACACCTTCTGTGGCAGTGTGATCAGTCCATGGTGTCTCCGTTTTTTGCTCCTGTGGGAGTTGGCCATCTGGTATTTTGTTGTGGGAGGCGTATGAGTCAACCCTAGTTTTCTATTCTGTTCTGTTCTGCGGAGTGGTGATGTTTGTGCTAAACATGCCTTTCGATTTTTCATGCATCTAGATTGCGTAGTCCGATGTGTAATTGCTTGTGTGACATTATTTTTATTGCCTGTGTAGCATTATTTGACTTGCCTGTGTGGCTAGGTTTATTATTATTTGTTTTGAGGCTGATATGAAATAACACCCACCCATTTGTTTCAGCCTATTATTTCGTTGTGTTAGTTTTGTTCGTTTCAGTTCAGTTCAATAAATTGAGTTAGTTATTTCGATTCATTATTTGTATTCTATATCCGTACTGGAATTTGGCTCATGTTGTATTTTTCTTCCTGCAGGTAATCAGGGGAATCAAGGACAAGTGTGACGAGAGCTCCCTTCTATCGAATTATTTTGATATATTTTGTTAGGCTATGATACATTGATTTATTTAGAGTTGTAATAATTATTTCTTATTGTGGTTTGAGCCAGTGTGGCATTTATTATGGTTTGTCTTATGACATTTAATCATTATGATATTATTCTTTTGTGGTTTAGAGCCTTGTTATATATATTCATTAGTTTTGTTGTGTTTTGAGTAACCTCTCTTTCTATTTCGGAAAGGGAGTGTTACATTTAGTCTGGTTTAACTTTAATACTCATGCCGCACAAAGCTCATTTATCGCACTTGCTAGAGTTATATAACTCAAGCTCATTATCTCAATAGTAAAATATCAGGGGTCTAGGCCACGCTTGACTTTTCCCTAAATCCACTTTATTTAATATTCATTTAATACAAATTATGGGTGACCCATTGTACTAAATTATTTAACCACCTTAAATAATTATACCCTATGAAATTGTAATCATGACATCCTTATTTAAAATAATCATTTTCCTTAAAATAATTAGTATGTACAATACCAATATAATATAATTCCTCAATTTCTTTTCTTTCATAACTTGTCCCAAAATAATCCCGTTAGCCACATCCGAATATATTACTTAATATATCCATCTCCAACAAATATTTAATATAAACATATTGGTCCTTTCCTCTTATTAAACACTTATTATCCATTACATCTTTCAACTATCAAATCCTTTCATATATTACCATACCATGTAATATATTAAGAAAATAACATATTCATTTTATTTTCTTTATGTTAAATACATATATTAATTCACCATCTTATGTAAGTGAATTAATCTTTTTTATTCAATTTACTATCATGCTACTGCCACGCAAAAGTTTATAATATAGTAGTCCATAATATCACTTAATTAACCAATATTTATTCCGTGTTAATTAATTAACTCTCATTCAAATCATGTTTTACTAACTTAATCCATTTATGGACAACTTAATCACCAATTATGACTTTTATTACACATATGAACCCTAATATACATGTCTTGATATTCAAATTTCACAAGCTTACTTAGAACCTTCTGCAGACCGGCGCAGCTACGCTGGCTTTATGCTTGGAAATGGCGCAACTGCGCCACCTCAAGTTCAGACGCAGACAAGTTCTACTTTAACAGAAATAGAGTCTAAATTCCTAAATATTTTGCACATATTTCATAAATGTTAACTCGTCTAAATTCAATCTCCTCTTTGATTTCACAACATTGATTACTACTTTTTCAATAATTTAGAGATTAAACTTCCTAGTTCAAACTCTATTTTGTTTAATAGTCTAATCAACTATAAAAATATCATATAAAATTCTACTTTCTTTCCACCAAACCACTAAATTCAAAATATATAACACATATATATTCTTATTCAAACCCGACATATCTTATAATAAGAATTTTGTTTACTAAATTCTTATTTTAATAATTTCTGAAAATTCAGGTTATTACATTCTCCTCCCCTTATAAGGATTACGTCCTCAGAATCATCGAAAACTTTTCCACTCAATTCTATTATGAAGATTACATATTCTTTTAAATAACTTCATCTTTTATCTTTCAGAATTTTATTCCTTTCTTGGAATTATTATAGCTTATATGATTCAGTCATTATTACACGTCATATTCTACCATTTTTTTCTTTCTAAGGAACATCCTCCTTAACCCATTCACCCTTCAAAAGAATAAGAATCTTTCACAATCATTCAATAATTAGGAAGTAATATGAAAATTAACGAATTCAGTTTGCTAGATTAATGTGACAATCCGATATTTTCTATATAAATAAAAACTGAAATTTTGCGTATAAATTTTTTTTTATTATTATTATTATAAGGATGAGGATTTGTACAAGATAATGTGTATATGTATTTATGTGGTAAATAAAAATATATTTATTACATAAATATTTACAAATAAATTTATTTTTAGAATTATTGATTATTATCAATTATAATTTTTATACTAATTAATTCCTTATTGGAAATGCTTTTATTAATTATTTTCTATAAAAATAAAATTATATATTATTTAAATAATATATGAAATGATTTTAGAATTATTATAAAGATTATTTCATTATATGAATTTGTTAAGGATATTAAGTTAATTATTTTACCTTAATTATTAAGGTTAAATATGAAAGAATAATCAGATATGGAATCCAAACCCTAATTTTGGATTATTGTCAAGGTATGAGGATAATAATATTAATTATATTTTAATTTTTCAGTGCTATGAATATGTACTGTATGTACGTAATATTGAGGGCTGGTCAATTATGGTATATATTGACTCAAACCCTAGCATTAATTGATTTAACCATGTTAATCAATGTAAATGGAAAATTTAAGACTATTATATAACTGTGTTATATGATATATATATATATATATATATATATATATATATATATATATATATATATATATATATATATATATATATATATATGTTGTGTGTTATACAAATTAGAAAACCCTAGTTTAATGTGGGAAAACCCTAATTTAAAACTCAATGGTGAGTTTAAGGCTATTATATAATTGTGTTATGTGATATATGTTATGTGCTACTTCATGATATGCGAATTAGAAAACCCTAATTGTAAATATTAAAACCCTAGTTTATATTTGTATTTTTTAGATATTAGAAAACCATAACTATGAATGAAAACCTAATCCGGAAACCTAAACCGGAGGTTTGATCTGTCAAGAATTGTGTTACTGTGATTAATGTCACGTGTAATAGACTTTAATTACTAATTAAGGTCAACCTAATTATTAATTAAAACCCTAAAAAAACTAGAACCCTAATTTAATTCCTAGAAAACCCTAATTATATTACGGAAACCCTAATTTTTGGTATGATAAACCCTAATTGCTTTATTAGCAAAGTTAATTGTGATTAAGGGTAATAAATCCTAATATCCATGTATAAGGTAATTACAAACTTAATTTGATTAACAAAATTATTTTTCAAAATTTTAGAAACGAAAAGTTATTTAATTTTATTTATTTAATTTTTGTGCAAACCCTAAAAATGGAAATTATAGACTTTTACTAAATTAGCTCAAACCCTAAACCCTAAACAAACCCTAAACCCTAAGGGTTTGTAAATGACAAGAATGCCATTAATTGTCAAGTTTCATTTTTGGCCATTAAATAGAATTATTAAATGTCTTTTATGCCCTTTTTAATTCTTTAAGAAGCTTGCTTGCAAATCTAGAAAAATTTTGAGTTGCTCACCAACCTTCAACAACTCCCTTGACTTCTAATGACAGCAAATCAGTTACTTTTCTAGCCCATTCATGAATCAACATGGTTATAAATAGTTTGAGAGAAAGAAAAAGTGATTTTTGCTAGCCAATTTTATACAATACTCAACCAAGCTCCTTTTCTCTCAAACCCACGAATTTTCTAAGGAATTTCAGTCCCTTTATCAAGCCCCACGTCCACCATAAGCAAATCACAAACAACTTGGAGAGCTAAGATCAAAAATCAAAGCATAATAGGTATAAAACCCTCATTTTAGAAATCCTTTGATTTTATGTTATTTGTTGCAATTGATTATTCAAAGTTGTGTAATAAGGTGTCAATTGATGTTCTGGGTTGTTAAATCCATGACCCATAACATCAAAGTTCATGATTTTGAATTTTTAGCAAATCTGGAAATAGGAAAATTTGTGTTTTGCAGCCAAATGTCAGATCTTATAAATCCGTGTATATTAAGTGTTTTTGATGTTTAAAGCTTGTAACATGTAGTCTGTAATGTGATCTGTAAGATGAAAAAAGAATCAGAGAGAGATCTATTATAGATCACAAGATATAAACGGTCAAACGCCGTTGACCGAAACTTCCAAACATAGCGAACCTAGATTTTTAAGAGCAGTGTCCGTGTCCAACTTTGTCCGGCCAAATCTTGTTGATGTTTTGATGTTTTTGTGTTATGATGCTTTGTAATTGTAGTCCTATATGTTGTCTACAAACTGTAATTGATAGATCACATAAACGTTACACGATCATCATATTATAAGGACTCAAAGTAGGTACCTCGAAATCTGTTAAACCTAGAATGTTGAAGAACAGCGTTGTCAGGTTTTTGGAGAGCTTAAATCTCTCTGATCTGATGTTGTTCAGCCACGAAACTTGTTATGTACTTGTAGTATTACATGAATACTACAACATGAAATCAATTTTAAGGCCAGAAACACATTATTCTAAGAGATACAACCGGTCAAACCACCCCCTAGCACACTGTCATGCATATCTGGTAATCCTCAAGAACACCTATAGCGACAGAAAGTGTCGCTATAGCCCTTTAGTGACAGTTTATTTATAATTTCCGGAAATTAATAAAAAATTGATAAAAATGGTTTTTAATTATTAAAAATACATAATAAATTCTTAAAAATTATTTTAATGTCCGAAAATTATATTTTAATTATTTTGGGTATAATTCAAAAATATTAAATGCAAATGGTATTTTATTTATTTAATTACAATATTAGATAACATATTTAAAAATAGTTTTAATTCATGAAAAATCATGAAAAATTATATTATTGTGTTAGAAAATAATTTTGAGTTATTTTTTATAACTTTTAATATTTTGTGATAATTTTCATTAATAAATTAATATTAATGATTATTAAGTTATTTATTAAATGAATTAAATAAATGAATTAAAAATAATTTTATTATATTAAAAATCATTTTAAATAATAATATGGTATTTAAGAATATTTTAAGTTATAAAATATAAATTTTAATATTTAATGGTTAATTTTATTAATTAATATTTATTAATGATATTAAAGTTATTTAATAATTATATTAAATAAATTAGTTTAAAAATGATTTTAATATTATAATAATCATTTTAAATGAAAATAAAGTGTTTAAAGATATTTTAAGTTATAAACTATAACTTTTAATATTTAAAGGATAATTTCATTAATAATTTAATATTAATGATATTAAATTTATTTAATAATTATATTAAATAAATAGTTTAAAAATGATTTTATTTATTTAAAAATCATTTAAAAGGGATATAAATGAATTAAAAATATTTTAAGTTATAATTAATGACTTTTAATATTTAGATAATAGTTCATTAATATTTAAATATTAATGGTAATTATTTAATAATGATTTTAGATATTTTAAAAATCATTTAAGGATAATGTAAATGTTTTAAAAATATTTTGAGTTATTATAAATAACTTTAATATTTTGGCAATGGTTTTATTAATAGTTTGATATTAATGATAATAGAATTGTTTCGTATTTAAATCATTTAATAATGATTCTGATATTTCAAAAATTATGATAAGTGGTAATAATTGTTTTAAAATTATTATAAGGTCATGAAAAATAGTACGATTGTTGTTTAAGTTATCTAATTGGATATTGAGATGCAGAATAGAGTCTCAAACTCGATAATTATTCGATATGGCTGTCGATACACCGACATGTTTTAGAAATTAATCGAAATTTAGATATGTTGATTTGTTAACTGTTTATTTGTGATTCAATGGTTGTTAAGGTTATGTGACTATGTGATTAGGAATGAGTTGATATTAGTTTGTGATGCCATAATTGTAGAACATGTGTGATAAGATGATTAGGTTATGTGCTGACTGCGAAATGCAGTACTATGTGTTATGGTATATTGTTCTAATCGAACGAATGATTTGATTAATGATAGGTCGTGATAGAAAGATAGAACTAAGTTGAGAATTGTAAGCAGCGCATCAGGCAAGTATCCTAACTTTGCATTTTCTTTATGCAATGGACAGAAGTGAGAAGTTCAGAATTATTATTATTAATGTACAGACTGTTTAACCTATATTATATACACCCATTGATTATTAACATGTTAGTATATGATAATTCAGTTATATATTCTGTTCGTTAATTTCTAGAAATGATTATACAAGTGTCCCCACTTGGATAATCATTGTATTTAATCACATGTTGATACACTTTTGTTATACATATATGTTGAATTATAGATTATTGTTGGATAAAATAAAACCTTTTGTCTGGAACCCTGACAAATATGAACATCCCGTTCACGGGAAAACTTTTATGCGCCCAAGGCGGATCAAGTTAATGATAACATTGTTCTTGTAATGTAGTATTGATCAATACAGGGCACAACGGGCTGATCATCCCCGTGTCCGTAAGTTATGACGGTTTGCAGATGAAGTTCTGCTAAACCTTTTCGAAAATAAAAACAATGTTCATAAAATATCACTTAAACCCTATTTATAGCCAGTACGTAGTTTCAAAAAATTTGAAAGAGGGTTGTTATGTTATTAATATTAGTTCAGAATACTTCACAACTATTGACTTGTTGTAGATGGATATTATAAAGAAAACATTTAAATTCTTTCAACTTATATATATATAATACTTGTTGGGCACTCAAATGCTCATCCTTGCTTAATTTAAATGTTTTCAGATAAGTGTGAACAATCAGAAGGATCGGTCAAGAACAAGTGAAAAGGAAAGTAAACAGATTAGGTTTACGGTGTCATATAGTAAAGGTTGCGTACTTGGGATTAAACTCTGATAAAGGTAAGATAAGTTTATAATTTATTTTAGTGTTATTATTATTAATAATATTTCCGCTCATAGAAATGGTATCGTGAAGTACCGAGTTCGGGTTTCAAGTATCCGGGTTCGGGGACCTTACATCATGGTATCAGAGCTATAGGGTTAGAAACCTTAGGTGGGTTAGACCTTAGGCTATAACCTTAGAATAGAGGGAAATGTTGAAAATACAAATAACTCATATAGAGTTAGTTGGTTGGTATGATTCAAAGATGAATCTCGGCGAGTTGTTAAGCCACAGAGTTTCCTAACTCTGATAATAAAGTTAAACAATAATGGTGAATAGATCGAGTCTAAAAGACTGAAAGTGCATGGAAAGGAGATCGTAAAACAAAACAATTAAGAAATAGAATTGAATCATAATATATACGATGAGATCACCCCGTGATCTGATAAAATTATGACAGACAGAAAGAATCAATCTTACGATTGGAAAGTTTAAAGCAACATTGATGTGTGAATGATACAGATTCAAGAAAGGGTTATGAATACGGATTAAATGAAACTCGAATGGAAAAGGGGGGTTAAGATTAGGTGGGGATTTCAATGAGAACTCATGTCGGCAGCTGAGTTGTATGATTCCTTGTATGGGCGGGAAATTGTACTTGGTGTAAAAACTACTTAGTATCTGACACTGATAATCATTGAAATGTTTGTGTCGCGCTATTTGCTATATGCATGTTAAGAGGGTGATTCCTTTCTCATGTGTATTAAAAATAGATTGGTCATAGGTAGAGAACATAGGGTTAAGTACGAGTTCTTAAAACTCATACTTATGTGACATTCTTGACTCATAGTTATATGAAATGTTTATGAATCCCTCAGCGAATGGACGCCAAAGGTCTGACTAGGATAAGTTTGTAAACTTATATAGCTGTGACAAGTTTATGGACTCATAAGTGTGGTTTGACGAACTGGGTATAGTTAACTGTGAATGGATTATTGAGGATGATGGGAATAGATAAGATACTAAAAAGTTAATCTTTAGTGAAGGCAAAAGAAATAGGTAGTATTGGTATTAGCTAAATATGTATGTTTCTGTGTGGTATATGTGATAAGTATATTTTTGTAATGAAATATTTTTAACTTTTGTGTTGGACAAAGTTGTAAATCCTGACTTTTGAGTCATGAAGGGATAGCGAATGTTTAAAGCACAATGTGCTATGGTATGTCAAGTGCTATGAATATGAGTCTATGTTGGATTAATGGAATAAGTTGGTATAAAGATAGTAATTATTTATCTAAGCATTGGTTAATGCAGTTTTCAGAAACTAATATTTTGAATACATGATTATTTGAGTAGAAAATTTTGTGTGGTATGTTAAGCGTTTACGATCAGGCTTAGTATGTAAGAATAATTTATAAAAATATCGTCAAGATGAAAACGAAACCAAAGGATAGAAGAATCTGTCAACAAAACTGGAGGACAACCAGACTCGATACAGAAACTTGCGAATATGGACGATCAAGCTGTGCAGAACAGAATACCAGCTGCGAAAGATCAACCAGATAATCGAACGTCGAACGTTAAAGACTTCAAGGCGGTCCTATCGCCAAAATTCAAAGGTACCAATGACCCTGTAGAAACCCATACTTGGGTTAAGGAAATTAAAAAGGTGTTTGTGATAGCTAAGGTTGCTGAGGGGCAAAAGACCACTTTTGCCACCTACATGGTGAAGGGTGAGGCAAATATTTGGTGGGAAACGAATCAGGTGAGGGTAGGAGCAGGTGTGGTAGCATGGGATAGGTTTAAGACTTTATTTTTCGAAATTTATTTTTTTGATAGTATACAGGCTAGAATTGAGGTGAAATTTCTAGAATTGAAGCAAGAGGATATGTAAGTTGCGGAATATGTCCGTGAAATTTAATGAGTTGACTAGATTGGCTCCGCATCAAGTTGATACGGAGGCTAGATAGGCACGAAGGTTTGAGCTGGGATTAAAACCCTAGTTCTACAACAAGGTGGAAGTGTTGCAGATTCCTACATTTGTAGCACTCATGGAGAAAGCAATTATTGCTAAGGAGGGGGTAAGGCCATGAGCCTCTATAACAAGGTATGAAGGAACAAGGGTAAGGTTAAGGGAGCTGGGAAGGTAGGAATTAATAGTGGAAGTAAAGGTAGAAACAAACAAAGGGGAATAGGAGTGAAAAGAGGAAGGCGAATAACTTTGGAAGTGTGCAGGTGAAGCAAGAAGGTGTGAAAAAGAAGCAGGTGGTGTAATGACCTGTGGAAAGAACCACTCAAGGAAATGTTTGAAAGGAAAGTTTGTGTGTGGCAAGTGAGGACAGGAGGAATATATCTTTCCCAACTGTCCCAATCCAAGAAGGTATTGTGAAAGCGTATGGATCAATGGAGCATAAGGTGAAAGACTGTTCAAGAAGGAGAATGGAGGTAAGGAATGCGAACATGGAAAAAGACAGCAGGACGTTAGCAATCACGGGACCGACATCATCAAACAAAACCAACAAAGTCAACATCAAGGGTCTTCAACATGACGTTCAATATATCGTGGCAGCCGGGGATGCAACTCCAGGTATTACTCGAACCAATTTTATTTTCTTATATATTATTTTTTCATAAATAATAAATTATTTTATAAATTATTTTTGAAGGAGGAATTTGAGTTTCCTTAGAAATCAAATTTCCGTTTAATCAGAAAGACAAGCTTTAAGTAAATAGTTAAAGATCAGTTCGATCAAAGGTGATCGAGATCTACTTGCGAAGATTTTGTACGCTATGTACCCTGGTATGTATAGGTTTTAAAATAGTAATTCCGGGGACAGAATCTTTATAAGGGAGGGTGAATGTGACAACCCGATATTTTCTATATAAATAAAAACTGAAATTTTGCGTATAAATTTTTTATTATTATTATTATAAGGATGAGGATTTGTACAAGATAATGTGTATATGTATTTATGTGGTAAATAAAAATATATTTATTACATAAATATTTACAAATAAATTTATTTTTAGAATTATTGATTATTATCAATTATAATTTTTATACTAATTAATTCCTTATTTGAAATGCTTTTATTAATTATTTTCTATGAAAATAAAATTATATATTATTTAAATAATATATGAAATGATTTTAGAATAATTATAATGATTATTTCATTATATGAATTTGTTCAGGATATTAAGTTAATTATTTTACCTTAATTATTAAGGTTAAATATGAACAAATAATCAGATATGAAATCGAAACCCTAATTTTAGATTATTGTCAAGGTATGAGGATAATAATATTAATTATATTTTAATTTTTCAGTGCTATGAATATGTACTGTATGTACGTAATATTGAGGGTTGGTCAATTATGGTATATATTGACTCAAACCCTAGCATTAATTGATTTAACCACGTTAATCAATGTAAATGGAAAATTTAAGACTATTATATAACTGTGTTATATGATATATATATATATATATATATATATATATATATATATATGTGTGTGTGTGTGTGTGTGTGTGTGTGTGTGTGTGTGTGTGTGTGTGTGTGTGTGTGTGTGTGTGTGTTATACAAATTAGAAAACCCTAGTTTAATGTGGGAAAACCCTAATTTAAAACTCAATGGTGAGTTTAAGGCTATTATATAATTGTGTTATGTGATATATGTTATGTGCTACTTCATGATATGCTAATTAGAAAACCCTAATTGTAAATATTAAAACCCTAGTTTATATTTGTATTTTCTAGATATTAGAAAACCATAACTATGAATGAAAACCTAATCCGGAAACCTAAACCGGAGGTTTGATCTGTCAAGAATTGTGTTACTGTGATTAATGTCACGTGTAATAGACTTTAATTACTAATTAAGGTCAACCTAATTAGTAAATTAAAACCCTAAAAAACTAGAACCCTAATTTAATTCCTAGAAAACCCTAATTATATTATGGAAACCCTAATTTTTGGTATGATAAACCCTAATTGCTTTATTAGCAAAGTTAATTGTGATTAAGGGTAATAAACCCTAATATCCATGTATAAGATAATTACAAACTTAATTTGATTAACAAAATTATTTTTCAAAATTTTAGAAACGAAAAGTTATTTAATTTTATTTATTTAATTTTTTGTGCAAACCCTAAAAATAGAAATTCTAGACTTTTGCTAAATTGGCTCAAACCCTAAACCCTAAACAAACCCTAAACCCTAAGGGTTTGTAAATGACAAGAATGCCATTAATTGTCAAGTTTCATTTTTGGCCATTAAATTGAATTATTAAATGTCTTTTATGCCCTTTTTAATTCTTTAAGAAGCTTGCTTGCAAATCTAGATAAATTTTGAGTTGCTCACCAACCTTGAACAACTCCCTTGACTTCTAATGACAACAAATCAGTTACTTTTCCAGCCCATTCATGAATCAACATGGTTATAAATAGATTGAGAGAGAGAAAAAGTGATTTTTGCTAGCCAATTTTATACAATACTCAACCAAGCTCCTTTTCTCTCAAACCCACGAATTTTCTAAGGCATTTCAGTCCCTTTATCAAGCCCCACGTCCACCATAAGCAAATCACAAACAACTTGGAGAGCTAAGATCAAAAATCAAAGCATAATAGGTATAAAACCCTCATTTTAGAAATCCTTTGATTTTATGTTATTTGTTGCAATTGATTGTTCAAAGTTGTGTAATAAGGTGTCAATTGATGTTCTGGGTTGTTAAATCCATGACCCATAACATCAAAGTTCATGATTTTGAATTTTTAGCAAATCTGGAAATAGGAAAATTTGTGTTTTACAGCCATATGTCAGATCTTATAAATCCGTGTATATTAAGTGTTTTTGATTTTTAAAGCTTGTAACATGTAGTCTGTAATGTGATCTGTAAGATGCAAAAAGAATCAGAGAGAGATCTATTATAGATCACAAGATATAAACGGTCAAACGTCGTTGACCGAAACTGCCAAACATAGCGAACCAAGATTTTTAAGAGCAGTGTCCGTGTCCAACTTTGATCGGCCAGATCTTGCTGATGTTTTGATGTTTTTTTGTTATGATGCTTTGTAATTGTAGTCCTATATGTTGTCTACAAACTGTAATTGATAGATCACATAAACGTTACACGATCATCATTTTATAAGGACTTAAAGTAGGTACCTTGAAATCTGTTAAACCCAGAATGTTGAAGAACAGCGTTGTCAGGTTTTTGGAGAGCTTAAATCTCTCTGATCTGATGTTGTTCAGCCACGAAACTTGTTATGTAATTGTAGTATTACATGAATACTACAACATGAAATCAATTTTAAGGCCAGAAACACATTATTCTAAGAGATACAACCGGTCAAACCACCCCCTAGCACACTGTCATGCATATCTGGAAATCCTCAAGAACACCTATAGCGACAGAAAGTGTCGCTATAGCCCTTTAGCAACAATTTTATTTATAATTTTCGGAAATTAATATAAAAATTGATTAAAATGGTTTTTAATTATTAAAAATACATAATAAATTCTTAAAAATTATTTTAATGTCCGAAAATTATATTTTAATTATTTTGGGTATATTTCGAAAATATTTAATATTTTTGGAATGCAAATGGTATTTATTTATTTAATTACAATATTAGATAAATTATTTAAAAATAGTTTTAATTCATGAAAAATTATATTATTGTGTTAGAAAATAATTTTGAGTTATTTTTGATAACTTTTAATATTTTGTGATAATTTTCATTAATAAATTAATATTAATGATAGTTAAGTTATTTATTAAATGAATTAAATAAATGAATTAAAAATAATTTTATTATATTAAAAATCATTTTAAATAATAATATGGTATTTAAGAATATTTTAAGTTATAAAATATAACTTTTAATATTTAATGGTTAATTTCATTAATTAATGATTATTAATGATATTAAAGTTATTTAATAATTATATTAAATAAATTAGTTTAAAAATGATTTTAATATTATAATAATCATTTTAAATGAAAATAAAGTGTTTAAAGATATTTTAAGTTATAAACTATAACTTTTAATATTTAAAGGATAATTTCATTAATAAATTTATATTAATGATATATTAATGATATTAAGTTTATTTAATAATTATATTAAATAAATAGTTTAAAAATGGTTTTATTTATTTAAAAATCATTTCAAAGGGATATAAATGAATTAAAAATATTTTAAGTTATAATTAATGACTTTTAATATTTAGATATTAGTTCATTAGTATTTAAATATTAATGGTAATTATTTAATAATGATTTTAGATGTTTTAAAAATCATTTAAGGATAATGTAAATGTTTTAAAAATATTTTGAGTTATTATAAATAACTTTAATATTTTGGCAATGGTTTTATTAATAGTTTGATATTAATGATAATAGAATTGTTTCGTATTTAAATCATTTAATAATGATTCTGATATTTTAAAAATTATGATAAGTGGTAATAATTGTTTTAAAATTATTATAAGGTCATAAAAAATAGTACGATTGTTATTTAAGTTATCTAATTGGATATTGAGATACAGAATAGTGTCTCAGACTCGATAATTATTTGATATGGCTGTCGATACGCCGACATGTTTTAGAAATTAATCGAAATTTAGATATGTTGATTTGTTAACTGTTTATTTGTGATTCAATGGTTGTTAAGGTTATGTGACTATGTGATTAGGAATGGGTTGATATTAGTTTGTGATTGTAGTAGCCCCGAATCTGGGCCCCGAATTGCCGCGGACTCGGTACGCTATTACTATAACTATTCACGGAAGATATAAACATAAATTGTTTATACATTACATTACACACTATTCCCCAAGGTCGAGTAACCTTAACTTAATACATAATTCATAAAACTATCTATTACACAACAATATTTATCCAAATATACTATTACAAACTAGCCGCACATTTTATCCCAAGCTGAACTTGGCTTTAATCGTTTCCTGTATCCGAAAGCATTCGCCTTATCTGCAATGTTTTATCATGATATAGCAAGGGTGAGCATGAAAGTTGCCCAGCAAGTTTATATACATTAATATAACGATATATCATGATTGAAGAGTATGAATAAAGGGCTTGCTATAATTCATCAATATAATTGAGAACTAGCACGAACAAATTTTTGACTGAACAAGTATTATACATGACCAAATATTTCTGAACCAACTGGTAATGAAGGTGATCAACCTTTCATACCTGACTTATACATGCAAGATGTACAGAATATAATTTTCGTGGAAATCGGCAATGATTAACCATCAGCTTGAATAAAATACTCTTAATAGAGTTTAGTACAAAGAAAACTTGCCTGAACCGTTGATTACCGTAACACAATTTATAACGTTTTACCCGAAGACCTAATATTAGTAATATAGATCTCCAATATTAGAATAATATCATCACAGTATAATACTGTTATATTTATATCCACAAAATAACCTAAACATATAGCACATAATCCTATCAGTCTATAACACACATAAAACATAGCATCAAGTCAAACTATTTCAGTCTGACTTCAAACCGACACAATTCTATCATCCCGACGGTCTAGTCGGACAATTATCGAGTTTAAGTTCAATTAAACTCTGCCTAAGCACTTAACCATTAACACAGATAATTTCTAATCAGACAAAACATTTTTCCTAGGCTCGTAATAATTTTCGGATGATTATTACCATTTATCAACATTTTTCAATCCTTAAAACCGTATTTAAATAAATTAAATACCACATAATTACTTAATCATTAATATTCATTTGATATAAAATATTAATGAAAATCATTACACAATATTATAATTTAATTATAATATTTCAAAGTATTTTTAATACCCTAAAATCATATTTATATGATTTTTAAACACTTAAATTCATTATCCGATAATTGCTATTAATATTAAAATATTAATATTTTCATGCCAAAATATCAAAAGTTACATTTTATAACTTAAAATATTTTTATAACACTTAAATCATTTTTATATGATTTTTAAAACATTAATTCTATTTTTCCTTAATTTATTTAATATATTTATTAAATAAACTAATTATCATTAATATTGATTAATTAATGAAATTCATCCCAAAATATTAAAACTCATAAAAAATAACTTAAAATATTTTCTTATACCATAAAATAATTTTTCATGATTTTTCATGAATTAAAATTATTTTTAAATAATTTATTTAATATTATAATTAAATAAATAAATACCATTTATATTCCAAAAATATTAAATATTTTCAAAATATACTCAAAATAGTTAAAAACTATTTTTCAGACTTTAAAATAATTTTTCAGAATTTATTTAGTATTTTTAATAATTAAAAACTATTTTTTCTAATTTTTAATCAATTTCCGAAATTAAGTGTCGCTATAGGGGTTTCTGGCGACGAATCCGTCGCTAATGGTGTTCTTCAGCTGTTCTTGAGTATTCATGTCAGAGTTCAGGTTGGGTAGTTTGACCGCGATTTAAACAGTGTTCTTGTTACTTTCTGGGTTGGTTAAAACTTTCAGATTGTAGTACTCATGTAACTTTACAACATCAAACGGATTTCATGGTCATACAACATCAGATCAGAGAGCTTTAAGTCTCCAAAATATCTGACAACGCTGTTCTTCATTTTCTGGATTTTCCAGAAAATGAAGAACAGTCGAGGTTAATAGCTTTTGATCCTTATATCTTGGGTTCTGAGTCTAGTTTGGGTTATCCATAAGTTCTAGCGTGTAGTCTGTATGTCAAGGTACAACAAACAATCATCAGATCAACTTACAAACATTAAAACAGTAAGCTATAGATCGGTCAAACTAAGGGTCACGAAGTGTTCTTGAAGATCTGGGTTACCTAGAAAATCTTCATCAGCCATTTCGGTCAACGCATTTTGACCTTGCATATCTTTGTTTCTATAATCGATACAAGTGTTATAAAGGCTTTATATTGTAGTAATTATACCATACTATAACTTGAAAACAACAACATGGCCAAAACAGCTACACACAGCAAGATCAAGACCCTGCAAATTGATTGTCAGACGAGATCTGGGTTTCTGGGTTACCCAGAAACCAGATTCCGTGAATGGTCAACGGTCTTTGACCGGTCATATCTCTTGATCTAGACATGATTAGACCCTGATTCCAATTTTAGATCCTAGTCCTCATGACATAGAACACATCCAAAACATAAAATACACAAAACAGTTAACACATAAAGATCTAAGGCCTCTGACTTTAGGCTGTCAGACCACATTTTTCCAGATTTCCAGTTTTGAGAAATCTTTAAATTCGTGCACTTTGATGTTATGGGTTCATGATTTATCAACCCAGATCATCAATTGACACCCCATTACACATGTTTAACCAATCAATTACAACAAACAACATAAGATCAAAAATTTCAAAATTTTAGGTTTCTTATACCTTTGGGCTTTGATCTCTTGATTCTGATCCTTGATTTGTTATCAGTAAATGTGGGGCTTGATATTGTGACTGATCTAGCACTACATTTCGAAGCTTTTAGAGAGAGAGAGAGTCAAGGATGAGTATTGGTGAGTAAATGAGCAAATTTTGTACACTTTCTCTCTCTTATATCTATATATATGTGATACATTGCATGTTGCTGATTTTGCTGAGATTTTTGGACATAAAAGTCACAAGCTAATGCTAGGGTTAGACTAGGGTTGGTCACCAAACCCATATCTTGGCAAGATTTTCAAGCAACCTAAAATAATACATAAAAGGGGCATTTTTGTCCTTTCCTTAAATGTCTAGAATTTGCATTTGATGAAACCCTTAATCTTTAGGGTTTGGATCATTTTAGGGTTTAGGGTTTAACCCTTTAGGATTTATATTTTACCCCACAAATATTTAGCAACTTGGATTTTCAAAAATTTTATAATTAAATTTTAAAATAGAAAATTTTGATTTCTAAATTATAATTAGGGCCTCCTAATTATATCATAATCTCCTAATCATGAATCAATCTTGCTAAATAGGACTAATTTATCCTAATTAAAATTGTTAATTAAGCACTTAAGGTCAAAATTGTACATTAGGTCTCAAAACCACATTTTAGGGTTTTTAAATAGTAAAATAATATTTCAATTTTAAAAATTTAGATTTTCTAATTAGATTAGGGTTTCTAATAACTTGACAATTTAGGATTTATATTTCCTAATTAACATTGCTCATAAAGCAATTAAATCCACCACTACACAATGAGGGTTCAAAATGGTAATTAGGGTTCAAAACCCTTGAATTAAGGTTTCTACTAGGAAAATTAATTTTCTAATTTAGAAATTAAATATCGTAATTAGATTAGAGTTTTCTAATTACTCATAAATTGAAATAATTAGGACTAGGGTTTACTAATTAGCATTGCTAATTTTAGCAATTAAATCCACAATTGAGCATTAAGGTTTCTGACGGAACAAGTAGGGTTCCTAAAATTGAAAATTAGGGTTTGTTAATTAATTAACCTTGACCCTAATTAATACTTAATTAATACCACATAAGCATTATAATTATCCTTTCCATTCCCAGATTAGGGCTTTTATTTTATCAGAATCTGAAATTAGGGTTTTCAGATCTGGTATTAGGGTTTCCAAATAATCAATTAAGATTTTAGATAATTTATTAGGGTTTTCCCTAATTAATTTAATATTAATGATGTTTAACCTTGTACCTAACATTGCATTCCCCATCTAGGGTTTTCAATATCCGATTTAAGGTTTCGGACTCCCGGAACTGAAACTAGGGTTTCTAGAACCGATTTCTAGGGTTTCTTCTTAGACGTTAGGGTTTTCTAACTGAACGTTGTCGTTCTTAAAATATACTTAGTGTTTCACACATATATAATTAATCTGGTCAACCCATGACCCTTAACCACATTATGAACACATCATTAACCATGTACACAGAGCATATTTACATAAATCCTTAACAAAATTTTGAAATCCTCAAAATTTCATCCTAATAACATCAAACGCATACACTCATTTCTTGTCTAGGTCTATTATTTAACCTTAAATCAATCATTTAAGATTTTCATAAATTGTCTAATTTCTCAGGTTGTCACATTCACCCCTCCTTCTAAGAATTTCGTCCCCGAAATTCACCTTACACCTTACACCGTGCAACTTACACCATTCACACATATTTCACATGCTACCCAATACACCACTCACAAGGGTAAAAATTTTAAAACTGTGCTGAGGAATCTTATAGACTATTTGTTTGTCATTTTCGCAAAGGTTTTATGGAAATTCATCCGCAAACCGTCATTACTTACGGACACAAAGGGTGATTAGCCCGATATGCCCTGTACTGGCTAAGTACTGATTTTATCTGTTTTCCCATCACTGCCAAAGGCACAAAAATTTTACCTCAGTCTTATTTGATTCCACAGTAAAACAATTTGGTTTGAAAAATTTCTTTCAATAAAACATTTTTGAGAATGACGTCATGATGCCGCATTATATTTAACAGTTCGTTGAGGATTTCGTCATTTTGTTACTTTGTTATACTACATCATACTATAGTGGGCTGACGATCCTTAGATCACATCCAACACCAAGTAATTCTGCATCGATAACTCCATCATTTTTTATCATCTCTGCACCAGGTTACATGGTACATAAGTGATAAATAAAAATAATTTTTTTTAAAAGGCACATAGTGCGTATTTAGCCTGATGTCAAAAATTGAGGTTTAGCAAAGCTAGGGGTTTAGGAAAACCTAAATCTCCACTAATGATCATATTCTTAACAATCTATCTGTTCCTATAATCCTTAACACTCCAATCACACACAAATATACTCAGTTCATAAAACCACACTTATGAGTTCATAACCTGACCACAATTATATGAGTTTACGAACTTACCCTAGTCTGACCTTTGGCGTCCGTTCGCTGAGGGGCTCATAAACATTTCATATAACTATGCGTCAAAAATGTCACATAAGTACGAGTTCTAAGAACTCGTACTTAATCATATATTCTCTACCTATGACCTATTTATCTATATATAATAACTAGCGTGACACAACATTTCAATTATTACTAATGCCACCAACTAAGTAGTTTTTACACCAAGTACAATTCCCCGCCCATACAAGGAATCATACAACTCAGTTGCTGACACGAGTCCTTATTGAAATCCCCACTTAATCTTAACCCCTTTTTTCAATACGAATTCAATTCGTATTCATAATCCATAACTCTTTCATGAGTTTTCATAGTACCATTTCATAGTACAACTTAAACACAGCATCTTGATGTAAACTTTTCAATCATAAGATTAATTCTTTCTGACTGTCATAACCTTATCAGATCACGGGGTGATCTTATCGTATATATTACGATTTATTTCTATGCTTATGATCGTTTTGTTTTACGATCTCCTATTCCTGCACTTTCAGTCTTTTAGACTCGATCTATTCACCATTACTGTTCAACTTTATTATCAGAGTTAGGGAACTCTGTGTATTTACACTCACCGAGATTCATCTTTGAATCTTACCGACCAACTAACTCTATGTGAGTTAGATCTTATCCTAATCACTGCGGTTATTGGTCTCAGGTATTCCTACCTAAACTTCATAACCAACAGCTCTGATACCAACTGTAGTAGCCCCGAATCCGGGCCCCGAATTGCCGCGGACTCGGTACGCTATTACTATAACTAGTTGCGGAAGATATAAACATAAATTGTTTATACATTACATTACACACTATTCCCCAAGGTCGAGTAACCTTAACTTCATACATAAATCATAAAACTATCTTTTACACAACAATATTTATCCAAATATACTATTACAACCTATCCGCACATTTTATCCCAAGCTGAACTTAGCTTTAATCGTTTCCTGTATCCGAAAGCATTTGCCTTATCTGCAATGTTTTATCATGATATAGCAAGGGTGAGCATGAAAGTTGCCCAGCAAGTTTATATACAATAATATAACGATATATCATGATTGAAGAGTATGAATAAAGGGCTTGCTATAATTCATCAATATAATTGAGAACTAGCACGAACAAATTTTTGACTGAACAAGTATTATACATTAACAAACATTTCTGAACCAACTGGTAATGAAGGTGATCAGCCTTTCATACCTGACTTATACATGCAAGATGTACAGAATATAATTTTCGTGGCAATAAGCAATGATTAACCATCAGCTTGAATAAAATACTCTTAATAGAGTTTAGTACAAAGAAAACTTGTCTGAACTGTTGATTACCGCAACGCAATTTATAACGCTTTACCCGAAGACCTAATATTAGTAATATAGATCTCCAATATTAGAATAATATCATCACAGTATAATACTGTTATATTTATATCCACAAAATAACCTAAACATATAGCACATAATCCTATTAGTCTATAACACACATAAAACATAGCATCAAGTCAAACTATTTCAGTCTGACTTAAAATCGACACAATTCTATCATCCCGACGGTCTAGTCGGACAATTATCGAGTTTAAGTTCAATTAAACTCTGCCTAAGCACTTAACCATTAACACAGATAATTTCTAATCAGACAAAACATTTTTCCTAGGCTCGTAATAATTTTCGGATAATTATTACCATTTATCAACATTTTTCAATCCTTAAAACTGTATTTAAATAAATTAAATACCACATAATTACTTAATCATTAATATTCATTTAATATAAAATATTAATGAAAATCATTACACAATATTATAATATAATTATAATATTTCAAAGTATTTTTAATACCCTAAAATCATATTTATATGATTTTTAAACACTTAAATTCATTATCTGATAATTGCTATTAATATTAAAATATTAATATTTTCATGCCAAAATATCAAAAGTTACATTTTATAACTTAAAATATTTTTATAACACTTAAATCATTTTTATATGATTTTTAAAACATTAATTCTATTTTCCTTAATTTATTTAATATATTTATTAAATAAACTAATTATCATTAATATTGATTAATTAATGAAATTCATCCCAAAATATTAAAACTCATCAAAAATAACTTAAAATATTTTCTTATACCATCAAATAATTTTTCATGATTTTTCATGAATTAAAATTATTTTTAAATAATTTATTTAATATTATAATTAAATAAATAAATACCATTTATATTCCAAAAATATTAAATATTTTCAAAATATACTCAAAATAGTTAAAAACTATTTTTCAGACTTTAAAATAATTTTTCAGAATTTATTTAGTATTTTTAATAATTAAAAACCATTTTTTTCTAATTTTTAATCAATTTTCGAAATTAAGTGTCGCTATAGGGGTTTCTGGCAACGAATCTGTCGCTAATGGTGTTCTTCAGTTGTTCTTGAGTATTCATGTCAGAGTTCAGGTTGGGTAGTTTGACCGCGATTTAAACAGTGTTCTTGTTACTTTCTGGGTTGGTTAAAACTTTCAGATTGTAGTACTCATGTAACTTTACAACCTCAAACGGATTTCATGGTCATACAACATCAGATCAGAGATCTTTAAGTCTCCAAAATATCTGACAACGCAGTTCTTCATTTTCTGGATTTTCCAGAAAATGAAGAACAGTCGAGGTTAATAACTTTTGATCCTTATATCTTGGGTTCTGAGTTTAGTTTGGGTTATCCATAAGTTCTAGCGTGTAGTCCGTATGTCAAGGTACAACAAACAATCATCAGATCAACTTACAAACATTAAAACAGTAAGCTATAGATCGGTCAAACTAAGGGTCACGAAGTGTTCTTGAAGATCTGGGTTACCTAGAAAATCTTCATCAGCCATTTGGTCAACGCATTTTGTGTGACGCCCCCAAAATTAGGTATACATCACCCATCTTGGGTCGCCAGATACATGGTACCGAATTCAAATACAACTTACTAATACAATTGTCGTGTACATTACGACAAAATATAAACTGTGAGTTTGAATACAAATATTGTCTACTAGAGATCATACAAACTCAAAAGGAGTCCTCAATACAATTATTATCACACTATTTCACAGAATAGTGAGGACTACTAATGCTATCCTCTGGACCATTACTCTGTTCCCCAACTCGTCCCAGCTATATTCTCATTTCTTGAAGAGAACAGTGAAAGAAAGGGTGAGCTCAACTAGCCCAGTAAGAAATATTATGACTAAGATAATGCAGAATAAATTATCATTAGCCTCCAACAATGTTAAACTGATAAAATACAATAGACATCAAGTTTAACTGCAGCGGAACAAGCAATCCATTAAAAGAGTCAAGTAGAAAATAAAATCTACTATCTTTTATGATTTAAAAGGTTTTTCATAACTGTTATAGCTGAGACTCAGCTTAATAAATATTCCACATCATCGAATCACCCCTATACTACTGCCAAAGATATTCTTTAGTATCACGACCACAATTATTCATGCACTACGGCCAATAATATTTGTGTATTCATTAATGGTCATGATTATGCCAACAACTGTCCATCAATGCACTACGAAAAATGAGACTTTTACCACATCATTTGTAACATTACGGTCATGATTACACCGAATAATCCCTGGTCATAATCATACCAAGTCCATCTATACACTACAGGCCACAGATGACTTTCAAAAATATAAATAAGAGGATGATGACAATGATATAAGAATTCAATAAAACAAGTTCAAGAATTATTTTATCCAGGAATTATTAACGTCCAAATTGTCAACACGATACTGTTTTGTGGTGTAAAAGTCAAGACTGATCAGAAGAATATTTCCATGAAAGGATACTGGATGAAGCGCAAATATCAAGGATATTCCACTAATTTCATGGAGTATAGAAGTCAGAATTTTGATCAACTGAGTAATACCGAATACAATAACAAAAGATATCGCCATGCATGCGATAGAGACCGCACAAACAGGTTATTCCAGCAGAATAATAACAACGGAACCAGGTCAGGTGAAATTCACACCGACAGGATGTTCTAACAGAAATAATAAATGATGGAACCAGGTCCGGCGTATAGCACTGACAGGATATTCCGACAGAAATATAAAGACGGAATAGTAAATGGAACCAAGTCCGGCGTATAGCACAGACAGGATATTCCGACAGAAATATAAAGACAGAATAGTAAATGGATGTCACCAAGTATAGGGTATTCCACGTATACAGGTTATTCCAACAGAATAACAATGAATGGAATAACATAAGTTCTCTTCAAGAAGAAAGAATAACACCCCTTACGAGTACAATAAATAATATTCCCTACCTTAGAAGAACTGAATATTGGAAAAGTGATGTAGCAGAATAATTTTCTTCTTTCTCTCTAGAGTTTCAGTGAATTCGTAAGAAATAATGAAGGAACGAGCTCTCTATTTATAGAAAAACTGAGGGTGGCTCTTGGTCTTAACGAAGGCTCAAAATGACTCTTGGTAATACTGAAGAGACAACTACTATTTGTGAAGGGGTAATTAACCCTTGGAACACCGAAGAGGCAGTTAACTCTTGGTAATATTGAAGGGACAACTACTATTGACGAATGTAACTACTATTTACGAAGGTAATTACTATTTACGAAGGTAATTACTAATTACGAAGGTAATTACTATTTACGAAGGTAATTACTATTTACGAAAATAATTACTATTTAAGAAAGAGACTTTTAGATGACGACATATGGCCCCCCATAAATAATTAAACTTATCACCAACGTCTAATAATAGACTCTTTATATACATCAAGGATTGAATAAAAATTACCAGAAATCATTTTATTTTTTTAATCAACACATAATTAATCTTTCAACAATTATTAATCATTATAACTTGTCGTCTCAATTATTGTTTAAATAATATAACATATTATACAGATGATACTGTGACAATAATTGAATCAATAATATAAAAGATATGATGCAGCAATTACTGCAGCAATAATTGAGTATAGCTGAATGACTTTTCACATAAGCATCAATAATCAATATCGTATGCTACTATGCAACCACGCGTATTACTGTACTTTTACTACCGAGTAGTTCAACAGTTTTAACGGTAACACCTCCGCCGTTATTTTCATAAAGTATTTTTGTCGTTTTCTCAATCCGACAATAATTCCGTTGTGGGGTCCACCAATGATTGTGCCGTCGTACGAATATTCCCCGACAAAAAGAATATTCCCCAACCAAACGAATATTTTATAACAACTTGCGTACTTTGCAATATTTATAAATATTACCCACAACTATAACATTATATCAAATCCACACCATAATTTTCAAAAATATAATTCGAGAAAATTAAATATTTATTCATAAAATCTGGGGTCTCACATTTTGACCTTGCATATCTTTGTTTCTGTAATCGATATAAGTGTTATAAAGGCTTTATATTGTAGTAATTATACCATACTATAACTTGAAAACAACAACATGGCCAAAACAGCTACACACAGCAAGATCAAGACCCTGCAAATTGATTGTCAGACGAGATCTGGGTTTCTGGGTTACCCAGAAACCAGATTCCGTGAATGGTCAACGGTCTTTGACCGGTCATATCTCTTGATCTAGACATGATTAGACCCTGATTCCAATTTTAGATCCTAGTCCTCATGACATAGAACACATCCAAAATATAAAATACACAAAACAGTTAACACATAAAGATCTAAGGCCTCTGACTTTAGGCTGTCAGACCACATTTTTCCAGATTTCCAGTTTTGAGAAATCTTTAAATTCGTGCACTTTGATGTTATGGGTTCATGATTTATCAACCCAGATCATCAATTGACACCCTATTACACATGTTTAACCAATCAATTACAACAAACAACATAAGATCAAAAATTTCAAAATTTTAGGATTCTTATACCTTTTGGCTTTGATCTCTTGATTCTGATCCTTGATTTGTTATTAGTAAACGTGGGGCTTGATATTGTGACTGATCTAACACTACATTTCGAAGCTTTTAGAGAGAGAGAGAGAGTCAAGGATGAGTATTGGTGAGTAAATGAGCAAATTTTGTACACTTTCTCTCTCTTAGATCTATATATATATGTGATACATTGCATGTTGCTGATTTTGCTGAGATTTTTGGACATAAAAGTCACAAGCTAATGCTAGGGTTAGACTAGGGTTGGTCACCAAACCCATATCTTGGCAAGATTTTCAAGCAACCTAAAATAATACATAAAAGGGGCATTTTTGTCCTTTCCTTAAATGTCTAGAATTTGCATTTGATGAAACCCTTAATCTTTAGGGTTTGGATCATTTTAGGGTTTAGGGTTTAACCCTTTAGGATTTATATTTTACCCCACAAATATTTAGCAACTTGGATTTTCAAAAATTTTATAATTAAATTTTAAAATAGAAAATTTTGATTTCTAAATTATAATTAGGGCCTCCTAATTATATCATAATCTCCTAATCATGAATCAATCTTGCTAATTAGGACTAATTTATCCTAATTAAAATTGTTAATTAAGCACTTAAGGTCAAAATTGTACATTAGGTCTCAAAACCACATTTTAGGGTTTTTAAATAGTAAAATAATATTTCAATTTTAAAAATTTAGATTTCCTAATTAGATTAGGGTTTCTAATAACTTGAAAATTTAGGATTTATATTTCCTAATTAACATTGCTCATAAAGCAATTAAATCCACCACTACACAATTAGGGTTCAAAATGGTAATTAGGGTTCAAAACCCTTGAATTAGGGTTTCTACTAGGAAAATTAATTTTCTAATTTAGAAATTAAATATCGTAATTGGATTAGAGTTTTCTAATTACTCATAAATTGAAATAATTAGGATTAGGGTTTCCTAATTAGCATTGCTAATTTTAGCAATTAAATCCACAATTGAGCATTAGGGTTTTTGACGGAACAATTAGGGTTCCTAAAATTGAAAATTAGGGTTTGTTAATTAATTAACCTTGACCCTAATTAATACTTAATTAATACCACATAAGCATTATAATTATCCTTTCCATTCCCAGATTAGGGCTTTCATTTTATCAGAATCTGAAATTAGGGTTTTCAGATCTGGTATTAGGGTTTCCAAATAATCAATTAAGATTTTAGATAATTTATTAGGGTTTTCCCTAATTAATTTAATATTAATGACGTTTAACCTTGTACATAACATTGCATTCCCCATCTAGGGTTTTCAATATCCGATTTAAGGTTTCGGACTCCCGGAACTGAAGCTAGGGTTTTCAGAACCGATTTCTAGGGTTTCTTACTAGACGTTAGGGTTTTCTAACTGAACGTTGTCGTTCTTAAAATATAATTAGGGTTTCACACATATATAATTAATTTGGTCAACCCATGACCCTTAACCACATTATGAACACATCATTAACCATGTACACATAGCATATTTACATAAATCCTTCACAAAATTTTGAAATCCTCAAAATTCCATCCTAATAACATCAAACGCATACACTCATTTCTTGTCTAGGTCTATTATTTAACATTAAATCAATCATTTAAGATTTTCATAAATTGTCTAATTTCTCGGGTTGTCACAGTGATGCCATAATTGTAGAACATGTGTGATAAGATGATTAGGTTATGTGCTGACTGCGAAATGCAGTACTATGTGTTATGGTATATTGTTCTAATCGAACGAATGATTTGATTAATGATAGGTCGTGATAGAAAGATAGAACTAAGTTGAGAATTGTAAGCAGCGCATCAGGCAAGTATCCTAACTTTGCATTTTCTTTATGCAATGGACAGAAGTGAGAAGTTCAGAATTATTATTATTAATGTACAGACTGTTAAACCTATATTATATACACCCATTGATTATCAACATGTTAGTATATGATAATTCAGTTATATATTTTGTTCGTTAATTTCTAGAAATGATTATACAAGTGTCCCCACTTGGATAATCATTGTATTTAATCACATGTTGATACACCTTTGTTATACATATATGTTGAATTATAGATTATTGTTGGATAAAATAAAACCTTTTGTCTGGAACCCTGACAAATATGAACATCCCGTTCACGGGAAAACTTTTATGCGCCCAAGGCGGATCAAGTAAATGATAACATCGTTCTTGTAATGTAGTATTGATCAATACAGGGCACAACGGGCTGATCACCCTGAGTCCGTAAGTTATGACGGTTTGCAGATGAAGTTCTGCTAAACCTTTTCGAAAATAAAAACAATGTTCAAAAAATGTCACTTAAACCCTATTTATAGCAAGTACGTAGTTTCAAAAAATTTGAAAGAGGGTTGTTATGTTATTAATATCAGTTCAGAATACTTCACAACTATTGACTTGTTGTAGATGGATATTATAAAGAAAACATTTAAATTCTTTCAACTTATATATATATATATAATACTTGCTGGGCACTCAAATGCTCATCCTTGCTTAATTTAAATATTTTTAGATAAGTGTGAACAATCAAAAGGATCGGTCAAGAACAAGTGAAAAGGAAAGCAAACAGATTAGGTTTACGGTGTCATATAGTAAAGGTTGCGTACTTGGGATTAAACTCTGATAAAGTTAAGATAAGTTTATAATTTATTTTAGTGTTATTAATATTAGTAATATTTTCCGCTCATAGAAATGGTATCGTGAAGTACCGAGTTTGGGTTTCAAGTATCCGGGTTCGGGGACTTTACAATTAACAGATTATCAAAACGGCAACTTACTATCCTGATTATTAAAATTTACTTAATTGATGACCTGAGTTAATATGGAGAATTGTCGATGAAGTATATATGTTAAAGTATTAAGATAAGTAATTATTAAATGATATATGGATTATGCGACTAAATGTTAGCTAAATTATTAATAAAGTAATAGTGTTATGAGCCATAATATGTTATGCTAATTGAAGGATCAATCTTATAATTGTTAGGTCTTTCAATAAAGAGATTAAATTAGATTGCATAGCAGTAATCGATGGTACATGCAAGTTTCCTAACTCAAACTTGAGTTTTTATTGAAAAGCACGTTCGTGATTAATTATTGTTGATTATACCATATTTATGATTTATTGATTCGCACATGGTTCACGTTGTATATGTTTATCAGGTATAAAAGGTTGATCACATTCATTACCATATGGTTTAATTAAATTTGTTCATGCTCATTGTTGACGATTCAACATTATTAATTCAGGTATTTAATCATTGAAATTGATTCATGCTCTTTCACAATCATTATATTGTTGAAAGATTGATAGCTTATTCCTTTTCAATCATGATATATCTTCATTGTATTTAAAACTTGTTGAGTAAATTTGTTGCTCACCCTTGCTATATCGTGAAAAAAATTTCAGATTAAGATGAAAGCTCGATTAAGATAGAGGCAAAGGCAAAGTGAAAGATTAAATAATTATGCAGTTAGAACTAATAAATTTTCTGACGTAAAAGACATTGTAAATCTGTTAAGATATTGAAGGAATGTATTAAGTTAAGGTTTCAGAACTTGGGAATTATGTTGTAAAAGTTTATTGTATAAATAATTTATGTTTATATCTTCCACAATAGTTATAGAATTGATGTATCGTAACGTACCAGATCTAAGGTAAAAAGTACCCGAATTTGGGGACGTTACAAACTCTATCAATCAAGTAGCATGTAACTTTATCGTAAAGTCCTTAACATGCAAAAGAAGTTATTTTCAAGGGTGAGCTCGACAGCCCAACATTTCTAACAATTTTCATGCATCACATAAAACATAATATCATGTGCATTTTATAAAATCACAATCATTTAAACTAAATACACATGTTACTTAATATCAAGTATAGAGATTAACTTCTTAAACATATAACCATAGATTGACCTTCAAGTTTTATATATCTCATATCCATTTTATATATATAACTCAACATTTTCATGGCAAAATGTAATTCAACCAACATTTATCAAATTCATATAACAAATAGGAACTGAAAGACTTTCCTGGCTCGTTGATTATCAACTATAACTTAACTGCTTATAGCTATCTGCACTTCGTGTATTCCTACACAATTGTATAATCATGGATTCATACCCATCAGTCATACATTTCATTACATTATCAATGTAATAACAATTTTTACGTTATTTTCTAACTCAGTTCTTAAAACCTTCGTTTCACTTTCTTATCATACTCTTAGGATAGCTATGAATGTGTAGGTATACCTTAGTCACACATACTAGACATATATATCAATATTCAAATACATTTATCACACACTTGCCTAACTATGTATTCTATACACATTTAAAAACTCATAGATGCATAATCAACAATGTTCTTGCGTTTTGCAAAACTTATCAAATATGGGTTCTATATAACCATTACATGATTGTATACTTAAAATATCACTTAAGTTACCTATTATAGCTTAAGACATTCATACACACATGCTTTAAGGTTCAGATCACAATTAAAATAGTCAGTCAACACTGCCCTGTAGCGCAGCTGCGCTGCAGTTAAGCATACGAGGGGGGCAGCTGCGCAGTTCCCTGTCCCGACCAGTTTAGAATTTTTGATTTCCTGGTTTACATCTCATTTCTTAGCATGCACGGATACTAACACATAACATATACACACATTGAGAGGTCTTGGTCCAGGTTTGGTGCCTCTTGTGTTTACTTTAAGTTGTTTTCACACTTTATAGCATTATTTGAAAATTTCCATTTATTTCAAGACTACAAGTTCATGCAACATGGTTCTAACTATGTAATCATTAAACCATATAACAATGTTAACATACTTCAATACACATGCTCACATATATTCAACTTTGTTTATGTATAGCTAGTTTAGTTCGTCACTTGAAGCTTATTTAAAATCATGCTCCAATGACTTATATTGTGTCTAAATAGGTGTGTGCACTTATATGCCAAGTTTAGATACATGAATAGTACTAGCATGCCATTTTTTAAGTTCAAAGTGTAAATATCCTCATTCTTGTAAATATTCATTTCAAAGCTTCCAATTTTCTTTAAAAGTCATTTTAAACCAAGCTATCACAAGTTGATTATAATCAAGGCAACTTTAAATCACATGTAATACATATTTTTATACATAACCAAGTAAAAATAACATACTTTGAGTATCATATTACAATAAAAAGTATTATCCATTTTTGTTACATGGCGCAGCTGTGCCATTATTGAACTGCAGAAGGGGTGCATCTGTATCCTTCCTAGACAGTTCCAGGAACGACTCTGCTTCTGCAAGGCCAAGAAGCAAAAGGCAAAAGGGGCGCAACTGAGAAATATGCAACTCCCCCAAGAAGCAAAATGCAAAAGAAATAGAGATAAGTTTAAACTAAAATTCTTATTGATGTAACCAAGCTTAATTGTAATATCTATCTTCACAAACATCAATAAATTCATGCTTATTCTCTAGAAGTTTCACCTGCTCACTGAAACACTAAGTTATATTTACTTTCTAGCAACTGCATCTAGAAATTGATAATCATGATACAAATCTCCTTGGTTATGTCAACATCAAATAGGGGGATATTGTTGGGAGATTGTATATTTAAATTTGATGTTAAAAATAAATATTCATGATTATATCCTTAAAAGGATGCATGTACAAGGACTTAGCGATAGATCAAATTTGTTAGGTTGATCTGGTCTTTAATGTTTATCATTCTATAAATGAATGTATAGAAGAAAAGATCAAAGCTGTTAGGTTGATCTATATCTTGAGATGTAATAGACAAGGTTCAACTGAATCATAGTCTATCGAGCTGATCAAAGAAATTGTAGAAGCCAAGACAGAATTGTAGAGCATCGAGGATCGTAGTGTATCTACTTTGAAGGGCCTCTCCTGAAATCGTAGAGTGGTCCAAATGTTTGACGAGCCAACTTAGAGATCGTAGTATGCTTTCAGAAGCGTAGAGTCTGTAAAGACAAGTAAAGATCGTAGTGTGCCAGTCCTTAAGAGAAATCGTAGTGTTCTCGTTTGCCAGTATCAGATCAAGCACCAAGGTGGCAAGACACCATGACCAAAATCGTAGAGCATCATCTGCCTGTGTCAGAAGCATCGAGCCTTGTCTATTTGTTTAAGAATAAATCCCAACAAATGTGGAACGGATTATAAACGTTGAAATCCTCGGGAGTCCCAATACCACAACAATCATCCTTAGTATGTAACAAAGAAGCGTATTGAAGAAGCTAAGGAAAGTACTATGGGTCAGCAGAAAACACCTTTTCAGGTATTAGGTGGGATGACAGTCTGTTGTGTCAGTGGGCCAGTCTGCTAATCAGAAACTATGCAAAAAGTCTCCATCAAAGCTCAAAAATGTCAAATGCATTTAATGCTTCAACAGATGTCTTCAACGGATATGTTTCTAAGACAGCTTATATACACATATTCAGCAGATGAAGAAGATCAGGCAAGCACTGAACAAAAAGAAAAAGAATACCCAACGATCAAACTCTACGATCTAAAAAGAGAAAGCTTGCTTAGCTATTCAGTTCTTTTGAACGAGAGCTTAACGTCAACTGAATAGCACCATTCAAGAACTCATCAACTACTATCAAGTGAAATAAGAAGTTCCAAGTCAAAAGGACTTGAAGAGTTCTAAGTGAACTGTGAAGAATCAAGTCTGCTGGACTTGAAGAGTTCAAAAGTGAACTGAGAAGTGCCAATACTGCTGGTCTTGAAGGAATCTGTGAAATTCAAAAGTTGTAAAGATATCTTTAGTGGATTTCCTACTCAAGGAGTAGGAGCTTTGAATGCTCTGAACCACTTAAAATCCCTGTGTCTCCTATAACTATTATAATTTCCTCACTCTCATTAACTCACTATATCTTAAAGGGAAAACAAACAAATCTTAATTCCGTTGTGCTTAGATCATTCTCAACATTAACAAGTATTTTGAAACAAAAGAATTTAAAATATCTATTCAACCCCCTTCTAAATAACTATTGTGCCTCTGGGAACTAAAAATTGGTATCAGAGTAGGTTCTATAAAACAAGCCTACAAAGCTTAAGTAGATCCAATGGCACACCTGATAAGTGAATCAAAGACTGGAGGAGGCAGCAAGCCACCTATGTACAACAAAGATAAATTCGCCAACTGGAAAGTTCGCATGCAAGCCTACATGGACTCAATAGATGAAGATCTATTTGAAACTGTTCAAAATGGGCCCTACATTACTACAAAGCTTGCTCCTACTGCAGACAATCCAAAAAGAATCTAGATCAAGGTCAAAGAAGAGTGGACTGACAATGAAAAGAAAACTGTCCAACTCGACAAAAAGGCCATGAACATTTTGATCCAATCTTTAGAAGATGACCTATTTGAGAATGTTATAAATAGCAAAACAGCAAAGGAAGTATGGGAAGCATTGCTCATCATGAATAAAGGAACAAAAGAAGTCAGAGAAAACAAGCAATCTCTCCTAACTCAGCAATAGGAAATGTTTGCACACGTTCAAGGAGAAAATGTCACTTCCACCTACGAAAGATTAAATGTACTGTTCAACTCTCTCCGAGCCTATGGAAAGATCTATCCAAATAAAGATCTAATCATAAAGTTTGTCAGAGCTTTACCTAGAAAGTGGGATGCCAAAACCACTACCATCAGAGAGTCAAAGAATCTCTATGAAATAACTGTTAAACAGTTATATGGCAACCTTCTCACATACGAACTGAAGCTGACTTAACGAGCAGAAACTCTATACGAAGGAAGAAAGAAATACAAAAGAGTTGCTCTAAAAGCAACAAACAACACTTCCAAAGCTAACATTAAGAATGACTCTGACTATGATGAAGATGATGATGAGGACTTTGCAATGTTGGTAAAAAGACTCAGACGGTTCATGCGTCAAGGCAAAAGCAGCAAACCTAAGAAGTTCTACAACTACAACAGCCAGGAACAAATAAACGACTTATGCTACAACTGCAAAAAGCCTGGTCATTTCATTGCAAACTGCAATAAGCCTCTTAGAGAAGAACTCAAGAAAAGATCAAATTCAAGGAAAGAATTCAAAGGCAACAAGAGATTTCAAAAGAAAGACAAAGGTCTTGTAGCTGGAGGATCGTGGAGTGACTCAGACAATAACTCAACTCCTGAATATGGAGATGATGAAGATCCTCAAATGGAAAATCTTTGCCTGATGGAAAAACATGATAGGGATAAAAAGAACTCCAACATTCATGAAGTAAGTATAGATGAGGTATTTGACTTTAACTCCCTGATGTAGACATTGATGATTTAAGAATTGCACTGCATGACATAACATTTGATCTGCATCAGTACATCAAAGAAAGGCCTTGCAATGTCTGTCAACTTGGAAAGCAGACGAGAAGTTCATTTAAGAGTAAAACTGTTAACTCAATTGACAAGCCCCTGCAACTGCTTCACATGGATCTATTTGGGCCAATTCCAACAACGAGCATTGGAGGGAAAAGATACTCACTGGTCGTAGTGGATGACTACACCATATTCATATGGGTGTTCTTTTTAAACTTAAAAGATAAAACTAGCTCCCAACTAATCAAAATGTTCAGACTAGTGATGAATGAGAGAGAGGGGAAAAACAAGGCTATAAGAAGTTATCATGACAGAGAATTTTAATTCTCTGAGATGGACCAGTTCTGTACAGACAACGGCACCAGCCATAACTTCTCAGCTCCACGAACCCCTCAGCAAAATGGAGTATCTGAGAGAAAGAACAAAACATTAATAGAAGCTAGAAGAACTCTACTAGTAGCAGCCCGTCTTCCTGAATACTTCTGTGCTGAAGCTATCAACATTGCATGCTACAGTTAGGACAGATCTCTTATACACTCTACGTTAAAGAAGACTCCCTACGAACTGTGGAGAGGAAGAAAGCCAAGTGTTAGCTACTTTCATGTGTTTGGCAGTGCATGCTACATACTTAACAATGGAAAATAGTATTTGACAAAGTTCCAACCCAAGTCTGATGAAGGAATCTTTCTCGGATATGCCACAGATAGTAAAGCTTATAGAGTATTTAACAAAAAAACACTAAGTGTTGAAGTCTCAATTCACATCATCTTTGATGAAATAGACTTGGATAAAGTAATGTCTCAAAACACTACGAATGATAATTCAGACACTACGAACGAAGTCGTCGAGCCCAACACCACTATCGTAGTTCCAGAAAATGAGATCATTGAGCAAGAAGAGGAGATCGTAGAGAGAATCCGTACGACAATGAACCTCCACATCAAGAAGCTGAAATTGATCTTGAATGTCTCAGACAAGAAGGCACTAGGACAGATGTTCCAATAGGAAATAGATGGGCAAGAGATCACACTCAAGACTTAATCATTGGGGACCTAAATGCAAGAGTCAAAACAAGAGCTGCCACCCAAAATGAGTGTTTCAATCTAAGCTTTCTGTCACAAATGGAACCAAAGAAGATAGAAGATGCTATGGAAGACTCAAGATGGATATAAGCCATGCAGGAAGAACTAAATCAGTTTGAAAGAAGCAAAGTATGGAGATTAGTTCTAAGACCAAAAAATCATCATGTCATTGGCACCAAGTGGGTCTTCAGGAACAAGATGGATGAAGATGGAGTAATAACAAGGAATAAGGCAAGACTAGTGGCTAAAGGTTACTCTCAGGAAGAAGACATTGATTACGATTAGACCTTTGCATCTCTTGCCAGATTAGAAGCCATCAGAATATTCCTTGCCTTTGCTGCTCATATGAAATTCAAAGTCTTTCAGATGGATGTCAAAAGTGCATTCCTAAATGGTGAACTTCAAGAAGAAGTATATGTACAACAACCTCCAGGTTTTATCAATCCAACTCTCTCTAATTATGTCTATAGATTAGACAAAGCCTTATATGGTCTTAAACAAGCACCTAGAGCATGGTATGAAACATTAACTAACTTTCTTATTAAAAATGGGTTCACAAGAGGTAGAGTAGACACCACATTATTTTTTAGAAAGCATTAAGACAAAATCTTATTAGTTCAAATATATGTTGATGACATTATCTTTGGCTCTACTGATGAAAAATTATGTAAGAGATTTGCCAAGCTTATGCATAACAAGTTTGAAATGAGCATGATGAGTGAGCTAAACTTCTTCCTTGGACTGCAAGTAAAGCAGACTGATGAAGGAATCTTCATAAACCAAGCCAAGTACATTAAAGACCTACTTAAAAAGTATGGCATGGAATCAGCCTCTCCCATAAAAACCCCAATTGCTCCAGCAACCAAGCTTGACAAAGATGAAAAAGGTAAAAGTATTGATATGACTCAATACAGAGGTATGGTAGGCTCTCTTCTATATTTAATTGCCAGTAGACCAAATAAAATGTTTACAACATGTATATATGCTAGATTTCAAGCTAATCGTAAGGAATCACACTTAACTGCTGTAAAAAGGATATTCAAGTACCTCAAAGGCACACCTTACTTGGGGATTTGGTAGCCCAAGGAGTCTTCTTTTGAACTAACAAGATATACAGATGCTAATTTTGTAGGCTACAAAATAGACAAAAAAAGTACTAGTGGCACCTGTCAACTGCTGGGAAATAGACTTGTGTCCTGGTTTAGCAAGAAACAAAACTCTGTATCTACATCTACAGCAGAAGCTGAATACATTTCTACTGGCAGCTGTTGTGCTTAAATCTTACGGATGAAAAAGTAACTAGCAGATTATGGGTTTGATTTCAAATCTATACCCATTCATTATGATAACACAAGTTCCATGGAAATAACACACAATCATGTCATGCATTCTAGGACTAAGTATATAGAAATAAGATATCATTTTATTAGGGATCATGTTCAAAATGGAACCATATCTCTACAATACATCCCTACTGAAAATCAACTTACTGATATTTTTACAAAGCCTCTAGATGAATCCAGATTTAATAAATTAATTAGTGAACTAGGCATGCTAAATTTACAACCATAAAATATACGCTCTAGTTTGTGCTAACCATGCAGATATAAAGGCTATGTTCGAAATTGTAGACATGAACAAAAAAAAACCACAATCGTAGAGCTCCATCAATAGAACAAAAGAAGCATCCTGTGATGACAAAGTTCCAACAAATCAAAGCAATCTCTCTGTCAAGCACCTCAGGGGAAAACCTAACCCTTAATTAACTATAAGAGGTTGGCCCTTCCTGAGCTACCTTACCTCAAAAGAAATGTTAAGTCTAAAGTTCACCACAAGGGAACAGAGCAGACAATGTTCATAGAGCAGATTCAGTAGTGGACTTAACGATCACAACGACAACCTTGTCGACGTCAGGATTTTTATTTGTCCCTTTTCGTGAATTGTTCTTTGGTGTTCTCATGTTATGTGAGATTTGTTTGAAAAAATAAGTGAAAAAGGTCCGACACGTGTAATTTCGATGATGGACTGTTAAGAGTCGTCAGTTGGTGTTTTTAACTGGTTGCACCAATGCAATAGAAAAAGGTTTGCATATTGACCCAGTGATGTGGCACTGCTAAACGGGTCTGTAAAACTGAGATTCATTTTGGGTTCGGGGGCTTGATTATGCAGAGGGAAGGTGTTAGGCACCCCCCTACATCAGTGTTGCCACGGTGACCACCACTTTTCAAGAAACTGTTATATGAATGTGTGTGTGTGTGGATCAATGTGTAATTATCTAAAAGTAGTGCGAGGCCTCGTTTGCACCTATATACAAAGGGTTTGAATTTATAGAAAAATTCAGTTTTAAACAGAATATAGCAATGAAGTTTTGTAAAAGAGGTTTTTCAAACCCTGCGCTTAATAGAAATTGAGACCTTTTCATACTTCCATTTTATTATTAAATGCTTAGCTTGATTGCTTTTATTTTTGAGATGCGAGGCATCTTCGAGAAAATAATATACAGTAGTGCGGAATTCCTCATAGGCATGAAAGCCATCCAAGGAAATTCGTACACCGTAAATAATGTACAAGCTACTTACAGCTAAAAATATCCATCACGGGAACCGAATCTAGATCCAGTAGACTGAATCTGTGATCACATGATTCCTAGGCTCACATGATACCGCAGTTTATATGAAAAGTAGCAAGCAGTTATATATATATATATATATAAGCTATATATATATATACATGATCTACCACCACGAAGCACCTCTATAGGGGATCAGAAATGTAAATATATAAACGCGATAAATATATATATATATATATATATATATATATATATATATATATCAACCACCACGAAGCAACTCCATGGGGGATTAAAAATGTAAATAAAGCAGTAAAGACGATCAACCGCCACAAAGTAAACTCCAGACGGCACTAAATGTAAATAAAGTAGTAAAAGGCCTCGAACTAAACTCCAGGCCTGACCAAAGACATATATATATATATATATATATATATATATATATATATATATATATATATATATATATAAGAGGTAAACGCAATCAAATTGCAAAAAAATAAGGGGAAATATGGAAAATCAGAGTTTTAAATTTTTACAAACCTTATACCCGGATCATCCTTTATGAACAATTATTAATTAAACGAAAATATGAAGAACAAGAATAATACCCTTGAAGATTCGAGCTTCCTCAGGTACAAGTTCACCTCCAATCCTTTCCGCGTTCAACTTGAATCCATCGGGTTTTGTTCCTTCCTTTGATCAACGTTAGCCACCCAAGTGTTTGGCCTCTAGAGGTGATCCACCAAGGAAGAAAAAAGATTCAACAAGATGGGTGTTTGAAAAAATCCTAGTTTTTCTATCTCTCATAGAAAAGAGGCGTACTCTCCAACAATTGGAATCACGTCTGTTGTGAAAAAGTCAACAAGAACACTACACCCATAATAAGACTCCTCTTATTTATAGATGTGGGAAACCCTCTTTTACAATTAAGGATTTGGTTTTATTTTAATTAATTAAACTCCTCCAATTAATTATGCTCCCTAATCTTATTAGGGATAATTAATTAAACTCTTTTAATTAATTTAACCTCCTAATCTTATTAGGATATATGAGAGTACTTTTATTAATTAATTCCCAAACTCTTTTAAGAATTAAATAATAATAATAGTAATAATAATAAGACTCCTCTTATTAATTTATATTTAATATTTCCAAATATTAAGTAATAAATATTAAGTTATTTAATTTATTCTATCACCATAGATTAAATTAAATATACTTAAATTATTATTATGATTATGCCATTAACTTCTTAAATAATTATTATTCCTTTTACGGTGTGACCCTTTAGGTTCTCTATATTAAATCGGTTGTAAATAAATCAATTAGAACAATTCTAATCTTATTTAAATAAATAAATTAAACTATTAATTTATTTAAATAAATAATATTTATTCTATAATAGGGATAAGCCTCCCTAGCGATCAACGACTTTCCAGATAATATAGATTTCAACATTAATCATAAAAGAACCTTTTAGTAAATAGTTACCGTACAATTCAATCATTCCACCATACAATGTCCCAATTAAATATAAGACATGAAATTACTGTCAAGTCTTATTTTATTTAATTATATATATTTCGACTCTTAAATGCACAACACCAAATAATACAAATTAGAAAGTCCTTTCTAATTTTATTCTGCCTTGGCCAAGGACTAATGGGTTGTCATTTATCGAATCACATAGGACATTTCTCTTCTTTTACTAGAAGTGGTAGATTCTTTATTAATCATACATTATCTCAATGTACAAGTTATTATACCCAAGCATACCCTTTGATATACCCTAAGGGTCTTAAGGAATAAGTCAAAGTATAACTCATCATACACAAGATACTATGATGATCTTAAGTCCAAGGATCACTTGTACTACTATCACTACAGGAATTCCTATTGACAGGCAAGTAAAACTCCATTAGGTATTCCTTAGCGAACCACGTTAAGTGAACTTATTCTCTAATAAGCACCTACATACTTGTTTTAGTCTCTCCACACAAATGATCTTGAGATCAATCATCCTCATCCAATGAGCAAGCAACATATGTACCAATCTATCCAGATTCACTAATCCCAATTTAGTAATCCAACGATTGGGAACTATTTTAGTTTTAAGCTTTCAGAGAATTTAGATCTCATTAGAATGATCATCATCATTATTCTAAAAACATTGCTTAAAACTATGGGCTTATCACATATTATAAAACAACATCATGTATATAATTAAAAGCCTTTAATATATTAACAATTTTTATTAATAAATGAATAAGATTGTTACAAAGTTTATGCTTTATCATCAAACATGATTGGCTTGTGTGCATACTACTTTCAATCTTCCACTTGCACTAAATCCAATCGCCATGGTATCTCATACCCTTCTTCTATAAGTGACGATTATCCTGCTGTTGGATAAGCTTTAGTAAATGGATATGTAATGTTGTTTTTGAGAGTCCACTATCTCTATAGTGATTTTCCATCTTTCAATGATTCCTATAATCAAATGAAAGTGCAACAACACATGTTTAGTTCCATGATGAGACTTAAGAACTATTCCTAGTTTTGTACTAAACTTTTCATCCAAACAATCAACTTGCAGCTTCATTTACAGCTATATACTTTGTCTTTATCACTAAACCAGCAACTCTTTGCTGTTTAGAACCTTTTTAATTCATTGCACCACTGTTCAAGGTAACACTTTACCTTAAAGTGGATTTTCTGTCATCTTGGTCTGTTTGAAAAACTTGAGTCTGTTAAGCCCTCTAGTTTTAATTTAGACCCACTATGAATATAATCACATCCTTAGTGCCGATTAGGTACTTTAAGATGTTTTTCATATACTCATAGTGAACTTCTCTAAAATATGATTGATCAACATTAGGTCTTGTATATTTCATTATATACATGATTGTTACTCATGCGATCTCTCTTTTATGAGTCTCTGGGGACTATTAAGAGAGATACACTCCATGGCTCATCAACATGAGACATCCCATGGAGTTTGCCATACTAAATGACTTTAGCATCAAATGAATATACATTTCTTTAAGTCGAGCATCCTCTTAAATCTATCTATATAGATTTGTATTCCCAAATATGATACTCTTCCAAATCATTCATGGAGGAATGTTTAGATTACTTTATCTTTACTGATTGTAGCTTTGGTATGTTATTCCTTATCCGTAGTATATCAACATATAATACTAGGAATATCACAACGCTCCCACTAACCCTTTTGTACACATTAGGTTCATTCTTATTTTTGATAAAATCAAACTCTTTTTATTATTTTATCAAAACGAATGTTCCATATTTGAGAAGCTTGCTTTAATCCATTTCTTTGAGTGTCTACAACTTTTACCTCAATTTATGTAACTGGATCATCACCTTCTATGATGCATACCTCATCATCGTCATCTATAATGAATCCATACCTCCCAAGTATCTTTGGTACTATTCCAGATTTATAATTTGGTTGTGGTACAATAGGTCTATCTACTAGTTCCTCTTATTTGACTTATAGTGTTTCGTGGATCTTGAACTCTTCAAGATCTATTATCCTCCCACTAACCCCTTCAATGATAAACAACTTTATCTTAGAAGGTAGCATGTTTTACAATAAACACCTTTTGCTAAGCAGGATTATAGAACATATACCCTAAACGTACTTTAGGATGTACCACAAATCGATACTTGTCAAATTTTTTTGCAAGCTTAAACTTTGAAACCTTTATCACATAAGTTGGACAACCCTTATCTTAACATACTTAAGATTAGGAATCCTCCCTGTCCATCTTTTATGGAGTTTTGGGGCCGGATTTTGGGGTTACCTTTTTCGTAGATATGCAGCCATTTCTAGGGCATGACCCTAGAAGGATACTGGAATGTTAATAAAATCATTATAGACCGTACCATGTCTAACAATGTACAATTTTTCCTTTCAGATACATTAATCAGTTATTGCATATCAGGAGGTGTCTATTATGAGAAAACCATTTGAGATGATCTAGAAACTTTTTGCACAAGTATTTATTCCTTGATCTAATCAAAGAATCTTAATACTTTGCCAATTTATTTCACTTCTGAATTCTTTGAACCTTTCAAATAATTCAAACTTGTATTTCAGGAAATACACACATTCAACTTTTTGAATGATCATCTCCTTTTCTTATACTAGTTTGTTCAATTTGCAAAATAAATTTTCACGTAAGTCAAGTATACAAAATCCATTAAGTAATATTCCAGTTCTATACAAAATATTATTATTATAAATAGAACAACAATTGTTCTTAAATATAATACCAAAGATTTAATTGTCCAATAATAAAATAGAAATATTGTTTTTTCCAGAAAGCCATAAAGAATGAGAAATTGACTAAACGAACATTATAGTTTAATAGTTCGAATAAGTTAAGATAAGTTAGATTGTGGTGCAATCGTAACCTTTGATGGTTGACATATGGGAGCTGGGCTAAACAATTCTTTCAGAGAGCGAAGGTATATACAAAACTGGCAACCGATCTAACTAACTGTGATGGCAGTGTAGATGAGACGGAAACTTGTTTATTGGTTATTTGTGGGAAACAACTTAAAGTACTATATAAAATACTACTAGAAAAGCGATGTGTGCTGAGTCCTAGAGAAGTTATAAGAAGAAGATAAGAATGTAAATCATCAAAGATGATAAACATTTTGAGTAAGATATCTCCGTATGTCATGTAGCCGTAAACCGTTAATGAACGTTGGTGATATAATAATAATGCATAAGTTAATGATATGACTAATTGGTGTTTATGTTTTCTCCTTATGTGTTTTATAAGGATTGGAATGAGCAGTTCAGCGTAAGTTGTAGCTGTGCGTAAGGCATGTTTCCTAGCTTCATTCATATTCTAAATGAATGATAGTTTCTTAAACTTCTCAGATGTTGAACTTGAGAAGTTCTGTCTATGTGCAAATATGCGATTTTTGTACAAGGTGGTAGAACGCATGAGGCCTTGTGCCACAATGTGAACACTTTAGTGTTTCTATGGGATGAACTATTCTGTGATTGAACTATTCAATAAGAGAATGCTCTGTCTATACATGATTCGTTATTGTTAAGTCTATGCTAATGATTCTAGCCAAACAGGATGTGTATGAAAAAAGTAGAAAAATGAAAGTATTTTAAATTGAAAGTGAATAATGTTTTAAAATGATAGGAATTGAGATTATTCATATTATTTAAGTTGCTTCATAACCTTTGTTCAATTATCAAAGTTATAAAAGAATGTTTGAATTCTTGAAGTTGGTTCCTCAACTGTTATGACTTGCTGGGCAATTGAATGCTCACACTTGCTGTAAATGAAAAACATTTTTAGCGTATGATGTTAGAAGAACTTAAGGATCCCGTGAAGATCAAGCTGATTGGTGTCCAGAAGAAGTCTCATTCATTAGATAAATGAGTGTGAAGATCAAGTGAAGACTTGTAATGAAGAATAATTTTATTGAACTTTAGATTAGTTTAATGAACTGTTATGTATCCTTGGTGGCGAATAAAAGTCACACGTGTAAGATGTAAAGAATACTGTAATTAACATTATTTGTAATGAAAGAGGTTATAAGATTTTAGAACCTGAGAATTGAGAATGTATGTTGTTATATTTTAGTATATAATGGTGTATGTTGGGATGAATGATGTACTTGTGACGTATGGAATCTGGGTGTGAAGATAGACCAGATTTTGGGGCGTTACATTCAGCGTGATCTTCTGGCATCTTAGTATAGACTAGAATATCATCGATAAACACTACGACAAACTTGTCCAAATATTGTTTGAACACTCTATTCATCATATCCATGAATGCAGCTGGTGTATTCGTCAACCAAAATGACATTACTAGAAACTCGTAATGGCCGTAACGAGTCCTGAATGTCGTCTTAGGTACATCTTCCTTCCTAACTTTAAACTAATAATACCCCGTTCTCAAATCTATCTTAGAAAAATACTTTTCTCCTTTCAATTGATCAAAGAGATCATTGATCCTGGGCAATGGGTATTTACTATTTATTGTTAATTTGTTCAACTTTCGGTAGTCGATACAAAGTCTTAACGATCCATCCTTCTTTTTCAAAAATAGTACGGCGAAACACTCAGTTGAATGTATTTTCTATCTAATAGTTCTTGTAATTGAACCATCAACTCCTTCATTTCAACTGGCGCCATGTGATACGATGCCTTGAAATTGGTGCCGCTCCTAGCACAATATTTATTACAAATTCAATCTCCCTATCCGGTGGAAGACCTAGTAATTCGCTTGGAAATACATCCATGAATTCTTTAACTATAGGTATTTGTTCCATCGTTGCTCCCACTCTATGAGTATCAACAACATGACACAAATAACCTACAGAACCCTTCCTTAGTAATTTCCTAGTTTATGTCATGGTAAGACAACACGAATGTCCCGACGACTTACTATCATAAAACACTACCTTAGGTTACTTCAATGTTCAGAGTTTTATACATTTTTTGACAATCTATAATTTCACCATGGTTAAACAACCAATCCATCCCGAGAATTACATCAAATTCTCCCAACTTTATCAGTATTAAATCTACCGATAATTTATAACATCGTATTTCTACACAACAACGCCTATGAATATGTTCAACATGAATTATTTTTTTTATTTGCACCTTAATATTTAAAGGTATTAGCAATCTTTTAGAAAGTAAACCTAATCGTCTAGCAAAATCACATGCTATAAAAAAACAAGTAGCACCCGAATCAAACAACACATAAGTATTTATATCGTTGATTGGGATAATACATGCAACTATATCCCCTGACCGTCATATTAAAGGTGCGGGCCATCGGCCTACTCGTCTGAGCTGGACCACTAATAGCTAACTTACCACTATTAGTGCCCTTATTATTATTCATCCCTTTCTTCGGGCAATTCTTCACCATGTGATCAGTTAGTCCACATACGAAGCATCCGTGATTCTTCTTCGAACTTGGACAATTAGGCAAAATATGTTTCATCGTCGGGATTTTTACTGTCCCTTTTCTGTTCTTGTCTTTTGGTGTTCTTATGTTAGGTGAGATGTATTTGAAAAAACAAGTTGTGAAAAGGTCCGACATGTATATATTGACGATTGGACTGTAAGAGTCGCTAGTTGGTATTTTTAAATGGTTGCACCAACTCAAAACCTAGAAAAACTTAGCACATTGACCTAGTGATGTAACACTGCTTAAATGGTCCATGAAACCGAGATTCGTTAGGGTCTGAGGACTTGATTATGCGGAGGGAAGGTGTTAGGCACCCCTCGACATCCGTGTTACCACAATGACCGCCACTTTTTAATTAAACTATTATATTCAATTGTGTGTATGTGTGTGGGTCAATGTGCAATTATCTGGAAGTAGTGCTATGCCTCATTTGTACCTATATACAATATGTTTGAATTTTGTATAAAAGTTCAGTTTTAACAAGATATAGCAGTGATGTTTTGGAAAATAGGTTTTTCAAACCCTTATGCTCAATAGTAATTGAGGCCTTTGATACTTCAATTTTTATTATGTGTTCGGCTTGATTGGTTTTATTTTTGAGATGCGAGGAATCTTCGAGAAAATAAGATACGTAGCAGTGCAGAATTCCTTGTGGGCATGAGAGTCATCTAAGGAAATTCAAACACCGTGAATAATTTACAAGCTGGTTACAGCCGAAAATGTCCATCACGGGAACCGAATCTAGATTCAGAAGACTGAATCTATGATAACATGATTCCTAGGCTCACATGATGTTGCAGTTTGTATGAAAGTAGTAAGAAGTTATATATATATATATATATATATATATATATATATATATATATATATATATATATATATATAAGTTGTAAATATATATATATATATATAAGTTGTAAATATATATATATATATATATGAACGATCAACCACCATGAAGTAAACTCCATGGGGGATTGAAAATGTAAATTTATAAAATCGGTTAATATATATTTATATATATAGAGAGAGAGAGAGACGATCAACCGCCACAAAGTAAACTCCAGGCGGCACTAAATGTAAATAAAGCGGTAAATGACCACGAAGTAAACTCCAGGCCTGACAAAAATGTTAATATATATATAAGCAGTAAACGCACCGAATATCATATCAAGGCTCAATCAAACAGAGTTTGATGATAACAATATATATATATACGTATATATATATAAGTAGTAAACGCTCCAGATATAAATCCAGGCTCAATCGAGGCATAACTTGATGATGTTAGTATATATATACAAAAGAAATAAAAAGCCACGAACCAAAGTCCGGGCATACGCACATAACATAACACTCAATGTAAATAATTGTGTGTGCAAAAAGTGGAGAAAGGTTTTAAGAAATGTAAGAATTCTTACATTGGGCTGCCAAGAAGACTTCATATGGCTTTAAATGAATGAAAACTCAGTTTCCACCGATAAAATATGACAAAGCATAAGCTCACAAGTGTTTGAAAAGATAAAGCACTCAGTTTATAGTGTGCACAGAGTAAAATGGACAGGGCTTCCTCGTCTTTTCTCTTCTTAAAATGGCCACCCCAAGCCCTCTATTTATAGAGGAGGGAGCCGCAGGTGTACCTGCGGCTACCCGGGGTTTCCCGAGCTCCATGGGCCCCGTCTTCTCGAAGTATGTTCACGCATACAACGCATTGTCTGCTCGAACCTTCATAACTTTCAATCCGGGTATCCGATTGAGGCGTATAATACCTTTTCGGAATGCTGTCGTCTAGAAAAATATGACATGGGATAAGAGGTTGTACAAAGTCAGGAAGATAGGGCCATGCCTAGATCTTCAAGTCTTCAAATTCCATCCAGTTTGTTATCTTGCGTAATAGTCAATCGGGATTTGAGCTATGGTTCTTGTAGGACAATTCTATATAGAATGTATGTTAAAATATTGTTGAGCCGATGCAATGTGGGATTAAGGTGGCAAAATAAAGATTTTGCCCCTTACTGGGTTATCTCTAGTTTTGGGCTGATTTAGCAGTCGTTGCTCAGGGTTATCTCTGAGATTGGGCTGCTGTAAGTACTGGATGTTCTCAAGGTTGTCTTTGAGGTGTGCCTGACCTCCTGGGGTTATCTCTAGGGTTGGAAATGAGTGCCTCGGGGTTATCTCTAAGGTTGAAGCTGAGTACAGGGGGTTGAAACAAGCATTTCTTGGGTTGTCTCTGAAACAACAAATGCATTCCTCGGGGTTAAATCCGAGGTTGGAATTGAAACTCCTGGGGTTGTCTCTAGGACTAGACTGAGTATCTCAGGGTTATCTTCGAGATGGAAAACTAACAATTCTGGGGTTGTCTTCGGAACTGGAACTGAATTCGTCGGGGTTCTCTCTAAGGTTGGACCTGAAACTCTTGAGGTTATCTCCAGGACTGAGCTGACTTGTCCTTCAGGGTTATCTTTAAAAGACAATTCTTCCCTCCTGCACTATTAGTAGCAGGAATATAGTAATTTTGAGTGTCTACAGATGCCCCTCTTTATCATATTCATACAGTGTAATGGCATAGATAGGATAAAGAATACTAGACACTTGAAATGTGACAGTATAATATGATGCAATGTACTACAGCATGATGTAAATGCATAATGAATGTGGTTGGTTGGACCGTTTTCCAACGGGATGTGATGACTATTTGTTCCCACGACTTTTGATGGGGATTGGAGTTAGCACTGATGACTTTGATGAACTGCTTGGATGTGTGTTTCAAAGCTCTCAAGAATTTCCAGGATGTTGACCTTGGGGTTATCACCAAAGTCCTTAATCCTTAGTACAGACTTCCCACTAAGGATGTATCTCTTATGTACAAGAGACTCTGGGGGATAGTTCCCTGTCTGATGAAGATGTGTATAACATATTCCATCATTGGTCCTCCTCGATGAGGATGTTCTTCCTGGTTTGCATCTCCAAGTCATTCCACTGTTCTGTTGGAGTTACTGCCAACAATTGGTGTTGTCAGGGTTGCCTGACCCTCGCTGAAATGTGCGTCAATGGATACCATCATTGAACCATTTCCGCTGCTTCGTTGGGTTTAATTGTCAACGGCTGGAATCATCAGATGACTTCTAATGCTTCATTAGATTTACTTGCCAACGGATAGTGATGTCAAGGCTTCTTGACCCTTATTGACGTGTGCATCAATAGATGAAATTATCAGATGGTTTCCTATGCTTCGCTAGATTTACTTGCCAACGGCTAAATGTTGTCAAGGTTGCTTGACCTTCGCTAACGTGTGCATCAACGACTGAAGTTGTATGAAATTTCTGCATGGGAGAAGTGTTTTGGAATTACAACCCCGAACTGACGGCATCGGACATTTGTGAGGTATTACCTAGTGTAGTTTGCAACAGTTGTGATTATTGGTACAGTGAACCATATGCTTGGGTGAATACCAATGAGTTATATGTAGACCCGCAGTTTGGTCTCTGAAAACCAGGATTTCAGACTTTTCTGCTAAATCACGTAGCATCTTTTTTCCTGATTTGACTTTTTTAACTTGTGAGACTTTCTTTGCAACTCAAATTGGACCGAGCCGGAGGGGTGGGACCCACCTAAATGAGCCACAAGTACACCTACGACCAACCGTGGGTGGTCTTAAGTGGCCTGTTACTTTCGTAAGACATTTTTAAGTTGCACCACACAGAGAATCCAAGAGCTCTTCTTCAGATCTGATGAGCTTGGGCGGCTTTCTGCAAAATCTATCACCGTACAAGTGTTCTACACTGCCCTGATAACGTATGCATGTCTTCTTTTCCATTTTTTATCCGTTGGAAAATGACTTATCATATGAAATGCATCAAAAAACATAGTAGTGAATATGCATGCTCATATGACTTGATAAAAATATTCAACATAGTAAATTTTAGTATTTAACCATGCTGAACATAAGGATGTGAAAATTTTAAACTTTTGAAATAGTCAAATTGGCACATTTTTCTGCTATTTCTTATCCTATTTGAGGATAAATGAGCAAAGGTTGCAAAGCAAATTAATCCTTGTAATTTAGGCTACCCTTATGGATTATGACTTTAACATTTTTATGCATATAGGATGTTTATGATTGTGGGTAGGTGTGCTACTGAATGGCCACCTAGTCATACCTATGTGCATGTGGATAGTCCTATTCAAAAAGGAGACCCTGGAAAAAATTGTCCAAAATTCTAGGCATTGGGTAGTAATGCATTTTTAACTCTACTGTTGGCGTATTTTAAAGTAATGCATGCATGCATATAGTCATAAAATGCATTTAAAAAAGCTCCAGGTTAGAATTTACCACACCCCTTTTGATGTTATTTGGAGACTTGTGTCCGGATATATGGATCCAGATAAGCCGAGTAATTCCCGCAGGACCACTTCAGGTGTGCGGAGGAGGGCTTTTGATGTGCCTCGACCCCGTTTAGTTAGACAGCCTCGTCGTTTGGCGAAGGCTTTGATCCGTCCTATCCAGTTGATGTACCAGATGTTGAGGATAAAGAGGAGATGTACCAATTGCGGACCCCACTCCTGCTGCTCATGTTCCCCGTAGGGATTTCCCAGGTATTTAGGTGACGATCCCAGAGCTTCTGGGTGATTTGAGTTGACACCCCTCGATTTACTTGCATGCAAACGAGGTAAAAGATGGATTTGATCTTAATTTTTCCTATTGACGAGGAGTAAGGATTCTGATGTTTATCTGCTTTGTGATGTAGGTTCTTGGCTTTACGCAGCCTCGAGGGAACTGGTTCAGCATTCACTCTGTATATCAGGCTCTGCAACTCGATTATCAAGCGATTGTGCACAGCTAGGGCTTTGAGGCGTTCTTTTCCATCCTCCCTCGTCATAGTCCCTGGGGTTACCTTAGGGCATTGTCTGAGCGCTGGTTTCACCAGACTCAGTCTCTCTATTTTTTGGACTGTGATGTGGTGATGACATTGATGTATTGGCTGTTTATCATCAGTATAGAGTTTGGAGGGGCGCCAGTTCCTTGTACGGCGAACATTACCCCGACTACCGTCAGATCCTTTCTAGGAGTCCCGGCAGAGGCGCTCAAGGGCAGGACAGTTCATACAGGTCTTTTGAGCGTAGATGCTATTAGTGGGCAATTGAATGAGCCCGTACCCGCTGATGTGAGAGTCAGGGATCGCATTCTTCGATGATTTTTCCTGGTTATTATCAGGGGTTACTTCATAGCGGATAAATCTTCCACGGTGTCATTCACTCTGGTGAACACCACACATGATGTGGACCATATTGAAGAGTATGACTAGGGTTCCTACACCTTTGCCTATTTACTCAGGGGCATGCAAATGCGTTCGCAGGGCTTAATGGAGGCTTAACTGAAAGTATTATGCATACAAGCCAATCATGTATGATGATAAAGCATATACTGTGTAATCAATCTTATTTATTTATTAATAAAAGAATTATTTATTAAAGGCATTTATTATCTACATGGTGCTGTTTTAATAATATGTGGTAAACCCATAGTTTTAACCAATGCTTTTAGAATCATGATGAGATCATGCTAATGAGATCTAAATTCTTAGATAGCTTAAAACTAAAATTTTCCCAATCAATGGATTACTAAAAAGGGGATTAGTGAATCCGGAGAGATTGGTACGTACGTTGCTTGCTCATTGGATGAGGATGATTGATCTCATGATCATTTGTGTGCAGACACTAAAGCAAGTATGTAGGTGCTTATTAGAGAATAAGTTCACTGAACGTGACTCGCTAAGGAATACCTAATGGAGTTTTACATGCCTGTCAATAGGAATTCCTGTAGTGATAGTTGTACAAATGATCCTTAGACTTGAGATCGTCATAGTATCTTATATATAATTAATTACACTTTGACTTATTCCTTAAGACTCTTAGAGTATATCAAAGGGTATGCTTGGGTGTAATAAGTTATATATGAAGATAATGAATGATCAATAAAGAATCTACCACTTCTAGTAAAAGAAGAGAAATGTCCTATGTGATTCGATAAATGACAACCCAGGAATCCTTGGCCAATGTGGAATGAAATTAGAAAGCAGTTTCTAATTTGCATTCATTAGGAGTTGTGCATTTAGGAATCGAAATACATATAATTAAATAAAATAAGACTTGACAGTAATTCCATGTCTTATATTTAATTGGGACATTGTATGGTGGAAGGATTGAATTGTATGGTAACTATTTACTCAAAGGTTCTTTTATGATTAATGTTGAAATCTGTATTATCTGGAAAGTCGTTGAGCGCTAGGGAGGCTTATCCCTATTGTAGAATAAATATTATTTATTTAAATAAATTATTCGTTTAATTTATTTATTTAAATGAGATTAGAATTGTTCTAATTAATTTATTCACAACCAGTTTATTATGGAGAACCTAAAGGGTCACACCATAAAAGGAAGAATAATTATTTAAGAAGTTAATGGTATAATCGTAATGATATATTAAGTATATTTAATTTAATCTATGGTGATAGAATAAATTAAATAGCTTAATATTTATTATTTAATATTTTAGAAATATTAAATATAAATTAATAAGAGGAGTCTTATTAATATTATTACAATTATTATTATTTTAATTTCTAAAAGGGTTTAGGAATTAATTTAATATAAGTACTCTCATTTATTCCTAATTGGATTAGGAGGGAAAATTAGTTAAAGGAGTTTAATTAATTATCCCTAATAGGATTAGGGAGCCCATTTAATTAAAAGAGTTTAATTAAATAAATAATACCTTATTTTAATTAAAATAGGGTTACATGATATCTTTATAAGAGGAGTCTTATATCAGATATCATATATACGTAATTTCAAGAGTTGGAGAGTACGCCTCCTTTTTCTATACAGATACGAAAAACTAGGGTTTGAGCCAATACCCCTTCTTCTTGAAAATTCTTCTTCCTTGGTGGATCACCTCTAGAGGCCATACACTTGGGTGGCCTACATTGATAAAAGGAAGGAATCTACCCTGAAATTCAAGGAGATCGCGGAGAAGTAGGAGGTGAACTCGTACCCGAGGAAGCTCGTTTCTACAAGGGTATGATTTCATAATTTCTTATTCTTCGTTTAATTAATAATATGCATAAAGGATGATCCGGGTAATTGGTTTGTGAAAAATTTTAAAATCTGATTTTATTACGCTTTCGCTATTTTTGCAATTTGATTGCTACTTTGATTTTCACAAAAACCTAACAGTGGTATCAAGAGCCAAACTTTATGCGAATTATTAATTATTTTGATTTCATATATGTATGGGTATGTATTTTGAATAATTTATTAGGCATAACATGTATAAAATTATTATTTTATAGAGAAAAAAAAACTGGTTATAAATCCATGGATCGCTGGACGGTTTATATATATATATATATATAATATTTTATTTTGCAGCGGAATCCGTGTGGCTCTTCCTGTAATATGATTACATGAGAATCATTATTCAATTAGTACTAATATTTATATATGATCTGTTAGTTCTTATTTTTTTTATGTTAGTACTTATAAATATATATATTATATGTTAGATATTATATATATATTATGGTAATCCTGTAGCCTACGGCTTAGCTCATCATGTTTTCGTTGCAGGTATATATTATTTATATATATATATATATATAACCGTTCGATAATATATTATATATATTATTTTAATACTTTTATAATTAAAATAAAAAGTTTATTTTAATCTTGAAATTAGATTTCATGCAACATAAAATTGCCCATTAAATGATACTCATATATATATGGAATGATTTTATTTATTGATACATATGGTGATATGTATGATAATAAATGGGATTGATTATGGACTATTGACAAATGTGTTGGATTTATTTTAGTTGGATGTTTGAACGAATGAGTTTTATTAAATGGGGTCTGCGTACCTCGTCTTTTTTTGGTTTTCTTCTTGATGTAAATTCTATCTCTCTCCTATGTACTTCCCCTTGACTGCTGATCAAGGTTTCTATTTAAATTAAATAGTTTAATGTAATAGGATTAGTTAGAATTTTTCGAAGAACCAGAGATCAAGGATCAAGGAGCGTTTGAAGATCCGTTTGTAATGGAGCCCGGGTTTAAATGTAATAGTTATATTTAAATGTTTATTCTTGCACCCTAGGGTTTGACCTTTTGGTTCACTTGGTGGCTCTAGTGAACCGAACTAGAATAAAGTCCATAATTAATCCGGGTAGAATATAGTATTCTATATGTGCATGCTAGTATTATATATATTATATATTATGCTAACATGCTTCACATGTTTAATAATATGACGCGTATTTTATATATATATTTGCATGCGCGCTAAACAAGATGAGACTAATAACAACAAACCCCTCAATAAAATTATATTAAGTTATAACGTTCAAAGATATTTGTAATATCGAACGTAGCCTTCTAGCATGATAAAAATAATAGAGCATTGAATATTTAATATGAGTTTGTTGTGCACACACAAGGCGAGTATTAAATATTTGAGATGTTGTTTTTATTACATTTGATGTTTATAAGGAATTGAACATTACCGCTTTGTTGTGCACACACAAGGGTTGTAGTTTTCTCTTCACTTATATGGAAATGCTGGGTATGACTTAACTTAAATCATTTTAGTTCGGATGTGCACACACTTGACCATTATGATTTAAGAGGCAAAATATAAGGAGTTACATGATGATGTAATTGACAAGAGTTGTCTACCTATTTATTTATATATAGTTTGTTGTGCACACACAAGGCTATATACATTTGAAATGGGATCCTTATTCACACTAGCAAATCTTTAATTAGATATTGCCGAACTATATTCATGATGGTAATATAGTTTGAAGAAAATAGTGGGAGATACCAATATAAAATAAGACCTAATTTATTTTGGTAATTAATTAAATAAATGTTTGCTAAAATATTGTCTTTTACATGCAGAATTTTGAAAATGTCACATTCACTAATTTCACTGCGTAGCATACTTGATGCTAACAAACTGACCGGACCGAACTACACGGACTGGTTAAGGAATCTGAGAATTGTTCTCACTGCTGAAAAGATTTCTTATGTCCTAAATTCGCCCGTACCTGCAAAAGTTGGAGAGACAGCCTCTGAGGAAGAGATTGCTACTTTTAAACAGTGGCAAGATGATGCATCTGTGGCACAATGCATCATGCTCGCATCCATGAGTAACGAGCTTCAGCGTCAGCATGAAAACATGGATGCTCCTACTATACTGCTGCACCTGCAAGAGCTGTATGGTGAGCAAAGTAGGACTGCTAGATATCAGATATCTAAGGAGCTCTTCCGATCTCGGATGACCGAGAGTACTACTGTTGAGACTCATGTCCTAAAGATGATCAATCTGATTGAACGTCTTGGACATCTTGGGTTCGTCATGGATGGGGAGTTGAGTCAAGATTTGATCTTGCAGTCACTCCCTGACACCTTCTCACAATTTGTTGTGAATTTTTACATGAATAAGTTGGACGTCAGCTTGCCTGAGTTACTTAACATGTTGAAAACTGCTGAAGGTCACTTCCCATCCAAGAAGAACCATGTCTTACTGGTGGATGATTCTTCCAAGAAAAGGAAGAGGCCCAAGGTATCTTCTGAAAAGAAGAAATCCAAGAAGGCTAAGGGAAAGGCGAAAGTGAAGGATCAAAAGAAACCTGATCCAGCTAGCAAAGGAATTTGCTTCCATTGCAACAAGTTGGGTCACTGGAAGAGGAATTGCAAGGATTATCTTGCAGAACAAAAGCAGAAGAAGCTTGGAGAAGCTTCGAATCCTAATCAAGGTTTGTTTATGATTGAAATTAATTTTTCTGAAAGTCAATCTTCTACTTGGGTATTGGATACCGGCTGTAGTTCTCACATATGTAATAATATGCAGGGACTGGTTAGAAGTAGAAAGCTGAGCAAGGATGAGGTCGTCCTACAAGTGGGAAATGGAGCAAAGGTTGCTGCATTAGCTGTAGGGACTTATTATTTAGCACTGCCTACGGGCAAGTCCATTAGTTTAAATAATTGTTATTTTGTTCCGTCACTTATTAGAAACATTATTTCAATATCTGTATTGGATATGGATGGTTTTGACATTATAATAAAGAACAATAGTTGTTCTATTTATAATAATAATGTTTTATATGGTGTTGGTAATTTACGAAATGGACTTTACATTCTTGACTTGCATGAAAATATACTTCAAATTGAACAAACTAAGAAAAGGAAAAGAAATGATGTTAATTATACCTATATGTGGCACTGTAGACTTGGTCATATTAATGAAACAAGATTATCTAAGTTGTATAAAGATGGGCTCCTAGAGCTATCGGATTATGAATCATATCCAACTTATGAATCTTGTCTCATGGAAAAAATGACTAAATCTCCTTTTAGTGGAAAAGGAGAAAGAGTTACAGAGTTGTTAGCGTTGGTACACACAGATGTATGTGGACCTATGACAACGAATGCACGAGGAGGGTATTCTTATTTTATTACATTCACTGATGATCACTCAAGATTTGGATATATGTATTTAATGAAATACAAATCTTAATCATTTGAAAAGTTCAAAGAGTTCAGAAGTGAAGTAGAGAAACAAACGGAAAAAATTATTAAGATTCTTCGATCAGATCGAGGTGGTGAATACTTAAGCAGTGAGTTTCTCGATTGTCTCAAAGAAAATGGTATAATCTCACAATGGACTCCACCAGGGATGCCACAGCTCAATGGTGTATCTGAAAGGAGAAATCGAACACTATTGGACATGGTTCGTTCTATGATGAGTTTTACCGATCTTTCAGTGTCATTCTGGGGATATGCTCTAGAAGCGGCCATATATCTAATAAATAAGGTTCCCTCAAAATCCATCCCTAAGACTCCATATGAGATGTGGAAAGGGAAGAAACCTAGTCTTAAACATGTTAAGATTTGGGGATGTCCACCTTATGTGAAAAAGTTTCAGATCGATAAGCTTGGGGCAAGATCTGATAAGTGTACTTTTGTGGGATGTCCTAAAGAAAGTTTAGGATATTATTTTTTCAATCCTACTGAACAAAAGGTGTTTGTTGCCAAACATGCTGCCTTCTTGGAAAAGGAGTTTATCCTTGAAGGGGTCAGTGGGAGGAAAATAGATCTTGAAGAAATTCAAGAACCACAAACCACTACAGATCAAAGTGAGGTACCTAACCAAGTAGAGATTCCTTCTGTACCACACCCTATTCGTAAATCTGGAAGAGTACCAAAGATACCAAAGAGGTATGGACTTGTCATAGAAGATGACAATGAGGTACGCATCGTAGATGATGATGACCCATTGAATTACGAACAGGCTATGAGTAGTAAAGACTCAGAGAAGTGGCAAGAAGCCATGAAATCTGAGATGGAATCCATGTATGAGAACCAAGTATGGACTTTGGTTTCACCACCTGAAGGCATTAAGCCTATTGGGTGTAAATGGGTCTTTAAAAGAAAGACTGGAGCAGACGGCAAGGTAGAGACCTATAAGGCCCGACTGGTCGCAAAAGGTTTTAAACAAAGACAAGGAGTTGACTATGATGAAACCTTCTCACCAGTAGCAATGCTCAAGTCCATTCGAATTTTGCTTGCAATTGCAGCTTACCATGACTACGAAATCTGGCAGATGGACGTGAAAACGGCCTTCCTCAATGGAAAAATTGAGGAGGATGTGTATATGACACAGCCAGAGGGATTTGTTTCAAAGGTTGGAACAAATCAAGTCTGTAAGCTACAACGATCCATTTATGGATTGAAGCAAGCTTCTCGTAGGTGGAACATCCATTTTGATGAGACAATCAAAGAGTTTGATTTTATCAAAAATGAGGATGAACCATGTGTGTACAAGAAGGTTAATGGGAGCGCTGTTTCATTCCTTGTATTATATATTGATGATATATTACTGATAGGGAATGATATTCCTATGCTACAATCAATTAAAATCTGGTTATCTAAACACTTCTCCATGAAGGACTTGGGAGAAGCATCCTATATTTTGGGGATAAAGATCTATAGAGATAGATCTAAAAGGATGCTTGGCTTGTCCCAAGGAACGTACATTGACTCGATGCTAAAGAGGTTTAGCATGGAAGATTCCAAAAGAGGTCTCATGCCGATGAGCCATGGAATATATCTCTCCAAGAAACAGGCCCCAAAGACACCTGAGGAGAGAGACTGTATGAGTAAGATTCCTTATGCTTCAGCAATAGGATCTATCATGTATGGTATGATATGTACTAGACCAGATGTCGCTCATGCACTTAGTGTAACAAGCAAATATCAGTCGAATCCAGGAGAAGAACACTGGAAGGCAGTGAAAAATATCCTAAAGTACTTAAGAAGAACTAAGGATGTATTTCTTGTCTACGGTGGGTCTGAATTGAAACTAGAGGGCTTCACAGACTCAAGTTTTCAAACAGACCAAGATGACAGTAAATCCATTTCGGGGTATGTGTTTACCTTAAACGGTGGCACAGTGAGTTGGAAGAGTTCCAAACAGCAAACAGTTGCTGATTCAGTGACAGAGGCAGAGTATATAGCTGCAAGTGAAGCTGCAAAGGAAGCTGTTTGGATGAAGAAGTTCATTACCGAACTTGGTGTGGTTCTTAGCATTACAGGACCAGTGCCTTTATTCTGTGACAACATTGGAGCTGTTGCGCAGGCTAAGGAACCCAGGTCTCATCAGAAATCCAAACATGTGTTGCGGCGATTTCATTTGATCAGAGAGATCATTGAAAGAGGAGACGTCACCCTGGAGCGTGTGGACTCTCAAGACAATATTTCAGATCCATTTACTAAAGCGTTAACACAACAGCAGTTTGATCGCCACTTAGAGAAGATGGGTATGAGATACCACGGCGATTGGCTTTAGTGCAAGTGGGAGATTGAAAGTATTATGCATACAAGCCAATCATGTATGATGATAAAGCATATACTGTGTAATCAATCTTATTTATTTATTAATAAAAGAATTATTTATTAAAGGCATTTATTATCTACATGGTGCTGTTTTAATAATATGTGGTAAACCCATAGTTTTAAGCAATGCTTTTAGAATCATGATGAGATCATGCTAATGAGATCTAAATTCTTAGATAGCTTAAAACTAAAATTTTCCCAATCAATGGATTACTAAAAAGGGGATTAGTGAATCCGGAGAGATTGGTACGTACGTTGCTTGCTCATTGGATGAGGATGATTGATCTCATGATCATTTGTGTGCAGACACTAAAGCAAGTATGTAGGTGCTTATTAGAGAATAAGTTCACTGAACGTGACTCGCTAAGGAATACCTAATGGAGTTTTACATACCTGTCAATAGGAATTCCTGTAGTGATAGTAGTACAAATGATCCTTAGACTTGAGATCGTCATAGTACCTTATATATAATTAATTACACTTTGACTTATTCCTTAAGACTCTTAGAGTATATCAAAGGGTATGCTTGGGTGTAATAAGTTATATATGAAGATAATGAATGATCAATAAAGAATCTACCACTTCTAGTAAAAGAAGAGAAATGTCCTATGTGATTCGATAAATGACAACCCAGGAATCCTTGGCCAAGGTGGAATGAAATTAGAAAGCAGTTTCTAATTTGCATTCATTGGGAGTTGTGCATTTAGGAATCGAAATACATATAATTAAATAAAATAAGACTTGACAGTAATTCCATGTCTTATATTTAATTGGGACATTGTATGGTGGAAGTATTGAATTGTATGAGAACTATTTACTCAAAGGTTCTTTTATGATTAATGTTGAAATCTGTATTATCTGGAAAGTCGTTGATCGCTAGGGAGGCTTATCCCTATTGTAGAATAAATATTATTTATTTAAATAAATTATTCGTTTAATTTATTTATTTAAATGAGATTAGAATTGTTCTAATTGATTTATTCACAACCGGTTTATTATGGAGAACCTAAAGGGTCACACCATAAAAGGAAGAATAATTATTTAAGAAGTTAATGGTATAATCGTAATAATATATTAAGTCTATTTAATTTAATCTATAGTGATAGAATAAATTAAATAGCTTAATATTTATTATTTAATATTTTAGAAATATTAAATATAAATTAATAAGAGGAGTCTTATTAATATTATTACAATTATTATTATTTTAATTTCTAAAAGGGTTTTGGAATTAATTTAATATAAGTACTCTCATTTATTCCTAATTGGATTAGGAGGGAAAATTAGTTAAAGGAGTTTAATTAATTATCCCTAATAGGATTAGGGAGCCCATTTAATTAAAAGAGTTTAATTAAATAAATAATACCTTATTTTAATTAAAATAGGGTTACATGATATCTTTATAAGAGGAGTCTTATATCAGATATCATAAATACGTAATTTCAAGAGTTGGAGAGTACGCCTCCTTTTCTATACAGATAGGAAAAACTAGGGTTTGAGCCAATACCCCTTCTTCTTGAAAATTCTTCTTCCTTGGTGGATCACCTCTAGAGGCCATACACTTGGGTGGCTTACATTGATCAAATGAAGGAATCTACCCGGAAATTCAAGGAGATCGCGGAGAAGTAGGAGGTGAACTCGTACCTGAGGAAGCTCGTTTCTACAAGGGTATGATTTCATAATTTCTTATTCTTCGTTTAATTAATAATATGCATAAAGGATGATCCGGGTAATTGGTTTGTGAAAAATTTTAAAATCTGATTTTATTACGCTTCCGCTATTTTTACAATTTGATTGCTACTGTGATTTTTACAAAAACCTATCATTAACTAGGATTTTACCCGTTTCTGCTTGTGAGTATTTCTCTTTTAATTTCCCATGTACAGGTTAAGAGTGTTAACTGACAGAAAATGTTAGCCTTTGTGTTTGCAGTTTTGGGCCTATAAGAGGCTTTCATGCTTGCATCCTATTAGTGTGTACAGATGTCTTCCTAGATAGTTAGTCACATTTATCACACCCCCCCAGTATTTGTAGCCTCCCGTCTGAGGTTATGGCATGATAGTTTGTCACCTCTAGACTGGGTGACCGTAGATCAATTATTATAGCATTCCATAACCCTCCTGATGTTCTAGGTTCATGTGGCTTTATAGAGGGTATGCTAGACCATTGGGTACTAGAGAGGCAAGTTTTTTGGTTTGGGACCCAGGAGTTGACTCCCACCTTAGAGGAGTATGAGCGGTTGATGGCTTTTCCATTGGATAGGCCTTGCGCTCGAATGGCTATCGGCGACATGAGCCGACAATTTATGACCGTCACCGAGCTAAGGCGTAGAGTAGTATAGGATGAGATTACATCTGGCCATGTGGTGTCCCAATATTTTCTGATAGACAGATTTGGCTCAGTGGACAGTTTTGCATGGCACTTCGTGGATTTCACCATGTTGGAGGATCAGAGCGTATGGCCAGGGTAAACGTACTCATGATATGTGTAGTGGCTTATGTGTACATGCCACTATCTATGGATGAGCTGGACATCGGTGTTGTCATAGAAGTGAGAGCTCTCAGAGAGGGTCATACCATTGTGCCGATGATTGTGGCAGAGAAATTGAGATCGGCCACATATTGCTACACTTATCTTGTAGAGGTATTTATAGGCAGCTCGGTCATGTTGTATGTATGGTTAATGTCACACTTTAGACCGATTGGCACTTTCTGACAGCATGGGTACTGCTTTTCCCATGAGATAGCCATGTCATACTCCTTTCAACAAGCGGAGTGTACAAACGTTATATCCTGGTCGATGTTCTTGGCAGGGATCGGAGATCCATTTGACATTTTATCGTGTACAGGGCTCAGTTCTCCCTACAGCTTCATTACCCATGCACCCGGCATGGATTATCTCCCTCTGGCTGGTTTGAGGGGCATGACCACTTACCACCTACTGGCTATGATGTCACAATTCGACCAGTTTCAGGACATCCATCATTTTGATGGGGCATTAGGTTAGCATTTGGCTTCTCGCCATTTGTCAGCAGAGGACAGATCCAAGGTGTATGCTTGTTGGGATCAGAGTGAGCTAGCTATGTTTTTCGTTCACCATCCGGGTCATTCTACAGAGTATTCTGCATGGATAAAGGCAAATATCACATCGGCTGCGATTGTATCCACCGTGCCGGGGATTGATTCTGATGGTGGAGAGCCCATAGAGGACATGGATTATCCCACTGAGGAGGAGCCATTTGTTGGGTTTCCAATAGCTCTTGTTGATTCTCCCAGTACGACTGCTACTGTGACCCAGCACTCGACAGAGTATTTAGAACAGAGTCTGCATCTGATGACATTTGAGAGAGATCAAGCTAGGGCCTTGATGTTGACAACTCTTGTTGTAAAAATCTAAAATTTTAATTGTAATTTTTAAATATTTATTGAATTATATAAATGGATGTGTTTATTGTTGAATAAATATTTGTGTAAATTTATGTGATTTAATTTAGTTAATTATTTGTTAAATAAATAATTAATGAGTTAAGGAGATAATGTTCTAATTTAATTTAATAATTTACGTACAGAGTTGATAGGGATTAAATGGATTATTATAGTGTTTTAATTTAATTTGGTAAATTAAGTGTGACCATAAACTATATTATAAATAGGTTATTAAAATAAATTAAAAGAGTTTAATGTAGTTTTGCCAAACAAGGGTTAAAGATATTAAGTCTTTAATTTTAAAGAGTTTTGCCAAACAGAGCCTTATGTCTTTTGGATTTTTGAATTTTGAATTATTAATAATATAAATAAAATAAATTAAAATAATAAATAAAATATATTTATAACATATACGTTATATTTGGTAACTGATATTACTTATTAGGTTTATTATTACAATATACGTTTCTTTTTACGCTTTGTTATCAGTTTAGTTTTGTTACGTCAAATGTATTTAGCCTGTACTGATAACTAAGAAAAAAAAGAGAACAAAATTGACAGAGAAAATTGAGAGACCTAAGAGAATTGAGAGAAAGACAAGTCTGTGATTCCAAAGAAAGTTCTGAGTTTTAGAAGGTAGTGGTCAAGCAAGTGAAGGTATGTTATATAACCCTTAATATATATGTTACGGCATAATTTTCTTGACTATAAAGTCTATATATAATTTTCTGAAATCTATATTTTTATAAATTCGTTATGAGATTATGTGTATAGTATGATGGTGATAGTATAACTAGCATATATATGTGATGGTATGCTAAATTACATATGTAAGAAATGAATTGATTTTTACAGTAAATATATATATATATGTGTGTGTTTTAATGACGTGAATTTCAATTTCTATGCTCTAATTCTATTTTTCTATTTTTTGCTATACAACTGAATTATTGTAATTGTAAGTAGTTGTAATGCTAGAGTTTATGTTTAGACAAAGAATTATATGTTAATTTAGTTTAAAAGAAAGAGAAATTATTTGTCAGTGTATGTTATACATGGCTTATGATAGTAATAAATTTGATGGTTAAAGTGTATATGAATAGTAAAAATTGAACTGTGATTATGTTAATTGGGTATGAAATAAAGATAATGAAGTTCAAAGGAGTCAAGTTGGTGTATAATTGTGGTTATTGTTCACTGTGTCAAGAAATATCAAAAATGGAGTTTTGTTGGTTTAAAAATTGGCTTTCAAGGATTTAAGTTTTCTAATATTGTTGTTTAATTGTGTTAAATTAGTATATGTATGATGGGTAACGTGCATGTGTAATTTGCATAAGTTATACATGTTAATTGGTGTTGGAAATTAAGATACAGTAGCTTTGTTCTGTTCTTTGTTTTGTCTTCTGTAAGCTCAGAGACTCAGCGCCAAAATCCGTGCCCCAACTTGTGACACCCCCAAATATGGGTACTTCATTCCCCTAAGACTCGGTGTTCACTTTCCATACATTCATACTATCTACCCAAATAAAATAACATTTAAACCATAAATCCTCCCTATAAAAGGGTTACATCATTAAATCCAAAATATCGCAGGTTGTCTAACCTTAATATCAATCAAGTACGAAAATAAAATAATTACATCACATCATTAAATATAAAGTCTATTAACATAAAAGCCATTAAATTACAAGTCTTTATCACTTGTACATTTTCCCTTTCCTTTGCTAGCTGTAGGTTCATCGACCTTCTCAACTTTAGCTGCAATGAGTGTATATATGAAAGAGTGAGCAAACAAGGCTCACTTGAAATAACAAATGAATAAAACTTTACAACATTTTCCAATAATAAGCTGAATAGAACTGAACAATAGGTTTTATCAATGATAATCAAAATTCTGCATCATTCATCTGAGGGTCATAAGACCACAAACTATGTTCATAGTTATAAGTAATCTTTCAACTTAAACTTTAATAGTCATAACACTATAGGGACTCCTCGTACTTTGGGGGATCAGCCCTTCATACAATGTATTATGCACAAACATTTAAATGCTATGCGTAAAGTATCCCCTAATAATAGGGTTGTTCATCTCAACATTTAGAATACAAGTCTGCACCAAATTAAGTTTGGTTTGGATAAGTTTCAAGGTAATTTGGTATTCAACAATCTTCAACTACGAGGTAGTTGAATAAAAGTTCATAATGTTGTGCTATGGATTAAATCATAACTGAATCAACATTGTATACTAAGTTCATGCTTTAGAAATAATCTAAGAGCATAAAAATTGAATAATTTTAACATACCTTGCTTGAACAATATTAACCTTGGTATCATAGCCTTAGGTTATGAACCTTAGGTGGGGAAAAGCCTTAGGAAGTAACCTTTGAAAAGATAGTGATGATAAACTCTTTTCGAGTTTTAAGGAAGAAGTAATAAAACACTTATATGCTTATGTGATTACAACTTATGTGCTCGTGAGTGTCAAGTAGTAATGATTAGTAATTAAAACTTAAAAATTTTTGTTGTCAGCATGGCTAATGTAGGAGAATCCAGTCAGGCTAGGGAGGAAGGATCCCAGATGCCTAGAGAGGAGGAGACTCGAGATATTCAGGTGGTTTGGGAATAACTACTTCCACAGGAAATAACTTCATTAGTCATAGTAGTTGAGCAGGAGAGTTTACCTGATGAGGATGATGAGATAGAGACGGACAAGGAAGACCCTGAGGAGATACCAAAGTCAAATTAGGATGAGGATGACTTGGAAGAAGAACTTCCACTTAACTCAATCGCCGTCCGTATGTACGAAGAAGTATACGACCGCAATGTGGAACTTCAGGATAGCATCGAGGAGTTGCAAGAGATAGTAGCTCAACAGAAGTTGGCAATGGCGCAGAAGGACAACGAGATCCAAGATTGAGATGAACGCTTGAATAATGTCGAAGAGAAGCTGATCCACATCGAAGGAGAAAACGAGCAACTGACAGAGGAAATCCCATAACTGAAGAACAAGCTGAAGGAAAAATCTATTAAGAAGGAAATAGCTGAAGACGCGTACAAAGAAGCTTATCAATGAGCAGGGATAGAATAGAGAAAGGCACAACAAAAGAGGATTAAGATGGAAGAGATGAATAACGTATTCAAAACCGTGATTAATCGAGCTCAAGATCGGGTCATGGGTTATCCGATTCAGTTCGAGACACTGCCATCGTACATATTAGATTGCCGAACAATGTTCTGAATTATGGAGGAAGAGCGTCATAAGGCTACGTAGTATCTTAGTAGGACATCATAGGGAATGTACTTGATATGTGATTTATGATATGATAAATAAAATTTAAATCCCAAGTGTTATGTAACCTATGGGATATGATGATGATGTTATCCTGGAACTTTAGTAGTTTAGGAAAGTAATGTAAATAGCAGTGATTCTATTGTTCTTATGTTTTCAAAAAAAAGATTATGAATGAATAAAAGTTATTATTTTATTCAAAGTGTTATGTGTTACGTGATAATCTTTTATGGTGTGCAAATTAAGTAGAAATAGTTAAAGAGATTGAGTAATAATCTAATGGGTGTGTTTTAACAGAAAATGCCTCCAAGACGTCAACCCTGACAAAGAACCCCTGAGGGATCTACCAATAACAACAGTATTGAGGCTAATCTAGTTCAGCAGCTAGTGATGTTACTGACGGGTGCATTACAAAATAGACTGCAGTAATAAGCTATGACATTTAAGGACTTCAAGGTGGTTGGACCACCAGAATTCCGTGGGTCCATGAATCCAGTTGAGGCACAGACTTGGATCATGGAGATAGAGAAAGTATTTGATGTATTTAGAGTAGGTGAGAATCAGAAGACTGCTTTTGCAACATTCATGTTGAAAGCAGAGGCTAGTTATTGGTGGCAAGCTAATAAAATTTGAGGAGGGCAATGGGTGATGACATAGGATAGGTTTAAGGAGATATTCTTTGAGACCTATTTCCCAGAGAGTTTGAAGAATCAGATGGAGGTGTAGTTTTTGGAACTGAAGTAGGGAACAATGACGGTATCGGAGTATGCCACAAAATTTAACGAATTGGCGAGGTGTGGGCCATATCAAGTCAACACGGATGAGCGCAAGGCTAGTAGATTTAAAAAGGGACTGAAACCCTGGTTGTATAGTAGGGTCTCCCTGTTCCAGCTGAAGACATTCGCAGCGGTGCTTGAGAAGGCAATTCTCGCTAAGAGTAGAGGCGAGGCTGTAACAAAGCACAACCAATAGAAGAAAAAGAAGAAGAATGAGGGCGAAGTTAAGAATAGTGGTGTTAACAGTGAAAATGGTAGCAATAACCTGAAGAGGAAATGGAATAGAAATGTTTGTTCAGGAAACCAACATGGTAATCAGCAGAAGAAGACGTTTGAAGCATGTGTTACGTGCGGGAAGTTTCACGTGGGTCTGTGCTTAAGGGGGAAGCGTGTATGTTTTAACTGTGGCCAGGAGGGTCACATTGGCCCAAATTGCAGTCAACCCAAGAAGAATGTTTGCTACACGTGCAGGTCAAAGGATCACTTTGCTCATTAGTGCCCTAAGAAGAAAGTTGAAGAGACGATGGGAAATAAGGGAGGTAGCAGTGGAGGTTCATTGACCATTGCGGGACCAACGTCATCCAATAAACCTACAGCTAGAACCTTCAACATGACTATACAGGATGTTGTTTAATCAAAAGATGTGGTGTCAGGTATTATCCCAATCAATGATATTGATGCTTATGTATTATTTGATTCGGGTGTTACTTGCTCATTTATATCTGATGAATTTGCTAAGAGGTTAGGATTACCTAGTGAAGAATTAAATTTCCCTTTAAACATAGAAATTTCGAATAGGAAAGTGATTCCTGTTAGGTTCGTATACAAGAATTATAGGGTGAACATTAAGGGAAATGTTATGATGGTAGATTTAATTTCGATAAAAATTTGAGAGTTTGATGTTATTTTGGGAATGGATTGGTTGCTTAATTATGGAGCGATAATTTATTGCTAAAATAAATGTGTAAACCTTATGACTCCGTCAAAAGTAGTTTTTTTTTTGTAGCAGATCGCTTATACATGCGAGATGTCTGACGATTGTGCAGGCTAAGAAGTTTTTGAGTCAAGCCTGTGTGGGTTATTTAGCCTACATAGTCGATAGTCAGAGGAAGGGGGTGAAAATGGAAGAAATATCAGTGGTTAGGGAATTCATGGATATGTTTCCGGAAATTTTACCTGGACTTCTGCCTAATCGAGAGATTAAATTCGTGATCGACTTATATCACACTATATTTCATATTCGAAGTTCATGCAAGTGTTTAAGTCTTGTTAGGACTACTTATTGGTTTTATATTAACCCTATTCAATATCTTATAATATTCATTTCATTTGATTTAGAATACTTTTTACGTTCATTAACACTTATCACGGTGTTTCGACATTTATTCGTCACACGCTCAATTTATCTCTCTTGTGTGTGCTTAGTATGCGTATACAACTTATCTAATATATAATTTATTAATTTTAAGTATCATTATACTTCATAATATTCATATTCTAAAACTTAGACCAACATCTTTTATCGTCAAGAGCACTACACTTGCATACGTGCATGCTCGACGCCCTCCAATTGTCTCTAAAAACACAATAGTCCTAACAATGACCATTTTGACCCCTGTTTCCCACCTCAAATTGAAAAATTTAAAGAATTAAAAAAGTAGATCTATTCATCCTCGTTTCGGATCATCTTGAATCACCTCAATCGGAGTTTGTATGAAAATGTTATGCCTATTTTACTAAAATAGGTCAAAACAGTCACACCTGACATACTTTGGACGCAGCTGCGCCCAATTAAGCCTTGAGCACAGAGCTACTGCGCCTCAAATGACTTAGGGCATAGCGCAGTTGCGCCCATTAGACGAAACGGGACCTGAAGCTACTGTTCTCGAGTTTTTTTGAACTTTTTCTCATTCTAATCTTCATAACTTTAGTTATACACATCCAAATTAGTCTGTTTTCGATTCTATGAATTCGTAATTCATAAAACTACAACATACTAAAATTATAATGATTTATAAAAACATTAACCAACCTAAAATTTGACCCAAAACACATGTCCATACAATATTTTCATGTTTTAACATCTCTAGCAAAATCGAACACCACGAACTTGTTTCTTAACCATTTCGATTCATTCAACTTTCGTTGTTTTTTTAATTCAACATACTAATAACATATATCATCAATTTCATATTATATCATGACTTCGTAATAAATTTTGATTCTAAAATAAGCCCTAATGTATATATATATCCATAAAACTCAATTTCTTCATTCTAAAACATGTTTCCATGGACTTGTTTACCAAAATAATAATTAACAGATTATGCATACCCAAAAATCTTTATAAACAATTTCTTTACTCAAATCATGCACCATAACCAATTAAAGAGAAGAAGTTTTATTAAAACACAACTAAGAACTATGGCTATATTATTACCTTTTAATTTCTCCATAAGCTTAATTAGAGGATGAGAATGGCTTGATTATCATTCATCTCCCTTCTTTGATTCTCACAATCACCACTTTTTCAATTTCTTAGAGAATATTCTCTCTCAAATTCTTCCCTTCTTCTCTACTCTCAAACTTATGAAAATAATAAGCGTAACACAAAATAACTGAATAGTAGACTTTACGTAGTTTTATCAGTTAAACAAACCAAGAGACCCAGCTGTTACAAAAGGTAAAGGGTCACAAGGCCATGTTTGGCTAGACCCACAAACCCTTTTTAATTAATTTTTATAATTTCATTATTATATGATCCATTTGTCACACCCATTAAATAATATCATACATTCTTAAATTAATTAAAGTTAAACTTAATTCATTAATAAATTAAGTCAAGCCTTATCAATATAACTATAATTTATATTCAAACATTATAATTATAACTTTATTTAAATAAATTCTCAATCCTCTAATTTAATTATTTAATTAAATTAGAATATTTCCATCAACCATTTCCACCCAACTTCCATAACAATTACCAACAAATATATTTATATTAATTCACCATTTTAATTAAGTGAATTACTCTCATTATTTATGAAATTTTAATGCATACCAATTTCATTGTCATAAAACATAATAATCAAATTATATTATTTCATAATAAAATTTTCAACTTAATTAAATTAAATAATATTATTTAGTTAATTACCTTCCCGTGACAATCTCATTTAATTTCTTTAATAGTTAAATTAACTATTAAACCTTATTTTCCAATCATATACATCTCTTTTATATTCACACTTAATCTCTTCATACCAAATCACATATTTCAAGATAAAATGGAAACATTTATACTTACCCACACTCAAAACACATAATTCAAAATATATACATTTCATAATAATAATTTTTTAATTATTAAATTCCTATTTTAATAATTTATAAAAATTCGGGTTGTCACATCCTTCCCTCCTTATAAGGATTCCGTCCTCGGAATCAATGAAACCTCCCTTACTCGGTTTTCACCAAATCTCTTTTCAAAATTTATCGGTGAATATCTTCAACACATTACCTTAATATAGGTTTTATTTATTACCACTACCACCATTCTTCATAATAAATTCTTGTAATTTTTATTTCATAAACTTTACTTATACTAAATTGTATTTGAGTATTACATATTCTTTTATCCATTAATTATCCTTCTCTAAGGATCATTACTATATACTAGATTCTCAAACTCTCGGGACATTACAATCGACACAACTTGGATAGCACGTCATATTGATACCTATCAATTTGCCACCGTTATTCACGATGTCCCCTACGAAAAGTCTGGCTTAGGTGCATTTCGCACCAACGAAAGGTTCGGGGCTCTTTACTTATGGCTTGATATGACAATGATTGACTTAGTGGTTTGATTGTTTGAATTCACATAACAGGTTGGTTAGGAATATAAAAGCTAACAACCTTACAAAAAGCATGATGAGTAGTTAACCAATCGATTCCTAAAATCACATCAAACGCAAGTATTTTCAAAGAGATAAGATCGACAGGTAACGTGAAAGTGTCGATTTGAATCAACAAGATTTATAAACAGTGGAGGTAACGAAGGTTTCTCCTAACGGAGTTTCAACAGATAAGTTAAAGTCTAATTTCTCAGGAGTCAAATTTAAACGTTAAGCGCAAGCAAGAGAGATAAAAGAAAGTGTAGAACTGGTATCTAATAAGGTATTGACTTCGTCAGAATTTATAATTAACTTACCCGTGCTAACTTCGTTTGGGTTACTCACTTTTTGAGAAGTCACGAAAAACGCTCTTCTTGAAACCACCGACTTTGTTTTGTCTGTATCCGCCTTTGGTGCCACCGTCCCAGCTGGACTTGACTTCACTATACGACAAAATCGAGCTAAATGACCTTCTCTTCTTAAAATTTCTACTTCTATTATATTGGCCATGATTACCACAGAAGTGGTTACTATTCTTGGCATGATAATTTCCCCCATGATGGTCATCATTGTTCCGATGGTCGTTGCCACTTGTACGATTATTATCGTGTTGTTGGTCGTTACCTTTTGGTTGTGCTAACTCATTATCGCGCTATAATAACTGAGTCATATTCACAACATCTGAATATAAACAAATTTTATTAGAAATGAGGTATTGACGTATATCAGGTTTCAAACCTCTTAGAAACATTCGCGTCATTCGCTCCTCATTATCGACCAAATGAGATGCAAACCGGGATAACTCCGCAAACTTAGCCTCGTACTGCAATACGGTCATATTATTTTGCTCCATTGCTTATCTCAACATTTTCAGATGCCATTTTCAAACACTGTCACAAAACAAGGGTTAATTGACACATTACATATTATCCCTATACTCTGACCGACCAATTAAATACCAAATAAACTTAGGAAGGTCATACTAGCGAAATAATTCCTCGTCTCTCCCCTCCTAGTTCTTGTCTCACATCTCATCCATGGATCATGTGACAACCCGATATTTTCTATATAAATAAATCATAAATTTTGCGTATAAATTTTTTTTATTATTTTAAGGATGAGGATTTGTACAAGATTATGTGTATATGTATTTATGTGGTAAATAAAAATATATTTATTACATGAATATTTACAAGTAAATTTATTATAGAATTATTGATTATTATAAAGTGTATTTTTATAATAATTAATTTTAAGATAGAAATGTTTTTATTAATTATTTTCCATGAATATATAATCATATATTATTTAAATAATAAATGAAGTGATTTTTTAGAATAAATATAATAATTATTTTATTATATGAAATTTTGTACAGATTATTAAGTTAATTATTTTACCTTAATTATTAAGGTTAAATAGAAAGGATAAATCAGATATGGAATCCAAATCATATTTTGGATTATTGTCAAGGTATGAGAATAATAATATTTTATTACTTATATTTTTATTTTTCAGTGCTATGAATACGTACGGTATGACCGTATTGATAATGATTGGTCAATTACGGTGTATTTTGACCAAACCCTAGTAATAATGTTAAACCCTAATTTGAGATCCAAATTAGAGTACAAGATTATTTTATAAGTGTATAATATTAATTATATCGTGTATTAATGTATTAATTAGGTAAACCCAAATTAAAACTCTGGAAACCCTAATTGCTATAATTAGTAACCCTAATTTGAAATTAGAGTTTGAGATTGTTGGTAAGTATTGATAATGTGATTAATTAGCAAGTATTATGATTACAATTATTAAATTTAGAAACTCTAAATTGTTAAACCCTAATTATTAAACTAGAACTCTAATTTAGTAATTGAAAACCCTAATAATAATTTGGTAACCCTAATTACCGAAAGAGTAAACCCTAATTGCTAAATTAGCAAAGTCAACAATAATTATATGATCTAAACCCTAATGTCCATTAGTTAGATAATTACAAACTTATTTTAATTAACAAAGTTATTATTTTAAAAATTTTAGAAACTAAAATTTAGTTATTTTATTTTATTTAATTTAATTTATTGTGCAAACCTTAGTTGAAAAATCCTATTATTTGTGCTAAACCTTAGGGTTAAACCCTAAGGGTTTGCATGATTACAATTTTGCCAATAATTGGAAAATTAAAAGACAAAAATGTCCTTTTTAGCATTAAAGAAGCTAGTTAGTAGGTTTTGACAAATTGGTGAGGTTGTTCACCAAACCTAACCACTCCATGTGATATTATTTGACAGCACTCAGCTCTAGATATCAGCATTCATGCATCATACTTGTTATATATAGAATTAAGAGAGAGAACGTGTCATTTGTTCAATCATTTTTGTCCAACACTCAAACCTTTTCTCTCAAACACCACACCTCCGAAATTTGTTGATAATATCAGTCACAAACACAGCCCCACGAAATCCAAAAACAAAACAACAACACAAAATCCGAAATTGCTCATTTAAGGTATAAACCCTACCTTGAATTTCTGTCCAAAATTTGTTGTTAGATGTTGTGTTTAAGTGTTAGAATATGTTGTTAGTAGTGTCTAATGATGATTTGAGTTGCTAGACGTTAGATCCATAACATCTAGAGGCTCGGATTTGATGTTCTTAAAATTCTGGAAATTTTAAAGGAGGCGTCTGACAATCAAATGTCAGGTCATGTAGATCTTTCTATGTTTTATGTTTTTGTTGTTTTAATGTTTGGTCTAGTAGTATGTTGTGAGATCTTTGCTCTGGAACTTAAATCAGGTCCAGATCTGGTATACATTAAAAGTTATAAGTGGTCAAACAGGGTTGACCGGTCACGAAAATATTTTTCTGGGCAACCCAAAAAAATTTCCAGATTTCCAGAAATTCTGACAACCATTTTTAAAGCCTTTGATCTTGCTCATGTTTGATATTTAGTCCATAATGTTGATTGTCTGTTGTAATATGACATTAAAACTACACATTCATACCTTTATATTACCCATAACATGAACATGATCGAATTTAACCCTGGTTAAAGTGCGTTGACCGTTCTGTCTTATGAAGGTTTCTGGAAAACCCAGAACCTTCATGAGAAATTTTTCAGTAGGGTTTGACCGGCATGTATCTTCATTATTTGTTGTTGTTTTGATGATTTTTGTTAATAGATCTCTTTAGTTACATGTGGTCTACAATCTAGAACTCATAGATCACAAAAATGTTACACGATTTGCATGTAGTGGAAGCTCAAAGTTGTCATGCTGCACTATTCTTCATTTCTGGGCAAACCCAGAAATGAAGAACAGCTCTGACAGCGAATTAAGAGGCTTAGATCTCTCTTGTGTTATGCGTTTTGATCATGTTTGTTGTTGGATCGTGTAGTCTTGTATTTGTACTACATGATCTGAGGAACAACAGACCCAGAAACATAACACACACGGAATTATTGATGGTCAAACTAGCCTACTCGGTGACTGCCTATGAATGTTCAAGAACATGAAGAACACCTATAGCGACGGTTCTGTCGCTATAGGTGGTCTTTAGCGACAGATAAATTATATTATCCGGAAATTAATAAAAAAATAGAAAAAAATAGTTTTTAATTGTTAAAAATACAAAATAAATTATTAAAAATTATTTTAAATTCTGAAAATTAGTTTTTAATTATTTTAAATATATTTCATAAATATTTAATATTTTTGGAATATTAAAAGTATTTAATTTATTTAATTATAATATTAAATAAATTATTTAAAAATGATTTTAATATTTGAAAAATCATTTAAAATTATATTATGATATAAGAAAATAATTTAAGTTATTTTTAATAACTTTTAATATTATTTGATAATTTTCATTAATAAATTAATATTAATGATAATTAAGTTATTTATTAAATGAATTAAATAAATGAAGTAAATATGATTTTATTATATTAAAAATCATTTTAAATAATAATAAGGTATTTAAAAATATTTTAAGTTATAAAATATAATATTTAATATTTAAAGGTAAATTTAATTAATTAATGATTATTAATGATATTAAAGTTATTTAATATTTATATTAAATAAATTAGTTTAAAAATGATTTTAATATTATAAAAATCATTTTAAATGAAAATAAAGTGTTTAAAGATATTTTAAGTTATAAAATATAACTTTTAATATTTAAGGGATATTTTCATTAATAATTTAATATTAATGATATTTAATGATTAATGATATTAAATTTATTTAATAATTATATTAAATAAATAGTTTAAAAATGGTTTTATTTATTTAAAAATCATTTAAAAAGGATGTTAATGATTTAAAAATATTTTAAGTTATAAATATGACTTTTAATATTTGGATAAATAGTTCATTAATATTTAAATATTAATGGTAATTATTTAATAATGATTTTAGATGTTTAAGAATCAATTAAAGGTAATATAAATGTTTTAAAAATATTTTGAGTTAATATACATAACTTTAATATTTTGGCAATGGTTTCGTTAATAGTTTAATATTAATTAAATATTAATGATAATAGAATTGATTGATATTTAAATCATTTAATAATGATTCTGATATTTCAAAAATTATGATAAATGATAATAATTATTTAATAATTATTATAAGGCCATGAAAAATAGTGCGACTGATGTTTAAGTTATCCGTATGGATATTGAACTACGGTTTAGAGTCTTTGACTCGATATTTACCCGAAAGAGCTGTCGGTAGACCGACATGTTTCAGAAATTGATCTGGACTTAGATAATTTATTGGATATGTGTTTATTTGTGATTCAATGGTTATTAAGGTTGTGTGACAATGTGATTAGGAATGTGTTGATGTTTTCTTGTGAGTCAACGATTGTTGAACATGTGTAATAATGTGAATAGGAAATGTGCTGACTGCAATAGGCAGTGTTATGTGTACGATATGTTGTAATAATCAGTAAAATGATCTGATTAATGATAGGTTGTGATAGAAAAGGGTAGAACTAAGTTGAGAATTGTAAGCAGCGTATCAGGCAAGTATCCTAACTTTGCATTTTCTTTATGCAATGGACAGAAGTTAGAAGTTCAGAATTATTATTATTATTAATATATAGATTGTTAAACCTATATTATATAAACCCATTGATTATCAACATGTTAGTATATGATAATTCAGTTATATATTCTGTTCGTTAATTTCTAGAAATGATTACACAAGTGTCCCCACTTGGATAATCATTGTATTTAATCACATGTTGAAACACCTTTGATATACATATATGTTGAATTATATATTATTGTTGAATAAGATAAGACCTTTGTTATGAAAACCCGACAGGTATGAACATCCCGATAATGGGAAAATTTTTATGCGCCCAAGGCGGACAAAGTGAACGATAACTTCGTTCTTATACATGTAGTATTGATCAATACATGGTACAATGGGGCTGATCACCCTCCGTGCCCGTAAGTCATAACGGTTTACAGATGAATTTCTGTTCAAACCTTTTCGAAAATGAAAACAATGTTCATAGTATGTCACAGAAACCCATGTATAGTGAATACGTAGTTTCAAAAATTTGAAAGAAGGTTATTATGATACTATTATTGGTATAGATTACTTCACAACTATTGACTGGTTGTAGAAGGGTATTATAAAGAAAACATTTAAATTTCTTTCAGCTTATATATATATAATACTTGCTGGGCACTCAAATGCTCATCCCTGCTTAATTTAAATGTTTTTCAGCTAAGTGTGAAGAACCAGAAGGCTCATGCCGAAACAAGGGAAAGGGAAAGCTAACCAAATAAGATTTGTGGTACTGTTTGTAATAGTTTTAGATTATGACGACTATGATATTTAAATATCTAATATCATGTAATGAATGACTAAAGGTTACGTACTTGGGAGAAAGACTCTGATGTATATGTAAATTTTAAGTTAAGTTTTAAATTATTGTTAATATTATTAGTATTATTTCGCTCATAGAAATGGTATCGTGAAGTACCGAGTTCGGGTTTCAAGTATTCGAGTTCGGGGGCCTCACAAGTTGGTATCAGAGCTATAGGGTTAGAAACCTTAGGTGGGATAGACCTTAGGCAATAACCTTAGAACAGAGGGAAACGTTGAAAATATAAATAACTCATATAGAGTTTATAGAAAGATGGATTGGATAAATTCATCATCAAACAAACTAAAAGATAACTTATATAAAACATTTATGTGTTATGTGTATATAATATATGCTAATCAAAATAATTTATGAGTATAGATGTCGGGTGGAAAAGGCTTGCTATATGCTTATAACATGAAGAAGAATCAAACCCATACACCTAAGCTGATATCGAAGCCAATAGCTGAAATAGAAGCTCACAATGAAAACGACTTGGATGTGGTGCTCATCAAAGAAAATATAGTACCAGATCCGGAAATGGTGGAGCTGACAGATAGTGATTCAGACACTAAAGTTGAAGCCGAACAAGCATCAACGGAGGTACAGAATCTGAGGAACAAGGTTTCTTCTCTGGAAAGGCTATGGGGGATAGAAAAGCTATTAAATAGTCAACTGCGTCAGGCATTAATAGAAACAATGGAAGAACAGGATAAGCTTAAAATCCAAATTGATCAGATAGAAGCCTCAAGCAACATCTCGTGTGCAGCTCCGAGAGATAAGGGAAAAAGAAAGATAGAAAACTATGATTTAGGAAAACCTAATAAGAAGAAAGGGAAAAGAATTTGTTATCTTTGTGGATATGAGGGACACACTATTCTGTACTGTCCTGACTATAAACCAGGAGCATGTTTTGTCTGTGGAAACGAAGATCATCAGGCAAGAAGTTTTCCAAGAAATAATGCTTAGTAAATAGGTAGTATAGGTTATGTTGTGTAAGCGTGTTTAATATTATATGTGTGCTTAATATGTATGTGTAATGCATTATTATAAAACTTTTGTGCAAGTGGTGATGTAAATCCCGACTTTTGTAGTCACAATGGGATAACTGATGTTTAAAGCACGATGTGCTATGATATGTAAAATATTTTGAAAGCAATGAATGAATATGAATCAAAGTTTGAGTTATGAAACAAGTTTAATAAGTTTAAACTTATATGATAAAGTTTAGAATGTAAGTTAATTTATGGTTTTTACTTAACCAGATAATGCCGCCAAGATGTCAAACTCAAAATCAGAGAGCAAAAGAGTCTTTCAACAATGTTGAAGGACAACAACAAGTGGACCCAATGCAGCAGTTCGCAAATATGGTAGCTCAGGCTATGCAACAAGGAAACCAGCCGGATAATCACTTGGCGAATTTTAAAGATTTTAAGGCTGTAGGACCGCCAGAATTCAAAGGTACGACTGACCCTATAAAAGCCCAAACTTAGGTTAAGGAAATTGAGAAGGCGTTTATAATAGCTAGGGTAGCTGAGGGGCAGAAGACCTCTTTTGCCACCTACATGATGAAAGGCGAGGCAAATTTCTGGTGGGAAGCGAATCAGGTGAGGGCAGGAGAAGGTGTGGTAACATGGGATAGATTTAAGACTTTATTTTTCGAGAACTATTTTTCAGCTAGTATGCAGTCTAGAATGGAGGTAAAATTTCTGGAGTTGAAGTAAGGGGATATGTCAGTGGCAGAATATGCCGCAAAATTCAATGAGTTAGCTAGGTTTGCTCTGCATCAAGTCGATACGGAGGCTAGGAAGGCGAGGAGATTTGAGCTGGGATTAAAACCTTGGCTCTATAACAAGGTGGCAGTGTTGCAGATCCCAACATTTACAGCACTCATGGAGAAGGCGATAATTGCGAAAGAGGGAAGTGAGGTTATGAGCCTCTACAATAAGGAGAAGAAGAACAAGGGCAAGGTCGAGGGAGCTGAGAAGGTGAGGACTAATAGTGGAAGCAGGAGTGTTGACGGAAAAAGGAAGGGAAACTACTTTGGAAACGTGCAGGTGAAGCAAGAAGGAATTAAGAAGCAAGGGATTCAGTGCAAAACGTGTGGAAAGAACCACTCCGGAGAATGTTTAAAAGGAAAATTTGTCTGCTACAAATGCGGGCAGGAGGGCCATATCTCTCCCAACTGCCCAAATCCTAGAATGAACAGTGGTTGTTTTATTTACGGATCAATGGAGCACAGGGTGAAGGATTGTCCGAACAGGAGGGTGGAGGCAGGAAAGGAGAATACTGGTAAGGGTAGCGGAATATTAGCAATCATAGGACCGACATCATCGAACAAACCAACAAAGTCAACATCAAAGGTCTTCAACATGACGGTCCAAGACACGGTGGCAGCCGGCAATGCAGTTCCAGGTAATATTCGAATAACTTTTATTTGCGTAATTAGAAATTTTCTATTTATAGTAATTGTTTTATAAAGAAATTTGAGGGAGGAATTTGAGTTCTTTTAGGAATCAAATTTCCGTTTAATCAGAAGGACAAGCTTAATGTGAATAGTTAAAGATCGATTCGATCAATCATGATCGAGATCTACTTGCAAAGACTATGTATGCTATGTACCTAGTTATGTGTAGGTTTTAAAGCGGTGATTCCGGGGACGGAATCCTTATAAGGGAGGGTGAATGTGACAACCCGATATTTTCTATAAAAATAAATCATAAATTTTGCGTATAAATTTTTTTTTTATTATTTTAAGGATGAGGATTTGTACAAGATTATGTGTATATGTATTTATGTGGTAAATAAAAATATATTTATTACATGAATATTTACAAGTAAATTTATTGTAGAATTATTGATTATTATAAAGTGTATTTTTATAATAATTAATTTTAAGATAGAAATGTTTTTATTAATTATTTTCCATTAATATATAATCATATATTATTTAAATAATAAATGATGTGATTTTTTAGAATAAATATAATAATTATTTTATTATATGAAATTTTGTACAGATTATTAAGTTAATTATTTTACCTTAATTATTAAGGTTAAATAGAAAGGATAAATCAGATATGGAATCCAAACCCTAATTTTGGATTATTGTCAAGGTATGAGAATAATAATATTTTATTACTTATATTTTTATTTTTCAGTGCCATGAATATGTACGGTATGACCGTATTAATAATGATTGGTCAATAACGGTGTATTTTGACCAAACCCTAGTAATAATGTTAAACCCTAATTTGAGATCCAAATTAGAGTACAAGATTATTTTATAAGTGTATAATATTAATTATATCGTGTATTAATGTATTAATTAGGTAAACCCTAATTAAAACTCTGGAAACCCTAATAGCTATAATAAGTAACCCTAATTTGAAATTAGAGTTTGAGATTGTTGGTAAGTATTGATAATGTGATTAATTAGCAAGTATTATGATTACAATTATTAAATTTAGAAACCCTAAATTGTTAAACTCTAATTACTAAACTAGAACTCTAATTTAGTAATTGAAAACCCTAATAATAATTTGGTAACCCTAATTATCGAAAGAGTAAACCCTAATTGCTAAATTAGCAAAGTCAACAATAATTATATGATCTAAACCCTAATGTCCATTTGTTAGATAATTACAAACTTATTTTAATTAACAAAGTTATTATTTTAAAAATTTTAAAAACTAAAATTTAGTTATTTTATTTTATTTAATTTAATTTATTGTGCAAACCTTTGTTGAAAAATCCTATAATTTGTGCTAAACCTTAGGGTTAAACCCTAAGGGTTTGCATGATTACAATTTTGCCAATAATTGGAAAATTAAAAGACCAAAATGTCCTTTTTAGCATTAAAGAAGCTAGTTAGTAGGTTTTGACAAATTGGTGAGGTTGTTCACCAAACCTAACCACTCCATGTGATATTATTTGACAGCACCCAGCTCTAGATATCAGCATTCATGCATCATACTTGTTATATATAGAATTAAGAGAGAGAAAGTGTCATTTGTTCAATCATTTTTGTCCAACACTCAAACCTTTTCTCTCAAACACCACACCTCCAAAATTTGTTGATAATATCAGTCACAAACACAGCCCCACAAAATCCAACAACAAAACAACAACACAAAATCCGAAATTGATCATTTAAGGTATAAACCCTACTTTGAATTTCTGTCCAAAATTTGTTGTTAGATGTTGTGTTTAAGTGTTAGAATATGTTGTTAGTAGTGTCTAATGATGATCTGGGTTGCTAGATGTTAGATCCATAACATCTAGAGGCTCGGATTTGATGTTCTTAAAATTCTGGAAATTTTAAAGGAGGTGTCCGACATGCAAATGTCAGGTCATGTAGATCTTTCTATGTTTTATATTTTTGTTGTTTTAATGTTTGGTCTGGTAGTATGTTGTAAGATCTTTGCTCTGGAACTTAAATCAGGTCCAGATCTGGTATACATTAAAAGTTATAAGTGGTCAAACAGGGTTGACCGGTCACGAAAATATTTTTCTGGGCAACCCAGAAAAATTTCCAGATTTCCAGAAATTCTGACAACCATTTTTAAAGCCTTTGATCTTGCTCATGTTTGATATTTAGTCCATAATGTTGATTGTCTGTTGTAATATGACATTAGAACTACACATTCATACCTTTATATTACCCATAACATGAACATGATCGAATTTAACCCTGGTTAAAGTGCGTTGACCGTTCTGTCTTATGAAGGTTTCTGGAAAACCCAGAACCTTCATGAGAAATTTTCCAGTAGGGTTTGACCGGCATGTATCTTCATTATTTGTTGTTGTTTTGATGATTTTTGTTAATAGATCTCTTTAGTTACGTGTGGTCTACAATCTAGAACTCATAGATCACAAAAATGTTACACGATTTGCATGTAGTGGAAGCTCAAAGTTGTCATGCTGCACTGTTCTTCATTTCTGGGCAAACCCAGAAATGAAGAACAGCTCTGACAGCGAATTAAGAGGCTTAGATCTCTCTTGTGTTATGCGTTTTGATCATGTTTGTTGTTGGATCGTGTAGTCTTGTATTTGTACTACATGATCTGAGGAACAACAGACCCAGAAACATAACACACACGGAATTATTGATGGTCAAACTAGCCTACTCGGTGACTGCCTATGAATGTTCAAGAACATGAAGAACACCTATAGCGACGGTTCTGTCGCTATAGGTGGTCTTTAGCGACAGATAAATTATATTTTCCGGAAATTAATAAAAAAATAGAAAAAAATAGTTTTTAATTGTTAAAAATACAAAATAAATTATTAAAAATTATTTTAAATTCTGAAAATTAGTTTTTAATTATTTTAAAAATATTTCATAAATATTTAATATTTTTAAAATATGAAAAGTATTTAATTTATTTAATTATAATATTAAATAAATTATTTAAAAATGATTTTAATATTTGAAAAATCATTTAAAATTATATTATGATATAAAAAAATATTTTACGTTATTTTTAATAACTTTTAATATTATTTGATAATTTTCATTAATAAATTAATATTAATGATAATTAAGTTATTTATTAAATGAATTAAATAAATGAAGTAAAAATGATTTTATTATATTAAAAATCATTTTAAATAATAATAAGGTATTTAAAAATATTTGAAGTTATAAAATATAATTTTTAATATTTAAAGGTAAATTTAATTAATTAATGATTATTAATGATATTAAATTTATTTAATATTTATATTAAATAAATTAGTTTAAAAATGATTTTAATATTATAAAAATCATTTTAAATGAAAATAAAGTGTTTAAAGATATTTTAAGTTATAAAATATAACTTTTAATATTTAAGGGATATTTTCATTAATAATTTAATATTAATGATATTTAATGATTAATGATATTAAATTTATTTTATAATTATATTAAATAAATAGTTTAAAAATGGTTTTATTTATTTAAAAATCATTTAAAAAGGATGTTAATGATTTAAAAATATTTTAAGTTATAATTATGACTTTTAATATTTGGATAAATAGTTCATTAATATTTAAATATTAATGGTAATTATTTAATAATGATTTTAGATGTTTAAGAATCAATTAAAGGTAATATAAATGTTTTAAAAATATTTTGAGTTAATATACATAACTTTAATATTTTGGCAATGGTTTCATTAATAGTTTAATATTAATTAAATATTAATTATAATAGAATTGATTGATATTTAAATCATTTAATAATGATTCTGATATTTCAAAAATTATGATAAATGATAATAATTATTTAATAATTATTATAAGGCCATGAAAAATAGTGCGACTGATGTTTAAGTTATCCGTATGGATATTGAACTACGGTTTAGAGTCTTTGACTCGATATTTACCCGAAAAAGCTGTCGGTAGACCGAAATATTTTAGAAATTGATCTGGACTTAGATAATTTATTGGATATGTGTTTATTTGTGATTCAATAGTTATTAAGGTTGTGTGACAATGTGATTAGGAATGTGTTGATGTTTTCTTGTGAGTCAATGATTGTTGAACATGTGTAATAATGTGAATAGAAAATGTGCTGACTGCAATAGGCAGTGTTATGTGTAAGATATGTTGTACTAATCAGTAAAATGATCTGATTAATTATAGGTTGTGATAGAAAAGGGTAGAACTAAGTTGAGAATTGTAAGCAGCGCATCAGGCAAGTATCCTAACTTTGCATTTTCTTTATGCAATGGACAGAAGTAAGAAGTTCAGAATTATTATTATTATTAATATATAGATTGTTAAACCTATATTATATAAACCCATTGATTATCAACATGTTAGTATATGATAATTCAGTTATATATTCTGTTCGTTAATTTCTAGAAATGATTATACAAGTGTCCCCACTTGGATAATCATTGTATTTAATCACATGTTGAAACACCTTTGATATACATATATGTTGAATTATATATTATTGTTGAATAAGATAAGACCTTTGTTATGAAAACCCGACAGGTATGAACATCCCGATAATGGGAAAATTTTTATGCACCCAAGGCGGACAGAGTGAACGATAACTTCGTTCTTATACATGTAGTATTGATCAATACAGGGTACAATGGGGCTGATCACCCTCCGTGCTCGTAAGTCATGACGGTTTACAGATGAATTTCTGTTCAAACCTTTTCGAAAATGAAAACAATGTTCATAGTATGTCACAGAAACCCATGTATAGGGAATACGTAGTTTCAAAAATTTGAAAGAGGGTTACTATGATACTATTATTGGTATAGATTACTTCATAACTATTGACTGGTTGTAGAAGGGTATTATAAAGAAAACATTTAAATTTCTTTCAGCTTATATATATATAATACTTGCTGGGCACTCAAATGCTCATGCTTGTTTAATTTAAATGTTTTTCAGCTAAGTGTGAAGAACCAGAAGGCTCATGCCGAAACAAGGGAAAGGAAAAGTTAACCAAATAAGATTTGTGGTACTGTTTGTAATAGTTTTAGATTATGACGACTATGATATTTAAATATCTAATATCATGTAATGAATGACTAAAGGTTACGTACTTGGGAGAAAGACTATGATGTATATGTAAATTTTAAGTTAAGTTTTAAATTATTGTTAATATTATTAGTATTATTCCACTCATAGAAATGGTATCGTGAAGTACCGAGTTCGGGTTTCAAGTATCTGAGTTCGGGGGCCTCACAGATCATATCCCTAAGCTTTGATACCAACTATGACGCCCCCAAAATAGATATAAATCACCTATCTTGAGTCGCCAAATACATGGTACAAAATTCAAATACAACTTAATTATACAACAGTCGTGTAAAATATGACAAAACATATGTTGTGAGTTTTAATACAAATATTGTCATCTAGACAATATCCACACTCAATTGAGTACTCATTACATTTATTATCATACTATTTAACAGAATAGTGAGGACTACTAATGCTATTATCTGGACCGTCACTCCGTTCCCTGACTAGTCCCTACTACGTTCTCATTTCCTGAAGAGAACAATGAAAGTAAAAGGGTGAGCTCAACTAGCTCAGTAAGAAATATTATGACTAAGATAATACATAATAAATTATCGTTAGCCTTCAACGATGTTAAACGATGTTAAACTGATAAAATATAACAAACATCTAGTTTAACTGCAGCGGAACAAGCAATCCATTAAAAGAGTAAAGTAGAGAATAAAATCTACTATCTTTTATGATTTAAAAGGTTTTTCATCACTTTTATCGCTGGGACTCAGCTTAATAATCCATATCATCCCTGCAGTACGGCCAAGGATATTCATTAGTATCACAACCACAAATTCTCCATATACTACGGGCCAAGGATATTCGTGTATTCATCAATGGTCATGATCTTGCCAACAACTATCCATCAATGCACTACGGGCCAATGAGGACTTTTACCGCATCATTTGTAACATTATGGTCATGATTATATCGATTAATCCATAGTCATAATCATACAAAGTCCATCTATGCACTACAGACCACATATGACTTTCAACATAATATAAACATGAGGATGATGACAATGATATAAGAATTCAATAAAACAAGTTCAAGAATTAATTTATCCAGGAACTAATAACGTCCAAACTGTCAACATGATACTTCTGTGTAGAGTAAAATTCAAGAATACTGAGAAGAATATTTCCATGAAAAAATATTGGATGAAGCGCAAATATCAAGGATATTCCACTAATTTCATGGAGTATAGAAGTCAAAACTTTAACCAACTGAGTATAATAAAGAATGGAATAACAAAAGAAATCACCAGGCATGCGATAGACCGCATAGACAGGTTATTCCAACGGAATAATAAATAACGGAACCAGGACATGCGTAAATGCACAGACAGGATATTCCAACAGAATAATAAATAATTGAACCAAGTCAGACAAAATTTGCACCAATAGGATGTTCCAACAGAATAATAAATAACAGAACTAGCTCATGCCTAAACGCACAGACAGGATGTTCTAATATAATAATAAAGAATGGAATAACAGAAGAATTTTACCATGTATGCGGTACTTCGCATAGACAGGTTATTCCAACATAATGTTAAAGAATAGAATAACAGACGAATTTCACGATGTATGCGGTACTTCTCACAGACAGGTTATTCCAACATAATGATAAAGAATGGAATAACAGAAGAATTTCACCAAGTATAGGGTAGTCCGCGTATACATGTTATTCCAACAGAATAATAAGGAATGGAATAAAAGAAGAATTTCACCAAGTATAAGATAGTTCACGTATACTGGTTATTCCAACAAAATTGTAACGCCAGAGAAAATCGGATTTTTATGACAATTAAATTTTTTATTTGATTTTGTGAATTAAATGAATTTAATTGATCTATTTCGTGAGTAGCTATGTGAAGGTCATTCTATGACTTAGAATGTGCTAATGTGGTTAGTAATCTGGCTACGTGCTAGAATTAATTGATTAGAATTTTCAAGACGAAAATAAATGTTTTCCGAGAAATTTCTGTAAAAACACTATTCATTCGTTTCTCTTCGGGGAATTATTTTGAAATTCTAAGAAATGTGTAATGATAGAATATCGAGATAAGATGAAATATCTAATAATATTTCATTTATAGAAAACGGAGTTTTCGCCTGCGGACTTAAAACATAAGGGTTGAGTATAATGATTTTCGAGAAGGAAATGAAATGCGTGGAAAGAATTGATTTACGGTTAAAGCGGGTGTTATAAAATTATGATACTATTTAGTATCTATGTATAATACGATGAGTTAATATGAAGTACAATACGATTTTTGTATGAGTATTATACGGGAAGAATACGTGAATTATACGTATAGAATACAATTCATTTTTGGGAATTAAGTTAAGACTTAATGTTAATTCATTTGGGTTGGATTATGTTTAGTCCAATCAATTGAATGAGCAAGCCCAAGGGATTAGTTGGTTAGGCCCAATTCAAGGCCCATTATTAGAATGGTTAAGCACAATGCAAGAAAACCGAACCGTGGATCGATCCGGTGGATCACCGAATGGGTAAAACCCATGGGGCAACTGTGACAACCCGAGAAATTAGACAATTTATGAAAATCTTAAATGATTGATTTAAGGTTAAATAATAGACCTAGACAGAAAATAAGTATATGCGTTTGATGTTATTAGGATTGAATTTTGAGGATTTCAAAATTCGGTGAAGGATATAGGTAAATTATTCAGGATTAAGGATTTATGTAAATATACTCTGTGTATATGGTTAATGATGTGTTCAGAATGTGGTTAAGGGTCATGGGTTGATCAGATAAATTATATATGTGACAAACCCTAAGTTTATATTAAGAACGACAACGTTCAGTTAGAAAATCCTAACGTCTAATAAGAAACCCTAGAAATCGGTTCTGAAAACCCTAGTTTCAGTTCCGGGAAATCCGAAATCCTAAATCGGATATTGAAAACCCAAGATTGGGAATGCAATGTACGTACAAGGTTAAACGTCATTAATATTAAATTAATTAGGGAAAACCCTAATAAATTATCTAAAATCTTAATTGATTATTTGAAAACCCTAATACCAGATCTGAAAACCCTAATTTCAGATTCTGATAAAATGAAACCCTAATCTGGGAATATAACGGAGAATTTTAATGCTAGAGTGCTAATAATTAAGTATTAATTAGGGTAAAGGTTAATTAATTAAAAAACCCTAATTTTCAATTTTTGGAACCCAAATTGTTCCGTCAGAAACCCTAATGCTCAGTTGTGGATTTAATTGCTATATTAGCAATGTTAATTAGGGAATATATATCCTAATTGTCAAGTTATTAGAAACCCTAATCTAATTAGGAAATCTAATTTTTAAAATTGAAATATTATTTTCCTATTTAAAACCATAAAATGTGGTTTTGAGACCTAATATACAAATTTGACCCTAAGTGCTAAATTAGCAATTTTAATTAGGATAAATTAGTCCTAATTAGCAAGATTGATTTATGATTAGGAAATTATGATATAATTAGGAAGCCCTAATTATAATTTAGAAATCAAAATTTTCTATTTTAAATTTAATTAGAGAATTTTTTAAATCAAAGTTGCTAAATATTTAAGGGTTAAAATCTGAACCCTAAAGGGTTAAACCTTAAATCCTAAAATGTCCAAACCCTAAACCCTAAGGGTTTCATCAAATACAAATTCTAGAAATTAAGGAAATGACCATAATGCCCCTTGTTGCATTATTGGAAATAATTGATGAATCTAGCAATAATTGAGTGGTTGAACCACTCCACCAACTCCACATGCTACAAATCCAACAACTCAGCCTATTATAGCAGCTACAACATGCTATCAAGCATTATATAAATGGATTTGGAGAGAGAAAGTGCCCAACATATAGCCAAATTCAATTTTGCTCTTACCAACTCCCCTTCTCTCTCACCAAACCAACGAAATTCCAATATTATTTCAGTCTCAATTCAAGCCCCACGTGTACCAGAAACAGATCAAAGGATCAAAATCAAAAATCAAAGCTAAAAGGTATAAAAAAACCCTAATCTAGAAATCCTTTGATTTTATGTTATTTGTTGTAATTGATTTGTCAAAGTTGTGTAATAGGGTGTCAATTGATGGTCTGGGTTGATTAATCATGAATCCATAACATCAAAGTGCACGATTTTGAATTTTTAGCAAATCTGGTAAATGGAAAAATTTTCGTCTGACAGCTATATGTCAGACACCATAGATCCGTGTGTATTATGTGTTTTTGATGTTTAAAGCTTGTAACATGTAGTCTGTTATGTGGTATTTAAGATGCAAAAAGAATCAAGTCCATATCTGTTGTAGATCGAGAGTTATTATGGGTCAAACCTCGTTGACCGAACATGGTTTCTGGAATCTGGGCATCCCAGATTTGCCCAGATGGTAAGACAAGCGACTTTAGAGCCTTTGATCTTCATGCTGACAAGTGTTTTGGCAACGTTTGTGTTATGGACATGTCGTATGGTACAAGGACTACAACATTAATCCTTTAGAACACCTTGATCTTGCATATAAATAAAGTTGTAATCAGTCAAACAAGCGTTGACCGACTGACTAGGTAAAATTCTGGGAAACCCAGAATTCGCCCAGAACAGTTTCTGGTCTCTACTTTGATCGGCTAGATCTTAAACATGTGATGTTAATTTGATGATCTAATGATATAGAATTGTATTCTGACATTTATTCTACAATAGTGAACCCCTAGATCACATAAATCGGACTTAGAAGGAAAGTTATAAGGAGCCAAAGTGGGTACCTTCGATTCTGGTAAACCCAGAAAAACGAAGAACACATCTTACAGAATGTTTGGGAGCCTTGATCTCTCGGTTATGGTGTTGTTTAGCTACGAAACTTTTTATGTAGTTGTAGTATTACATAAATACTACAACATGAAATGAATACTAAGCCCAGAAATACATTATCCTAAGAAATACAACCGATCAAACCAAGCCCCTCGGCTTCTGACAGATTTTCTGGAAATCTTCAAGAACATCTATAGCGATAGAAAGTGTCGATAAAGCCCTTTAGTGACAGTTTGTTTTCTATTTTCCGGAAAATTAATTAAAAATAGCAAAAAATGATTTTTAATTATTAAAAATACATAATACATTATGAAAAATTATTTTAAAGTCTGAAAAATAGTTTTTAATTATTTTAAGTATATTTTGAAAATATTTAATGTTTTTGGAATATAAATGGTATTTATTTATTTAATTATAATATTAAATAAAATATAACTTTTGATATTTTGGCATGAAAATATTAATATTTTAATATTAATAGCAATTATCGGATAATGGATTTAATTGTTGGAAAATCATATAAAAATGATTTTAAAGTATTAAAAATACTTTGTCATATTATAATTATATTATAATATTATGTAATGATTTTTATTAATATTTTATATTAAATGAATATTAATAATTAAGGTATTATGTTGTATTTAATTCATTTAAATACGGTTTTAAGGATTGAAAAATGTTGATAAATGGTAATAATTATCCGAAAATTTTTACGAGCCTATGAAAAATGTTTTGTCTGATTAGAAATTATCTGTGATAATTGTTAAGTGGTTAGACAGAGTTTAATTGAACTTAAACTCGATAAAAGTCCGACTAGACCGTCGGGATGTTAGAATTGTGTGGGATTCAACTCAGACTGCAATAGTTTGACTTGATACCTAGTCTTATGTGTGTTATAGACTGATAGGCTTATGTGTTATGTGTTAGGTTATTCTGTGGATATAAATATAACAGTATTATACTGTGATGATATTATTCTAATTATTGGAGATCTATATTACTAATATTAGGTCTTCGGGGTAAAGCGTTATTAAATTGCGTTGCGGTAATCAACGGTTCAGGCAAGTTTCTTTGTACTTAACTTTAATAAGAGTATTTTATTCAAGCTTATGGTTAATCATTGCTGATAGCCACGAAAATTGTATTACGTACATCTTGCATGTATAAGTCAGGTATGAAAGGCTGATCACCTTCATTACCAGTTGGTTCAGAAATGTTTGTTCATGTAAAATACTTGTTCAGTCAAAAATTTGTTCGTGCTAGTTCTCAATTATATTGATGAATTATAGCAAGCTCATTATTCATACTCTTCAATCATGATATATCGTTATATTGTTGTATATAAACTTGTTGGGCAACTTTCATGCCCACCCTTGCTATATCATGATAAAACATTGCAGATAAGGCGAACGTGTTCGGATACAGAAAAAGGTTAATGCCAACTTCAGATTGGGATAAAATGTACGGCTAGTTTGTAATAGTTTATTTTGATAAATATTGTTGTGTAATAGATATTTTATGAATGGTGTATAAGTTAAGGTTACTCGACCTTGGGGAATAGTGTGTAATGTAATGTATAAATAATTTATGTTTATATCTTCCGCAAATAGTTATAGAAATAGTATACCGGATCCGCGACGATTAGGGGCCTGGATTCGGGGCTGCCACAGTTGGTATCAAAGCTGTTGGTTATGAAGCTTAGGTAGGAATACCTGAGACCAATAACCGCAGTGATTAGGATTAAGTACTAACTCAAGTCGAGTTAGTGTGTCGGTAAGATTCAAAGATGAATCTCGGCGAGTGTAAAGACACAGAGTTCCCTAACTCAGATAATACAGTTGAACAGTAATGGTGAATAGATCGAGTCTAAAAGACTGAAAGTACAGGGATAGAAGATCGTAAAACAAAATGATCATAGTTCATGGAATTGAATCGTAATGTATACGATAAGATCACCATGTGATCTGATAAGGTTATGATAGCCAGAAAGAATCAATCTGATGATTGAAAAGTTTATAGCAAGTTGTTGTGTATCAGTTGTACTATGAAATTGTACTATGAAAACTCATGAAAGAGTTATGGATTATGAATACGAATTGAATTCGTATTGAAAAAAAAGGTGTTAAGATTAGGTGGGGATTTCAATGAGGACTTATGTCGGCAGCTGAGTTGTATGATTCCTTATATTGGCGGGGAATTTGTACTTGGTTTTAGAATCACTTAGCTTCCTGGTCGATGTAGTGGTTAAGTTGATCAATTCTTTGTATGGGCGGGGAAATGTCCGCTTAGCTTTCTATATTGATTAGTGGCCGAGTTTGGTTTGACAACCACTTAGTTTCTGGCATTGAAAATCATTGAAATGTTGTGTCGCGCTATTTGCTATATGCGTGTTAAGAGGGTGATTCCTTTCTCATGTGTATAACAAATAGATAGGTCATAGGTAGAGGGCATAGGGTTAAGTGCGAGTTCTTAAACTCATACTTATGTGACATTCTTGACTAATAATTATATGAAATGTTTATGAACCCCTCAGCGAATGGACGCCAAAGGTCTGTCTAGGGTAAGTTCGTAAACTCATATAATTGTGGTCAGGTTATGAACTCATAAGTGTGGTTTTATGAACTGGGTATAGTTGTGTGTGAATGGAGTGTTAAGAATTATAGGAACAGATAGATTGTTAAGCATATGATCATTAGTGGAGATTTAGGTTTTCCTAAACCCCTAGCTTTGCTAAACTTCAATTTTTGACATCAAGCTAAATACGCATTATGTGCCTTTTAAAAAAAATTGTTTTTATTTATCACTTATGTACAATGTGACCTGGTGCAGAGATGATAAAAAAATGATGGAGTTATCAATGCAGAATTACTTGGTGTTGGATGTGATCTAAGAATCGTCAGCCCACTACAGTATGATGTAGTATGACAAAATCATCAAATGACGAAATCCTCAATGGACTGTAAATACATTGCGGCATCATGACGTCATTCTCAAAAATGTTTTATTGAAAGAAATTTCCCAAACCAAATTGTTTTCCTGTGGAATCAAATAAGACTGAGGTAAAAATTTTGTGCCTTTGGCAGTGATGGGAAAACAGATAAAATCTGTACTTGGCCAGTACAGGGCATATCGGGCTAATCACCCTTTGTGTCCGTAAGTAATGACGGTTTGCGGATGAATTTCCATAAAAACTTTGCGAAAATGAAAAACAAACAGTCTATACGATTCCTCAGCACAGTTTTAAAATTTTTACCCTTGTGAGTGGTGTATTGGGTAGCATGTGAAATATGTGTGAATGATGTAAGGTGCGCGGTGTAAGGTGTAAGGTGAATTTCGGGGACAAAATTCTTAGAAGGAGGGGTGAATGTGACAACCCGAGAAATTAGAAAATTTATGAAAATCTTAAATGATAGATTTAAGGTTAAATAATAGACCTAGACAGAAAATAAGTGTATGTGTTTGATGTTATTGGGATTGAATTTTGAGGATTTCAAAATTCGGTGAAAGATATAGGTGAATTATTCAGGATTAAGGATTTATGTAAATATGCTCTGTGTATATGGTTAATGATGTGTTCAGAATGTGGTTAAGGGTCATGGGTTGATCAGATAAATTATATTTGTGAAAAACCCTAAGTTTATATTAAGAACGACAACGTTCAGTTAGAAAACCTTAACGTCTAATAAGAAACCCTAGAAATCGGTTCTAAAAACCCTAGTTTCAGTTCCGAGAAATCCGAAATCCTAAATCGGATATTGAAAACCCTATATTGGGAATGCAATGTATGTACAAGGTTAAACGTCATTAATATTAAATTAATTAGGGAAAACCCTAATGAATTATCTAAAATCTTAATTGATTATTTGAAAACCCTAATACCAGATCTGAAAAGCCTAATTTCAGATTCTGATAAAATGAAACCCTAATCTGGGAATATAACGGAGAATTTTTATGCTAGAGTGCTAATAATTAAGTATTAATTAGGGTAAAGGTTAATTAATTAAAAAACCCTAATTTCCAATTTTTGGAACCCAAATTGTTCCGTCAGAAACCCTAATGCTCAGTTGTGGATTTAATTGCTATATTAGCAATGTTAATTAGGAAATATATATCCTAATTGTCAAGTTATTAGAAACCCTAATCTAATTAGGAAATCTAATTTTTAAAATTTAAATATTATTTTCCTATTTAAAACCTTAAAATGTGGTTTTGAGACCTAATATACAAATTTGACCCTAAGTGCTAAATTAGCAATTTTAATTAGGATAAATTAGTCCTAATTAGCAAGATTGATTTATGATTAGGAAATTATGATATAATTAGGAAGCCCTAATTATAATTTAGAAATCAAAATTTTTTATTTTAAATTTTATTAGAGAATTTTTAAAATCCAAGTTGCTAAATATTTAAGGGTTAAAATCTAAACCCTAAAGGCTTAAACCCTAAACCCTAAAATGTCCAAAACCTAAACCCTAAGGGTTTCATCATATACAAATTCTAGAAATTAAGGAAATGACTATAATGCCCCTTGTTGCATTATTGGAAATAATTGATGAATATAGCAATAATTGAGTGGTTGAACCACTCCACCAACTCCACATGCTACAAATCCAACAACTCAGCCTATTATAGCAGCTACAACATGCTATCAAGCATTATATAAATGGATTTGGAGAGAGAAAGTTCCCAAAATATAGCCAAATTCAATTTTGCTCTTACCAACTCCCCTTCTCTGTCACCAAACCCACGAAATTCCAATATTATTTCAGTCTCAATTCAAGCCCCACGTGTACCAGAAACAGATCAAAGGATCAAAATCAAAAATCAAAGCTAAAAGGTTTAAAAAAAACCCCTAATCTAGAAATCCTTTGATTTTATGTTATTTATTGTAATTGATTTGTCAAAGTTGTGTAATAGGGTGTCAATTGATGGTCTGGGTTGATTAATCATGAACCCATAACATCAAAGTGCACGATTTTGAATTTTTAGCAAATCTGGTAAATGGAAAAATTTTCGTCTAACAGCTATATGTCAGACACCATAGATCCGTGTGTATTATGTGTTTTTGATGTTTAAAGCTTGTAACATGTAGTCAGTTATGTGGTATTTAAGATGCAAAAAGAATCAAGTCCATATCTGTTGTAGATCGAGAGTTATTATGGGTCAAACCGCGTTGACCGAACATGGTTTCTGGAATCTGGGCATCCCAGATTTTCCCAGATGGTCTGACAAGCGACTTTAGAGCCTTTGATCTTCCTACTGACAAGTGTTTTGGCAACGATTGTGTTATGGACATGTCGTATGGTACAAGAACTACAACATCAATCCTTTAGAACACCTAGATCTTGCATATAAATAAAGTTGTAATCAGTCAAACAAGCGTTGACCGACTGACTGGGTAAAATTCTGGGAAACCCAGAATTCGCCCAGAAAAGTTTCTGGTCTCTACTTTGACCGGATAGATCTTATACATGTGATGTTAATTTGATGATCTAATGATATAGAATTGTATTCTGACATTTATTCTACAATAGTGAACCCCTAGATCACATAAATCGGACTTAGAATAAAAGTTATAAGTACCCAAAGTGGGTACCTTCGATTCTGGTAAACCCAGAAAAACGAAGAACACATCTGATAGAAAGTTTGGGTGCCTTGATCTCTCGGTTATGGTGTTGTTTAGCCACGAAACTTGTTATGTAGTTGTAGTATTACATAAATACTACAACATGAAATCAATAGCAAGCCCAGAAACACATTATCCTAAGAAATACAACCGGTCAAACCAAGCCCCTCAGCTTCTAACAGATTTTTGGGAAATCTTCAAGAACATTTATAGCGACAGAAAGTGTCGCTATTGCCCTTTAGTGACAGTTTATTTCCCATTTTCCGGAAAATTAATTAAAACTAGCAAAAATGGTTTTTAATTATTAAAAATACATAATAAATTATGAAAAATTATTTTAAAGTCTGAAAAATAGTTTTTAATTATTTTAAGTATATTTTGAAAATATTTAATGTTTTTGGAATATAAATGTTATTTATTTATTTAATTATAATATTAAATAAATTATTTAAAAATAATTTTAAATCATGAAAAATTATTTTATGGTATAAGAAAATATTTTAAGTTATTTTTGATGACTTTTAATATTTTGTGATGAAATTCATTAATTAATCAATATTAATGATAATTAGTTTATTTAATAGATATATTAAATAAATTATGGAAAAATAGTATTAATAATTTAAAAATCATAAAAAATTGATTTAAGTGTTATAAAAATATTTTAAGTTATAAAATGTAGCTTTTGATATTTTGGCATGAAAATATTAATATTTTAATATTAATAGCAATTATCGAATAATGGATTTAATTGTTGGAAAATCATATAAAAATGATTTTAAAGTATTAAAAATACTTTGTGATATTATAATTATATTATAATATTATGTAATAATTTTCATTAATATTTTATATTAAAAGAATATTAATAATTAAGGTAATATGTTGTATTTAATTCATTTAAATACGGTTTTAAGGATTGAAAAATGTTAATAAATGGTAATAATTATCCGAAAATTTTTACGAGCCTAGGAAAAATGTTTTGTCTGATTAAAATTTATCTGTGATAATTGTTAAGTGGTTAGACAGAGTTTAATTGAACTTAAACTCGATAAAAGTCCGACTAGACCGTCGGGATGTTAGAATTGTGTGGGGTTCAACTCAGACTGCAATAGTTTGACTTGATACCTAGTCTTATGTGTGTTATAGACTGATAGGCTTATTTGTTATGTGTTAGGTTATTCTGTGGATATAAATATAACAGTATTATACTATGATGATATTATTCTAATTATTGGAGATCTATATTATTAATATTAGGTCTTCGGGGTAAAGCGTTATTAAATTGCGTTGCGGTAATCAACGGTTCAGGCAAGTTTCTTTGTACTTAACTTTAATAAGAGTGTTTTATTCAAACTTATGGTTAATCATTGCTGATTGTCACGAAAATCGTATTTTGTACATCTTCCATGTATAAGTCAGGTATGAAAGGCTGATCACCTTCATTACCAGTTGGTTCAGAAATGTTTGTTCATGTATAATACTTGTTCAGTCAAAAATTTGTTCGTGCTAGTTCTCAATTATATTGATGAATTATAGCAAGCTCATTATTCATACTCTTCGATCATGATATATCGTTATATTATTGTATATAAACTTGCTGGGTAACTTTCATGCTCACCCTTGCTATATCATGATAAAACATTACAGATAAGGCGAACGTGTTCGGATACAGGAAAAGGTTAATGCCAAGTTCAGCTTGGGATAAAATGTGCGGCTAGTTTGTAATAGTTTATTTTGATAAATATTGTTGTGTAATAGATATTTTATGAATGGTGTATAAGTTAAGGTTACTCGACCTTGGGGAATAGTGTGTAATGTAATGTATAAATAATTTATGTTTATATCTTCCGCAAATAGTTATAGAAATAGTATACCGGATCCGCGGCGATTAGGGGCCTGGATTCGGGGCTGCCACAGTTGGTATCAAAGGTGTTGGTTATGAAGCTTAGGTAGGAATACCTGAGACCAATAACCGCAGTGATTAAGATTAAGTACTAACTCAAGTCGAGTTAGTGTGTCGGTAAGATTCAAAGATGAATCTCGGCGAGTGTAAAGACACAGAGTTCTCTAACTCTGATAATAAAGTTGAACAGTAAAGGTGAATAGATCGAGTCTAAAAGACTGAAAGTGCAGGGATAGAAGATCGTAAAACAAAACGATCATAGTGCATGGAATTGAATCGTAATGTATACGATAAGATCACCCTGTGATCTGATAAGGTTATGATAGCCAGAAAGAATCAATCTGATGATTGAAAAGTTTACAGCAAGATGCTGTGTATCAGTAGTACAATGAAATTATACTATGAAAACTCATGAAAGAGTTATGGATTATGAATACGAATTGAATTCGTATTAAAAAAAGGTGTTAAGATTAGGTGGGGATTTCAATGAGGACTTATGTCGGCAGCTGAGTTGTATGATTCCTTGTATGGGCGGGGAATTTGTACTTGGTTTTAGAATCACTTAGCTTCCTGGTCGATGTAGTGGTTAGGTTGATCAATTCTTTGTATGGGCGGGGAATTTTCCACTTAGCTTTCTATATTGATTAGTGGCCGAGTTTGGTTTGACAACCACTTAGTTTCTGGCATTGATAATCATTGAAATGTTGTGTCGTGCTATTTGCTATATGCGTGTTAAGAGGGTGATTCCTTTCTCATGTGTATAACAAATAGATAGGTCATAAATAGAGGACATAGGTTAAGTGCGAGTTCTTAAACTCATACTTATGTGACATTCTTGACTAATAGTTATATGAAATGTTTATGAACCCCTCAGCGAATGGACGCCAAAGGTCTGTCTAGGGTAAGTTCGTAAACTCATATAATTGTGGCCAGGTTATGAGCTCATAAGTGTGGTTTTATGAACTAGGTATAGTTATGTGTGAATGGAGTGTTAAGAATTATAGGAACAGATAGATTGTTAAGCATATGATCATTAGTGGAGATTTAGATTTTCCTAAACCCCTAGCTTTGCTAAACTTCAATTTTTGACATCAAGCTAAATACGCACTATGTGCCTTTTAAAAAAAATTGTTTTTATTTATCACTTATGTACCATGTGACCTGGTGCAGAGATGATAAAAATGATGGAGTTATCAATGCAGAATTACTTGGTGTTTGATGTGATCTAAGGATCGTAAGGCCACTACAGTATGATGTAGTATGACAAAATCACCAAATGACAAAATCCTCAACGGACTGTAAATACAGTGCGGCATCATGACGTCATTCTCAAAAAATGTTTTATTGAAAGAAATTTCGCAAACCAAATTGTTTTCCTGTGGAATCAAATAAGACTGAGGTAAAATTTTTGTGCCTTTGGCAGTGATGGGAAAACAGATAAAATCAGTACTTGGCCGGTACAGGGCATATCGGGCTAATCACCCTTTGTGTCCGTAAGTAATGACAGTTTGTGGATGAATTTCCATAAAACCTTTGCGAAAATGAAAAACAAACAGTCTATACGATTCCTCAGCACAGTTTTAAAATTTTTACCCTTGTGAGTGGTGTATTGGGTAGCATGTGAAATATGTGTGAATGATGTAAGGTGCGCGGTGTAAGGTGTAAGGTGTAAGTTGAATTTCGGGGACAAAATTCTTAGAAGGAGGGGTGAATGTGACAACCCGAGAAATTAGAAAATTTATGAAAATCTTAAATGATTGATTTAAGGTTAAATAATAGACCTAGACAGAAAATAAGTGTATGCGTTTGATGTTATTGGGATTGAATTTTGAGGATTTCAAAATTCAATGAAGGATATAAGTGAATTATTCATGATTAAGGATTTATGTAAATATGCTCTGTGTATATGGTTAATGATGTGTTCAGAATGTGGTTAAGGGTCATGGGTTGATCAGATAAATTATATCTGTGACAAACCCTAAGTTTATATTAAGAACGACAACGTTCAGTTAGAAAACCCTAACATCTAATAAGAAACCCTAGAAATCGGTTCTAAAAACCCTAGTTTCAGTTCCGGGAAATTCGAAATCCTAAATCGAATATTGAAAACCCTAGATTGGGAATGCAATGTATGTACAAGGTTAAACGTCATTAATATTAAATTAATTAGGGAAAACCCTAATGAATTATCTAAAATCTTAATTGATTATTTGAAAACCCTAATACCAGATCTGAAAACCCTAATTTTAGATTCTGATAAAATAAAACCCTAATCTGGGAATATAACGGAGAATTTTAATGCTAGAGTGCTAATAATTAAGTATTAATTAGGTTAAGGTTAATTAATTAAAAAAATCCTAATTTCCAATTTTTGGAACCCAAATTATTCCGTTAGAAACCCTAATGCTCAGTTGTGGATTTAATTGCTATATTAGCAATGTTAATTAGGAAATATATATCCTAATTGTCAAGTTATTAGAAACCCTAATCTAATTAGGAAATCTAATTTTTAAAATTGAAATATTATTTTCCTATTTTAAACCTTAAAATGTGGTTTTGAGACCTAATATACAAATTTTACCCTAAGTGCTAAATTAGCAATTTTAATTAGGATAAATTAGTCCTAATTAGCAAGATTGATTTATGATTAGGAAATTATGATATATTTAGGAAGCCCTAATTATAATTTAGAAATCAAAATTTTCTATTTTAAATTTAATTAGAGAATTTTTAAAATCCAAATTGCTAAATATTTAAGGGTTAAAATCTAAACCCTAAAGGGTTAAACCCTAAACCCTAAAATGTCCAAACCTTAAACCCTAACGGTTTCGTCAAATACAAATTCTAAAAATTAAGGAAATGATCATAATGCCCCTTGTTGCTTTATTGGAAATAATTGATGAATCTAGCAATAATTGAGTAGTTGAACCACTCCACCAACTCCACATGCTACAAATCCAACAACTCAGCCTATTATAGCAGCTACAACATGCTATCAAGCATTATAAAAATGGATTTGGAGAGAGAAAGTGCCCAAAATATAGCCAAATTCAATTTTGCTCTTACCAACTCCCCTTCTCTCTCACCAAACCCACGAAATTCCAATATTATTTCAGTCTAAATTCAAACCCCACGTGTACCAGAAACAGATCAAAGGATCAAATCAAAAATCAAAGCTAAAAGGTATAAAAAAAACCCTAATCTAGAAATCCTTTGATTTTATGTTATTTGTTGTAATTGGTTTTTTCAAAGTTGTGTAATAGGGTGTCAATTGATGGTCTGGGTTGATTAATCATGAACCCATAACATCAAAGTGCACGATTTTGAATTTTTAGCAAATCTGGTAAATGGAAAAATTTTCGTCTGACAGCTATATGTCAGACACCATAGATCCGTGTGTATTATGTGTTTTTGATGTTTAAAGTTTGTAACATGTAGTCTGTTATGTGGTATTTAAGATGCAAAAAGAATTAAGTCCATATTTGTTGTAGATCGAGAGTTATTATGGGTCAAACCTCGTTGACCGAACATGGTTTCTGGAATCTGGGCATCCCAGATTTGCCCAGATGGTCTGACAAGCGACTTTAGAGCCTTTGATCTTCCTACTGACAAGTGTTTTGGCAACGTTTGTGTTATGGACATGTCGTATGGTACAAGGACTACAACATCAATCCTTTAGAACACCTAGATCTTGCATATAAATAAAGTTGTAATCAGTCAAACAAGCGTTGACCGACTGACTGGGTCAAATTCTGGGAAACCCAGAATTCGCGAAGAACAGTTTCTGGTCTCTACTTTGACCGGCTACATCTTATACATGTGATGTTAATTTGATAATCTAATGATATAGAATTGTATTCTGACATTTATTCTACAATAGTGAACCCCTAGATCACATAAATCGGACTTAGAATGAAAGTTATAAGGACCCAAAGTGGGTACCTTCGATTTTGGCAAACCCAGAAAAACAAAGAACACATCTGACAGAATGTTTGGGAGCCTTGATCTCTCGGTTATGATGTTGTTTAGCCACGAAACTTTCTATGTAGTTGTAGTATTACATAAATACTACAACATTAAATCAATAGCAAGCCCAGAAACACATTATCGTAAGAAATACAACCGGTCAAACCAAGCCCCTCGGCTTCTGACAGATTTTCGGGAAATCTTCAATAACATATATAGCGACAGAAAGTGTCGCTAAAGCCCTTTAGTGACAGTTTATTTTCTATTTTCTGAAAAATTAATTAAAAATAGCAAAAAATGGTTTTTAATTATTAAAAATACATAATAAATTATGAAAAATTATTTTAAAGTCTGACAAATAGTTTTTAATTATTTTAAGTATATTTTGAAAATATTTAATGTTTTTGGAATATAAATGGTATTTATTTATTTAATTATAATATTAAATAAATTATTTAAAAATAATTTTAATTCATGAAAAATCATGAAAAATTATTTTATGGTATAAGAAAATATTTTAAGTTATTTTTGATGACTTTTAATATTTTGTGATGAAATTCATTAATTAATCAATATTAATGATAATTAGTTTATTTAATAGATATATTAAATAAATTATGGAGAAATAGTATTAATGATTTAAAAATCATACAAAATTGATTTAAGTGTTATAAAAATATTTTAAGTTATAAAATGTAACTTTTGATATTTTGGCATGAAAATATTAATATTTTAATATTAATAGTAATTATCGGATAATGGATTTAATTGTTGGAAAATCATATAAAAATAATTTTAAAGTATTAAAAATACTTTGTGATATTATAATTATATTATAATATTATGTAATGATTTTCATTAAAATTTTATATTAAATGAATATTAATAATTAAGGTATTATGTTGTATTTAATTCATTTAAATAAGGTTTTAAGGATTGAAAAATGTTGATAAATGGTAATAATTATCCGTAAATTTTTACGAGCCTAGGAAAAATGTTTTGTCTGATTAGAAATTATCTGTGATAATTGTTAAGTGGTTAGACAGAGTTTAATTGAACTTAAACTCGATAAAAGTCTGACTAGACCGTCGGGATGTTAGAATTGTGTCGGGTTCAACTCAGACTGCAATAGTTTGACTTGATACCTAGTCTTATGTGTGTTATGGACTGATAGGCTTATGTGTTATGTGTTAGGTTATTCTGTGGATATAAATATAACAGTATTATACTGTGATGATATTATTCTAATTATTGGAGATCTATATTACTAATATTAGGTCTTCGGGGTAAAGCGTTATTAAATTGCGTTGCGGTAATCAACGGTTCAGGCAAGTTTCTTTGTACTTAACTCTAATAAGATTATTTTATTCAAGCTTATGGTTAATCATTGCTGATTGCCACGAAAATTGTATTCTGTAAATCTTGCATGTATAAGTCAGGTATGAAAGGCTGATCACCTTCATTACCAGTTGGTTCAGAAATGTTTGTTCATGTATAATACTTGTTCAGTCAAAAATTTATTCGTGCTAGTTCTCAATTATATTGATGAATTATAGCAAGCTCATTATTCATACTCTTTAATCATGATATATCGTTATATTGTTGTATATAAACTTGCTGGGAAACTTTCATGCTCACCCTTGCTATATAATGATAAAACATTGCAGATAAGGCGAACGTGTTCGGATACAGGAAAAGGTTAATGCCAAGTTCAGCTTGGGATAAAATGTGCGGCTAGTTTGTAATAGTTTATTTTGATAAATATTGTTGTGTAATAGATATTTTATGAATGGTGTATAAGTTAAGGTTACTCGACCTTGGGGAATAGTGTGTAATGTAATGTATAAACAATTTATGTTTATATCTTCCGCAAATAGTTATAGAAATAGTATACCGGATCCGCGGCGATTAGGGGCCTGGATTCGGGGCTGCCACAGCAACCTATGGGGATAACCCATGGGCAAGGGTGGGTCGTCCCTTGGTGTGCAAGGCAAGATTTATGCTTGGTCATCAAGCATTTTACTTGGTGACCAAGTGTGAATAGTAAGGAGGTGGGTTGTTTATTGTCTAGATTGCCCTCCATTTCATTTTCTATAAATAGAAAGCCAAGGCTGGTCATTTGGGAATTTTTCAATTGTCCAACCTAGATTATTTGAGAGAGAAAGAGAGCTAGACTCATCAAATCATACACTTTGGAAGCTTTGAGTTACAGTTTTTCCAAGAGATTATTTAAGATATTTATTCATAACTAGTCTATTTTCATGAAAAATACCAAATCAGTTCTAAAAATATTCTTTTCTGGGATTTAGCATAATATAGTCTCATATTGAACATATATTTTTCTCGGAATATAATAAAATATATTATAATTATTTTATACCTCCTCCTTGGAAAAATTAGCAGCCTAGCAGCCCTCCATCATTGAAATTCAATTAATTTGGCAGCTCACATACATTCAAACCAAAGTGGGTCCCACCTCATTTTAATAAAAATATTTTATTTTTTAAAACTTCAGTAATTCATAGAAAATAGCCTGTTTATCAGGAAAATACGAATTTTATGTCCATTCCACACGAAATCGAATTCTCTACAACTTTGCAGAAGAAATTTTTCCAAATTCCTGAGAAAAATATCCGAAATTCACAAACGGATGATTTTAAACACCGTTTCAACACCTTTTAAAATTCATAACAAATCATGTGTTAATTTTCAACGGTTCAAAACTTGTGGACATATACTCAACTCATATATGTATAAAATATCCAAAAATCACAACGATCCAATGGTCGGATTAAAATTACAACTCACGCAATAAAGTTTTAGGAACACTGATTTGAGTTTTTAATACCTCTAATCCGACAAAATACTGATAAAACACGTCAACATTAATTCCTTCATTTATAACCACATAAATAAATTCATCATTTATATCCACATCAAATAAATATTTCCTTATCATATAAATTAATAATTAATTATTCACAAATAATATTACAGAATCACAATTATGACAACCAGACAATTTCCAGGAAAGAGGGGACTTTCCAATAAAGATTTCTCCTTACTGGCGTGCAATTAGGTGACCAAACCTCTCCTTGACAGAAATTTCTAGATATTGCCAATAATGTTCTCTAATAATATTATCCAAATAATATAAATTATTGATCTGATAATGGGAATATTGTGCAATGATAATTATTGAAACAACAATAACATAAAATATCAACGACGTAATTATTTAACCAATAAAATAAAATATTGAACAGTAATTACTGTAACAATTATTGTGTAGTGCCTTCTTACGTAAGAATCAATAATTCAAAAATATTGTGCAATACCGTGTTCTACTGTGTAACCACGCGTATTACTGTATTTCAACCACCAGGTATTCCAACAGTGTTAACGGTAACAACTACGCCGTTATTTATAAAAACTCAAACTTTTCGTTTTCTTCATCCGACAGTTATTCTGTTATGGGGCCCAAAATGACTGCGCCGTCGTACGAATATTCTCCGATAACAAGAATATTCCACGACCAAACGAATATTCCCTGACAAAAATGAGTATTTTATAACCACTTGCGTATTTTAAAAATTTTACATATATCACCCTTAACTTTAAACTTTTATCAATTTAACCATTTACTGAATAATAATTATAAGAAAATTTGAATACTTTTATTTCATAAAATTCGGGGTCCTACAACAGCTGTAGTTTTTGCCTTGAAGATATGGAGACATTATCTATATGGTGAGAAGTGTGAGATATACACGGACCACAAAAGTCTGAAATATATCTTCACACAGAAGGAGTTGAATATGAGACAGAGAAGGTGGTTGGAATTAATAAAAGATTATGACTGTGATATTTTATATCATCCGGGAAAGGCAAATGTAGTAGCCGATACACTAAGTAGGAAGGGTAGAGAGAAACTGTCAATGTTAACAACTCAGAATGAGTTGATAACAACGATGACAAAAATGGAATTAGAAGTTAAGTTATCGGAGGAGGCGTGGAAATGTTATTTTCCATGGAAACCCAACTGACCATAGTGGAACGGGTTAGGGAAGTACAATTGAGCAAAGAGGAATGCAAGTAGATGAAGAAGAGGGTAGAAGATGAAGAGAAGACTAAGTATAACCTCGATAAGGAGGGATTACTTCGTTTTGAAGGACGAATTTGGGTTCCAAATGCTTCTAAACTAAAGGAAGAAATAATGATGGAGGCTCATAGTTCGAGGTACTCGATACATCTCAGTAGTATGAAGATGTATCAAGACCTTCGTAAGAACTTTTGGTAATCGAACATGAAGAGGGAGATAGCAGAATATGTTAGTAGGTGCTTAACTTGTTAAAAAGTTCAGGCTTAACACCAACGACCGAGTGGGTTGTTACAACCGTTAGAAATTTCAGAGTGGAAATGGGAGCATAGCACAATGGACTTTGTGGTGGGACTTCCAACAAAAAAGAAAAGGATACAATGCTATTTGGGTGATAGTGGATCGATTGACAAAATCGGCTCATTTTGTACCAATAAGAGTTAGGTATAACCTAGATCAGTTAGCTAAGTTGTATGTCAAGGAAATTATTTCCAGACATGGAGTACCTGTTTCAATTGTGTCAGATCGTGATCCACAATTCACATCAAACTTTTGGAGGAGTTTGCAAGAGCAAATGGGAACGCATTTATGATTGACTACGGCGTATCATCCTTAGACTGATTGTCAGAGTGAACGGATAATTCAAACGCTTGAAGATATGTTAAGATCTTGCGTTATGGATTTCAAAGGGAGTTGTGACGAATATCTACCATTGGTGGAATTTTCGTACAACAATAGTTTTCACGCACTGTATAGGCATGCCGCCTTACAAAGCGTTGTATGGAAGAAAGTGCCGAACTCCATTGTGTTGGGATCAGGTGGGTGAACGTCGGGTGTTGGGACCTGAGATGGTACAGTAAACGGCGGACATGGTGAAGTTAATACGTGCTCAATTAGTTGCTTCTCAAGATAGGCAGAAGAAATATGCGGATCCTCACAGTGAAAAGAGAGAATTTGATGTAGGATCTTTTATTTTTCTGAAAGTATCGCCATTGAGTCCGGGCAAACTCGACATACCATAAGTCGAGATATTGTGTCGATACTGGCAAATCATAAATATGAGAATGTCGTTCGACAGTGTTAGTAGATCGTTAGATATTTTTGTATAAAAGTAGTGACGTAAAGCCCTCTTTTGTATAATTAAAGGGTAGTCTTTTTCTAAATCCCAATTTTAGTAGAAGTCAATCACGGGATAGTATGTAATAGCTTTTTGGCTAAAGAAACATGATGTAAATAGTTTTGACTATGAAAACATATTAATATAATGAAGTTTTTATTTAATGTGCTTGTTGTGGTATGAGTGGTTGTTGTTGTTTGAGAATGATAACCAAGTAGTTAAATAGATAATAACAAAACTTTATTTATTTAATCAGAATTATGCCGCCAAGAAGGAGACAACGTAACCAAGAGTCTGAGTCTCATAATGAGAATACGGGGGGTCCTAATAACCCTATGCAAGAGTTTATTAATTTATTAGCGGCTGCATTTAACCAAGTGGGGGGAGGGATTCTTGTAGCTCCTAGGGTAGCAAGAATAACTACCTTCAAGGAATTTAAGAGTGTGGGTCCTCCTGAGTTCCGAGGAACGACGGACCCACTAGAAGCCCAAACATGGGTAAAAGAAATTGAAAAGGCGTTTGTGATAACAAACGTAGGTGAGGCGCAGAAGACTTCTTTTACGACTTATATGATGAAGGGGGAAGTCAATTACTGGTGGGAGGCTCACCAGGGTGGGGCTAGGACTGAAGCTGTTACGTGGGAATAGTTTAAGAAGGTCTTCTTCGAGAACTACTTTCCTACTAGCATGCAAGGTAAGATGGAGATTAAGTTCTTAGAACTTAAGCAGGGGGATATGACAGTTCCCCAGTATGCCGCCAAATTCAATGAATTGGCGAGGTTTGTTCCACATCAGGTGGATACAGAGGAGAGAAAGGCGCGTAGGTTTGAGCAGGGCTTAAAACCCTGGCTCTATAGTAGAATATCAGTTTTTCAGAGTGCTTCCTACGGGACCATTCTGTAAAAAGTGATTATAGCAGAAGGTGGTTGTAAGACATTGTCTCAGTACCACATAGAGCGAAAGAACAAGAGTAAGTTAGAGGGAGTGGGTATGGCTAAAGTTGCCAGCGGAAGCGGCAACTTATCTAAGAGGAAGAGTTTCAAACCTGGGAATACAAGGATAAAGCAGGGAGATCCTAAGTGGAGGATAGAGGCATGCAAGACATACGAAAAGACACACATGGAAGTCTTCTTAAAGGGAAAATCGGTGTGTTACAACTGTGGACAGGAGGGGCATTTGTCACCAAACTATCCTAACCCTAAGAAGAACCAGGGGTGTTTTGTCTATGGGTCATTGGACCACATGGCAAGAAAGTGCCCGAAGAAGGGTTTAGATGGAAATAAGGGTTCTAGTAGTGGTAAATTAGCCATTACTGGACCAACACCATCAGTGGGTAGACCCTCAGCTCATACGTTTAATATGACTATCCAAGATGCGGTTGCATCAACGGATGTTATAGCAGGTATCATTCTGGTCAATGAGATAAATGCTTATGTGCTATTTGACTCGGGTGCTACTTGTTCTTTTATAGCATGTGAATTTGCTAAGCGATTAGGTTTAATCCCTGAAAAGTTACCAATACCTTTAGATGTTAAAGTAACAAACGAAGAGATAATCCCCATTGAACATATTCATAAGAATTGTTACGTAGATATTAGAGGGAATAATTTATCGATAGATTTAGTACCGATAAGGTTAAAAGAATTCGATGTAATTCTTGGTATGGATTGGTTGGTTCAATTACAAGAACAATTAGATAGAAAGTACATTCAACCAAGTGTGTCTCCTTGGGGAGCCACGGTATTGTTGTAAAGAAAAAGGATGGGTCGTTAAGACTTTGTATCGACTATCGAGAGTTGAACAAGTTAACGATTAAGAATAACTATCCGTTGCCCAAAATCTATGATCTATTTGATCAGTTGAAAGGGTCGAAGTATTTTTCTAAGATAGATTTGCGCACGGGGTATCCTTAGTTAATAGTAATGAAGGAAGATGTACCTAAGACGGTGTTCAGAACTCGTTATTGTCATTACGAGTTTTTGGTGATGTCATTTGGGTTGACTAATGCGCCAGCCTCATTTATGGATATGATGAATAGAGTGTTCAAATAGTATTTGGACAAGTTCGTTGTAGTTTTCATTGATGATATTCTAGTCTATTCAAAGACGTCAGAAGATCATGCAAAACATTTAAGGGTACTGTTGGAAACACTAAGGAAGGAGAACTTGTATGTGAAATTCTCAAAGTGTGAATTTTATCTTCAGCGAGTGCAGTTTCTAGGGCATGTTATTGATAAGGATGGAATTTCTGTAGATCCAACAAAAGTAGAAGCAGTTAATGAGTGGGAGCAACTGAAAACGCCAACCGAGGTTCAGAGTTTTCTAGGGTTAGCGGGATACTATAGAAGGTTCATTCCGGACTTTTCTAAAATAGCTACTACGTTGACAAATCTGACAAGAAAGTCGGTAAAGTATGTGTGAACTAAAAAATGTGAGAACAATTTTCAGGAGTTGAAGAAAAGGTTAAGTAAGGCACCTGTATTGTCCTTACCAGACGATATAGGAAATTTTGTAGTGTATAGCGATGCTTCGCATAAAGGACTGGGTTCCATGCTTATGCAGCATGGCAAGGTCATTGCGTATGTGTCACATCAATTGAAGGATTATGAGAGGGTATATCTTACTCATGATCTGGAATTGGCAGCCGTGACGCCCCCAAAATAGGTCCAATCCATCCAACCTATTCCGAGTCGCCGAATACAAGGTACAAAAAATAACTACAACTTTATTACTACAATTTTCGTGTAAAATACAACAACACATATACTGTGAGTTTTAATACCAACTGTGACTCATATCCCAACTATGGACAGCACCTCACAGTGATACCTTACATAAAGGTACAATCTAGAACTGTTATAAAAATTAAAATCTTTGGGAAGTGCTTAAGGAAACCTTTGTACATAGGAGGCCATGAATCTAAGTTATGATAGATATCATATGTCCAAAGAATTATCCTTGGTTGATCCAATAAACCCCAAAGAAAAACGAGAAGATTACTATCATGTTCCTTCTAATGGTGAGTTTTCTCTTGACATATAACTATCTCCACCATCTGCGATTGAACATTATGTTTCAACCCAACTCCAAGATCATATAGGTAGTGATCGTAGATATACTCAGCAAGTAGATGTGCACAACCCTTTCTTATGATAATACGAGATTGTATATCATTAGACATCTTGTATGATAGTGGCAAAACACCCTTCCAAAGTTGGGTTCACCTCACCCTATTGTTGTTCACCAAAATCAATTATTAAGTGACGTATAATATACGACACACACACCCTAGATCCTCAATACAATTATATATTGTATGTCATGCCATTTTATAATGTGTTGAGAAACTTCGATAGCCTCGGACCACCATACTATTCCCCTGTTATCCCCGCTCGACCCAGCTACACTCTTATTACCTGAAAGGAATTGTGAAGCAAAAGGGTGAGCACAACTAGCTCAGTAAAGAATATCATGACTAAAGATAATTAAATTATCAATAGCCTTCATTAGTAATAAATCAGAGATTTAGAACATATGGTAGATGATAAAACTTTTCAACCATAGTTGCAGCGGAACGAGCAATCCATTAAATGAGTCAAATAGAACATAATGTCTATTATCTTCTCTATGTTAAAAGTCAACCAACAACGTTTTATCCCTGTAACATCAATCAATAGTTCCTGTCCACAATCATATGAATAACTCATAATCATATTTATGGTTTCAAATTCCTTTTCTCATCCAGGACGAAGATAATTTACATCACATGTCTTTACCTAAAACATCAAAGATCATGGTTATACCAAATCACAGTTCCTGTTCATAATCATACTAATAAGTTCATCTTTGCACTACAGGCCAAAGGTATTCATTAACAGTTCATCTTTGTACTACATGCCAAAGATATTCAGTAACATATCATCTTTGCACTACAGGCCAAAGATATTCAACTACAGGTCATCTTTGCACTACGGGCCAAAGATATTCAACAACATGTCATCTTTGTACTACACGCCAAAGATATTCATCAACAATTCATCTTTGCACTACATGCCAAAGATATTCATATCTCAAAGAAATATATAATCATTTTAGAATTATATAAACAAAAATTATAATTATGTTGTTCAATTCACCTTTGTACTTAAGCTAAAAATATTCAATTGTAAATTCAATGGTCATGATCATATCAGTCAACAATTCATCTTTGCACTACTGGCCAAAGAGAACCCATATTCACGATCATATCAATAATCTACCCATCTTTACACTTAAGTCAAAGAGAAATTTCATCACCGGGATTATAAAAATATTATATATGATAATAAAAATAATACGATCAACAACTGCATTTAATTTCAAGAGTAAGATTCATAAATCAATGATTTCATAACACCTTAATCTAAATGTTATAAATCACTTAATAATCTCATAATATAATATTATTAATACTACCACAATATTTTAATCATTTCTTAAACTTATAAATAATTTATTTTTATTGTTTACACTTTACTAATTATTGCATTTAATCATACTAAAATGCCAAACTCATAAGATTTCATCACCAATAACCAACAACCTCATCAAAAATCTGCATATACCATATATAGGATTCCCAAGCTATAAAATCTTATTTTTCAATTTTGTTACTTCACATAACATATTTAATTTATTTATTCATAACTAGTCCATTTTCATGAAAAATACCAAATCAGTTCCAAAAATATTTCTTTTCTGGGATTTAGCATAATATAGTCCCATATTGAACATATATTTTTCTCAGAATTTTAAAAATTCATTTACTATTTTTCACATGGCCAAAACTGCCGAATATTTAGACATTTATCATAAATTTTAATTTTGTCCAAAAATTCCAAACTTTACAGAATATACTTATATTATATTAATGTACTCCCAATAAAAATTTCACCAATTTTAGAGTTAACCACAAGGAGTTATAAGGGTTTACTTTTAAAATAGTCTTTTCCGATAAAATTCATAACTCATAATCTATACATCCAAAAATTGCCATTTTTGGACACAATCTAGGAAACTCATCAAATTATCATTTAAAATTTTCTAGAATTTTTGAAGGTCTGAAAAAGTACGAAACTGAAAAGCATAATAACCCTTCAAATCCCCTACCTCAAAAGAGCAGTACTTCTGACAGAAATGTCGGATGAAAAGCCAAAGGAAACTTGCACTGAATAGAAACTCTCCAAGTATCTAAATACTCACAAAAATACGCTTGAGAATATAGAGAGAGAAAACTTCAGTTTCTGGTATGATTTTCAATTCTAACTTAAGCGTCTATAAAAACAGAAAGCTATTGTTCATGGTCTATCGACCGGTTCAGAAATCCCAATCTACTCTATACTTTGGGAATTGATGTTATGAGATGTTAAAAGTATTATTGTTTCATAATACTTCATAACTATTTGTTCAGTTATGTAGGAATTTTCATATAATTCACGAATGTGGTATTACTGTTATACTTTGTTAAAACTTGTTGAGCTTGTTATGCTCACTTCTTGCGTGAATTATATGATTGCAGTTAAGGATGAACGTCCTGAGAATGCTAAGAGAGATAAGGGCAAGGCTAAGATGGATACTTAACCATCGTGTAATAGACTAGTATGTTTGTATGTATTATACATTATGAACAAGGAACGATGTAATCGGTTTATGAACCTGGGAAGGATTATACTTTGATTATAATAAGAAGATAGTAATTACATTCATTTTGTTGTATTTCAATGGAATGATTGTATGGTTATGAGTACTGTGTAGCACCATATGTCGGTTTGGAAGATACTCGAATTTGGGGGCGTCACAAAAATAATAAAGAATGAAATAACAGAAGTTCTCTTCATGAATACGAAATAAATAATACCCCTTACGAGTACAACAAATAATATCCCTTACCTTATAAAGAAGAGTACTCCGACGGTTAGGACGGGGATATACATGAAGAAACTTGCACTACGCTCAAATCTTTCTTAAACTCTAAAGAAAATACGCTCAAGATTATAGATGAAAAATTCTCTCTACAGTTTCTCTCTCTAGAATTTCAGTGAATTCATAAGAAATAATGAAGGAATGAGCTTCTATTTATAGAAGAATCGACTGAATAGTAACTAATTCTTGAACAGTCCAGATTGATTTACTTTTAAACGGACGGTCCAGATTTGTTTACTATAAAATATTCTAATAAAACAAAATCTTTTAAATAAAATGTAATATATTCTATTTATAATATAATAAAACGAATAACTTTATAAAAGTATTTTGTTTTATATAAAAAGCTTTTCTGTTTTATTATATTAATAATACTAATAAAACAAAACATCATCATCATTATTATAATTCAAACTATTAATCGACCAGGTCTTTCCCAGGAAAGAGGGGGCTTTCTAATAAGAATTTCTCCCTATTGGCGCGCAATTAGGTGGCCAAACCTCTCCTTGGCAGAACTTCTAGACATCGTTAATATTGCAAATAATAATATTAATAACTTCGTCGTCTCAATATAAAATATCAACAATAATTGAATCAATTAACGTGAGATACTATGCAACAATTACTGAAGCAATAATTGAACAAAACTAAGTGACTTCTCACGTAAGCAACAATAATCAATACCGTGTGCTACTATGCAACCACACGTATTCCTGTACTTTTAACACCAGGTGTTTCAACAGTTAACGGTAAAACCAATCTGGACCGTCTGTTTAAAGTAAATCGATCTGGACCATTCATGGATTGGTTACTATTCTGTCCATTCTTCTATAAATAGAAGCTCATTTCTTCATTATTTATTACGAATTCACTAAAACTCTAGAGAGAGAAACTGTAGAGAGAAATATTCTTCTATCTTGAGCGTATATCTTTAGCGTTTAAGAAAGCTTTGAGCTTAATGAAAGTTTCTTCAAGTATATCCCGGCCCTACCGTCGGAGTACTCTTCTTTATAAGGTAAGGGGTATTTTTTTTTCATATTCATGAAGAGAACTTCTGTTATTCCATTCTTTATTATTCTGTTGGAATAACCTATATACGCGGTCTACCCTATACTTGGTGAAATTCTATTGTTATTCCATTCTTTATTATTTTGTTGGAATATCCTGTCTGTGCGTTTACGCCGGACCTGATTCTGTCTTTATTATTCTGTTGGAATATCTTGTCTGTGCGTTTTACGCTGGACCTGGTTCCGTCTTTATTATTCTGTTGGAATATCCTGTCAGTACGTATTACACCTGACCTAGTTCCGTTATTTATTGTTCTGTTGGAATAACCTATCTATGCAAAGTACCGCATGCATGGTGATACCTTTTGTTATTCCATTCTTTATTATACTCAGTTGGTTAAAGTTTTGACTTCTATACTCCATGAAATTAGTGGAATATCCTTGATATTTACGCTTCATCCAGTATCTTTCAAGGAAATATTCTTCTGAGCATTCTTGAATTTTACTCTACAAAGAAGTATCATGTTGACAATTTGGACGTTATTAGTTCCTGGATAAATTAATTCTTGAACTTGGTTTATTGAATTCTTGTATCATTGTCATCATCCTAAAATTTATATTTTGTTGAAAGTCATCTGTGGCCTGTAGTGCATTGATGGAGTTGGTATGATTGTGACTATGGATTATTCGGTGTAATCATGACCGTAATGTTACAAATGATGTGGTAAAAGTCCTTATTGGTCCGTAGTGCATTGATGGACAGTTGTTGTCATGATCATGACCATTGATGAATACATAAATATCCTTGGCCCGTAGTTCATGGATATTTTGTGGTTGTGATACTAATGAATATCCTTGGTCGTAGTGCCGGGATGATGTGAATTATTTGTTAAGCTGAGTCCCAGCGATAAAAGTTATGAAAAACCTCTTAAATCATAAAAGATAGTAGATTTTATTCTCTATTTGATTCTTTTAATGGATTTCATGTTCCGCTGCGGTTAAACTTGATGTCTATTGTATTTTATCAGTTTAACACTGTTGAAGACTAATAATAATTTATTCTGCATTATCTTAGTCATAATATTTCTTACTGGGCTAGTTGAGCTCACCCTTTCTTTCACTGTTCTCTTCAGGAAATAAGAACGTAGCCGGGACTAGTCGGGGAATGAAGTGATGGTCCAGATGATAGTATTAGTAGTCCTCACTATTCTGTTAAATAGTGTGACAATAAATGTAATGAGGACTTATTCTGAGAGTGGATATTATCTAAAAGACAATATTTGTATTAAAACTCACAGCTCTCTTATTGTATATTAAAGATTATATTTGTATTCTGTACCATATATTTGGCGACTCAGAATAGGTGATGTATACCTATTTTGGGGGCGTCACAGTTCGTATCAAAGCTTAGGGATATGATCCCTTGCTAAGATGTGAGACAAGAACTAGGAGGGGAGAGACGGGTAATTCCTTCGAATATACGACTTTGACTTATCTGTTGAAACTCTGTTGGGAGAAACCTTCATTACATCCACTGTTTATAAGTTATATTTGGTTCAAATCGGTACCCTCACATTACCTGTCGATCTTATTTCATTGAAAATACTTACATTTGACGTAATTCTAGGGATTGATTGGTTAACCACTCATCATGCAAAAATTGATTATTTTTGTAAGGTTGTTAGCTTTCATATTCCTAACCAACCTATTATACTAATTTAAGAAAACAAACCATTAACATCGATCACAATCATCTCAAGCCATAAAGCTATTCATTTATTGAAAAACGGATGTCAAGCTTTCTTAGCTCATGTCACGGATCTAAACAAAAATACGTCAGTTTTGAATTATATTTCTATTGTTAATGAATTTCCTGATGTATTCCCTGGAGAACTTCCTAGCCTACCCCCAGAGCGTGAAATTGAATTTTGTATTGACCTTGAACCCGGTACAAAACCCATTTACAAAGCCTCATATCGAATGGCTCCTATTGAACTTCAGGAGTTAAAGACCCAACTGCAGGAATTGTTAGACATTGGCTTTATTCGTCCTAGTACTTCTCCTTGGGGTGCTCCTATTCTATTCGTGAAGAAGAAAGATGGTAGTATACGACTTTGTATTGATTATCGGGAGTTGAATCATGTCACCATCAAAAATAGGTACCCATTTCCACGTATTGATGACCTATTTGACCAGTTGCAATGTGCCAAATTCTTTTCAAAGATTAATCTTCGTTCTGGTTATCACCAATTGAAGATTATAATCAATGAAATTCCAAAGACGGCTTTCAAAACTCGGTACGGGCATTATGAATTCTTAGTCATGTCTTTTGGATTGACTAATGCTCCTGTTGCCTTCATGGATATGATGAACCGAGTATTCAAGAAATATTTGAATCACATTGTGGTCGTCTTTATTGATGACATCCTTATTTATTCCAAAAGTCATGAAGATCGTGAGCAACACTTGAGGCTGATACTTCAAAAAGTTCGTGAATATAAGATTTATGTCAAGTTGAAGAAATGCGAGTTCTGGCTTGAGGAAGTAGCATTCCTTGCGTACGTGGTATCAAGTCATGGAATATCTGTTGACCCAGCAAAGATTGAAGCTATTCAAAGCTGGGAGCACCCTAAATCAGTGACTGAAGTATCTAGCTTTCTCGGCTTAGCTGGTTATTATTGAAGATTCGTAGAAGGGTTTTCTCGAATCACTACTCCCTTAACTCAGCTGACTCGACATTTTAGCACCTGTTCTGATAATACCATCTGGCTCGGAGTGATTTGTCATCTATAGTGATGCTTCAGGTGAAGGGTTAGGATGTGTTCTCATACAACATGGTAAATATGAGAGGAATTATCCTACTCATGATCTAGAGTTGGCAGCAGTCGTTTTTGCACTAAAGATTTGGAGGCATTACTTGTATGGGGAGAAAGTTGAGATGTTTACGGATCATAAAAGCCTCAAATATTTCTTCACTCAAAAGGAACTCAACATGCGACAGCGACATTGGCTTGAACTATTGAAAGATTATGATCATACCATCCAATACCATCCTGGAAAAGTGAACGTTGTAGCTGACGCATTAAGTAGAAGATTATATGTGGGTACGAGTGTGATATTGTCAACGCAAAGGTCCATTTTATATGACTTGCAAAGGATGGAGATAGAGATAAAGACTCCAGGGACCCACGTGATGATGGCGAATATACGAGTAGAACCGACTTTAATGGATAAAGTTAAAGCTGCTCAAGCTACAGACCTGGAGTTGATGCATATGAGGAAGAAAGTACAAGAAGGTGCTATGCCGGAAGCAAAAATCGATGAAGAAGGCATACTTCGAGTTAACTCCAGACTTTGTGTTTCTAACGACCCTTATTTAAAGTATAAAATCATGATGGAGGAGCACAACACACCGTTTGCAATCCATCCTGGGAGTACCAAAATGTATCATGATCTTTGACATACATTTTGGTGGGGCAATATGAAGAGGGAGATAGCGTTGTTTATCTTAAGGTGTTTAACTTGTCAATGAGTCAAAGCGAAGCATCATGTACCAAAAGGTCCATTGTAACCACTTAAAATTCCAGAATGGAAGTGGGAGCACATTACCATGGATTTCGTTACTGGTCTTCCCAAGGTTTCTCAAGGCATAGATGCAATTTAGGTCATTGTTGATAAATTGACCAAGTCTGCTCATTTCTTACCTATACGAGAAACTTATACACTCGAACGTCTTGCTCGTATAGACATAAACGAGGTTATAAGATTGCATGGTATGCCAGTATCCATAGTTTCTGATCGAGACCCAAGATTCACTTCACGATTTTGGGTTAGTTTATAAAAAGCTATGGGCACGGATTTACGATTTAGTTCGGTGAATCATCCTTAGACGGACGGAAAATCAGAGAGGACTATTCAAACTCTTGAAGATTTGTTAAGAATCTGTGTCCTTGACTTCAAGGGAAGTTGGGACAAGTTCTTACCATTGGTGGAGTTTTCCTACAACAACATCTATCAAGCAAGAATTGGCATGGCTCCATTCGAAGCGTTGTATGGAAAAAAGTGTCATTCTCCAGTATGCTGGGATGAGGTGGGTGAAGCAATATTGTTGGGATCGGAGTTGGTACGTATGACTACAAAAAAGATTCAAACTGTAAAGTCCCCGAACCCGGATACTTGAAACCCGAACTCGGCACTTCACGATACAATTTCTATGAGCGGAATAATACTAATAATAACAATAAAAATTAAACTTAAATTTATATTTACATCAGAGTCTATCTCCCAAGTACGCAACCTTTACTACATTCTTTACATGATATATAATACATATCATTAACTTAATAGAGTTTATCGATTACAAATAATACCAATAACATATTCTGTTTGCTTTCCTTTTCACTTGTTCCTGACTGCGCCTTCTAGCTGTTCACACTTAGCTGAAAATATTTAAATTAAGCAAGGATGAGCATTTGAGTGCCCAGCAAGTATTATATATATATATATATATATAAGCTGAAAGAATTTAAATATTTTCTTTATAATACCCTTCTACAACCGGTCAATAGTTGTGAAGTAATCTGTACCAATAATAATAGCATAACAACCCTCTTTCAAATTTTTTTAAAATTATGTATTGACTATACATGGGGTTTTTGTGACATACTATGAACATTGTTTTCATTTTCGAAAGGGTTTAAACAGAAATTCATCTGTAAAACGTCATGACTTACTGGCACGGAGGGTGATCAGCCCCGTTGTACCCTGTATTGATTAATACTACATGTAAAAGAACGAAGTTATCGTTCACTCTGTCCGCCTTGGGCGCATAAAAATTTTCCCATTATCGGGATGTTCATACCTATCGGGTTTTCATAACAAAGGTCTTATCTTGTTCAACAATAATATATAATTCAATATATAAATATATCAAAGGTGTATCAACATGTGATTAAATACAATGATTATCCAAGTGGGGACACTTGTATAATCATTTCTAGAAATTAACGAACAAAATATATAACTGAATTATCATATACTAACATGTTGATAATCAATGGGTGTATATAATATAGGTTTAACAATTTGTACATTAATAATAATAATTCTGAACTTCTCACTTCTGTCCATTGCATAAAGAAAATGCAAAGTTAGGATACTTTCCTGATGCGCTACTTACAATTCTCAACTTAGTTTTATCTTTTCTATCACGACCTATCATTAATCAAATCATTCGTTCGATTAGAACAATATACCTTAACACATAGTACTGCATTTCGTAGTCAGCACATAACCTAATTACCTTATCACACATGTTCAACAATCATGGCATCACAAACAAACATCAACTCATTCCTAATCACATTGTCACACAACTTTAACCACCACTAAATCACAACTAAAATAGTTAACTAACTAAATTTTTAAGTCCAGATCAATTTCTGAAATATGTCGGTCTACCGACAGCTTTATCGGGTAAATATCGAGTCTAAGACTCTATCTCAAAGTTTAACATTCGTAAATATCAGTCATATAATTTTTAAATGACTTATAATAATTTTTAAATAATTATTATCATTTATCATAATTTTTGAAATATCAGAATCATTATTAAATGATTTAAATATTAAAAAATTCTATTATCATTAACATTTAATTAATATTAAAATATTAATAAAATCATTGCCAAAATATTAAATTTATGTATAATAACTCAAAATATTCTTAACTTATTTATATTACCCTTAAATTATTTTTAAAACATTTAACATCATTATTAAATAATTACCATGAATATTTTAATATTAATGAACTATTATCTAAATATTAAAAGTCATTAATTATAACTTAAAATATTTTTAATTCATTTAAATGATTTTTAAATTAATAAAACCATTTTTAAACTATTTATTTAATATAATTATTAAATAAATTTAATATCAATAATATTAAACTAATATCATTAATATTAATTTATTAATGAAAATATCCTTTAAATATTAAAAGTTATATTTTAATAATTTAAAATATCTTTAATCACTTTATTTCTATTTAAAATGATTTTTATAATATTAAAATCATTTTTAAACTAATTTATTTAATATTATTATTAAATAACTTTAATATCATTAATAATCATTAACTAATGAATTTAACCATTAAATATTAAAAGTTATATTTTATAACTTTAAATATTCTTAAATACCTTATTATTATTTAAAATGATTTTTAATATAATAAAATCATATTTAATTTAATTATTAAATTCATTTAATAATTAACTTAATTATGATTAATATTAATTTATTAATGAAAATTATCACATAATATTAAAAGTTATTAAAAATAACTTAAAATATTTTCATATATCATAGTATAAATTTTTAAGGATTTTTCAGGAATTAAAATTATTTTTAAATAATTTATTTAATATTATAATTAAATAAATTAAATACTTTTAATATTCCAAAAATATTAAATATTTATGAAATATATACAAAATAATTAAAAACTATTTTTCGGACATTAAAATAATTTTTCAGAATTTAATATGTATTTTTAATAATTAAAATCTAATTTTTAATCATTTTTAATCATTTTCAAAAATTACACAAAATAAAAATAAAATAAAACCGTCGCTAAAGCCTTTAGCGACAGACAACAGACGCCTTAGGTGTTCTTGAGCCTCAAGAACACTGACAAGGCAGCTTCGAGGGGGCTACTTTGACCGTGAATATCTGTCAGTGTAGTCGTTATCTGGGAAATCTAACACATAGGTCTTGCAGTGTTCATGTAACACTACAATTACCAATAAAAATCATGGCTTAACAACATCAGATCAAAGAGTTATTAGCCATCAAAAAGTCTGACAAGGATGTTCTTCACGAAGAACAGTTCGTGGTGCCTACTTTGGATCCTTATAACATGTAATCCGTGTATTTTGTGTGTGATCTATAAATTGCAGTGTGTAGATAACATGTAGGACTACAACTCTAACACTTAACATCATCATAAAAACAAGAAATAAAGCAGCTAAAGTATGGTCAAACTTTGTCAGAAAAATCAACACTTAGAAAATTCTGGGCTGCCCAGAAATTGTCCGGTCAATGCCGGTCAACCCACTTTGACCTTAAATACCTTTTGATCCACAATAGATATGCTCCTGATTCGTTTTTGAGATTAAAGACCACATAACAAACTACACATATCAACTTTCATAACACAAAACACATTAACGATCACCGAGATATAAGGCTTGACATTTGCCAAAAAAATCACAGTTTACAAAATTTCCAAATTTTTGAAAATCGTTGATTTGAGCATTTAGATGTTATGGATCTATGTAATACCAACCCAGATCATCATAAGAGTCTAAAATAAACATAATCTAACATCTAAACATAACATCTAACAACCGAATTTGTACAGAAATTAAAGGTAGGGTTTTATACCTTGATGATCCAATTCTTGATTTTGTGTTGCTGATTTGTTATGGGACTTCGTGGGGCTTGATAAAAGGACTGAAATACTTGATAATTTCGTGGGTCTTTGTGAGAGGAATCCTTGGTTAGGTATTTTGCAATTAGGATTTATACTTTTGGTAATTAGTTTTTTATAATTTCTAATTAGGGTTACTAATTATAGAAATTAGGGTTTAGCAATTTAGGGTTTCTATAATTAACAATTATAATTTGAATACTTGTTAATTAATCAACTAATCACAACTACCAACAATCACGAATTCTAATTTGAATTTCAAATTAGGGTTTTTTTAATAATTTAGTGTTTTCTAAAAATTATTTAGGGTTTCTAGAACTTTTAATTAGGATTTACCTAATTAATACATTTAATACACGATAGAAATTATCTAACACACTTATAAAATAATCTTGTACTCTAATTTGGATCTCAAATTAGGGTTTAACATTATTAGCAGGGTTTGGTCATAATACACCGTATTTGACCAACCATTATCAATACGGACATACAGTATATATTCATAGCACTGAAAAATCAAAATATAATTAATATTATATTATTATTCTCATACCTTGACAATAATCCTAAATTAGGGTTTGGATTCCATATCTGATTTATCCTTTCTATTTAACCTTAATAATTAAGGTAAAATAATTAACTTAATAATATGTACTAAAATTCATATAATAAAATAATTATTATAATTATTCTAAAAATCACTTCATATATTATTTAAATAATATATGATTATATATTCATGGAAAATAATTAATAAAAATATTTCTACCTTAAAATTAATTATTATAAGAATATACTTTATAATAATCAATAATTCTAAAATCAATTTACTTGTAAATATTCATGTAATAAATATATTTTTCTTTACCACATAAATACATATACACATAATCTTGTACAACTCCTCATCCTTAAAAAAAATTTATAAGCAAAATTTCTTATTTATTTATATAGAAAATATCGGGTTGTCACATTCACCCTCCCTTATAAAGATTCCGTCCCCGGAATCACCATTTTAAAACCTATACATATCAGGGTACATAGCATACACAATCATTGCAAGTAGATCTCGATCATGATTGATCGAACAGATCTTTAACTTTTCGGCATAAAGCTTATCTATCTTATTAAACGGAAATTTGATTTTTAATAGAACTCAATTTTCTCCTTCAAAATAATTTATAAAATAATTTTACCATAAATAAGAAAATAAAATTGATTAGAATAATACCTGGAGTTGCATCCCCGGCTACCACGATATTTTGAACGGTCATGTTGAAGACGCTTGCAGTTGGTTTTGTTGATTTATTTGTTGATGTCGGTCCCGTTGTCGCCAATGTCCTGCTGCCTTTTTGCATTTTCGCATTCCTTGTCTCCATTTCTTTTCTTGGACAGTCTTTCATCTTATGATCCATTGATTCGCACATAACACATTCACAATACCTTCTTGCTTCACTTGCACACTCCCAAAATTGTTCGCCTTTCTCTTTTCATTTCCACCCTTACTTCCACTATTAATTCTTACCTTCCCAGTTCTCTAAACCTTACCCTTGTTCCTCCTTACCTTGTTGTAGAGCCATGATTTGAATCCCTGCTCGAACCTTCGTGCCTCTCTAGCCTCCGTATCAACTCTAGCCTCCGTATCAACTTGATGCGGAGCAAATCTAGTCAACTTATTAAATTTCACAGACATATCACCTTGCTTTGACTCCAGAAATTTCACCTCCATTCTAGCTTACATACTAGCAGAAAAATAATTTTTGAAAAATAAAGTCTTAAACCTATCCCATATTACCACACCTGCTCCTGCCCTCGTCTAATTTGCTTCCCACCAGAAATTTGCCTCACCCTTCATCATGTAGGTGGCAAAAGAGGTCTTTTGCCCCTCAGCTATCCTAGCTATCACTAACGTTGCTATAAGGTCATTTAATCTTCTAAATCCTGGCGATACGATTATCTTGAAATCTTTGAAGTTTATCGATCGATTATCTGGCTGATTTTGCGCGACTGGTATTCCGTTCTACATAGTTTGAACGTCTTACATTTATAAAATTCTGTGTCGGGTCTGGTTGTCCTCCAGCTTTGTTAACATGTTCTTTTGTCCTTTGGTTTCGCTTTCATCTTGACGACATTATTATAAATTATTCTTAAATACTAAGCCTTATCGTAAACGCTTAACATATAACGCAAAACTTTCTATTCAAATAATCATGTACTCAAAATATTAGATTTTGAAAACTCGGTCTACTGGAATAACCAGTGACCAAATAAATATCTACTATCTTTATACCAACTTATCCCATTAATCCAACATAGACTCATATTCATGACACTTGACATGCCATAGCACATTCTATTTTAAACATTCGCTATCCCTTTGTGACTTCAAAAGTCGGGATTTACAACTTTGTCCATCACAAAAGTTTAAAATATATCATTACACAAATATACTTATCACATATACCACACAAAAACATACATATTCAGCTAATACCAATACTACCTATTTTTTTTGCCTGCACTAAAGATTAACTATTTAGTATCTTATCTATTCTCATCATCCTCAATAATCCATTCACAATTAACTATACCCAGTTCGTCAAACCACACTTATGATTCCATAAACTTGTCTCAGTTATATGAGTTTACAAACTTACTCTAGTCAGACCTTTGGCGTCCATTCGCTGAGGGATTCATAAACATTTCATATAACTATGAGTCAAGAATGTCACGTAAGTATGTGTTTTAAGAACTCGTACTTAACCCTATGTTCTCTACCTATAACCTATCTATTTTTATACACATGAGAAAGGAATCACCCTCTTAACATTCATATAGCAAATAGCGCGACACAACATTTCAATGATTATCAGTGCCAAAAACTAAGTGGTTGTCAAACCAAACTCGGCCACTAATCAATATAGGAGGCTAAGCGGACAATTCCCCGCCCATACAAAGAATTGGTCAACCTAACTACTACATCGACCAGGAAGCTAAGTGATTCTAAAACCAAGTACAAATTCCCCACCCATACAAGGAATCATACAACTCAGCTGCTGACATGAGTTCTCATTGAAATCCCCACCTAATCTTAACCCCCTTTTTCTATTTGTATTTCATTTAATCCGTATTCACAATCCTTTCTTGAATCTGTACCATTCACACAATAATCTTGCTTTAAACTTTCCAATCATAAGATTGATTCTTTCTGGTTGTCATAATTTTATCAGATCGCGAGGTGATCTCATCGTATATATTATGATTCAATTCTATGTCTTAATTGTTTTATTTTACGATCTCCTTTCCATGCACTTTCAGTCTTTTTGACTTGATCTATTCACCATTACTGTTCAACTTTATTATCAGAGTTAGGAAACTCTGTGGCTTAACAACTCGCCGAGATTTATCTTTGAATCATACCAACCAACTAACTCTATATGAGTTATTTGTATTTTCAATGTTTCCCTCTGTTCTAAGGTTATAGCCTAAAGTCTAACCCACCTAAGGTTTTTAACCTTATAGCTCTGATACCATGATGTAAAGTCCCCGAACCCGGATACTTGAAACCCGAACTCGGTACTTCACGATACCATTTCTATGAGCGGAATAATAATAATAATAACAATAATATAAAAATTAAACTTAAATTTACATTTACATATCATTAACTTAATACAGTTTATCTATTATAAATAATACCAATAACATATTCTGTTTGCTTTCCTTTTCACTTGTTCCTGACTGCGCCTTCTAGTTGTTCACACTTAGCTGAAAACATTTAAATTAAGCAAGGATGAGCATTTGAGTACCCATCAAGTATTATATATATATATATATAAGCTGAAAGAATTTAAATATTTTTTTTATAATACCCTTCTACAACCGATCAATAGTTGTGAAGTAATCTGTACCAATAATAATAGCATAACAACCCTCTTTCAAATTTTTTTTAAATTACGTATTGACTATACATGGGGTTTCTGTGACATACTATGAACATTGTTTTCATTTTCGAAAGGGTTTAAAGAGAAATTCATCTGTAAACCGTCATGACTTACGGGCACGGAGGGTGATTAGCCCCGTTGTACCCTGTATTGATCAATACTACATGTACAAGAACGAAGTTATCGTTCACTCTATCCGCCTTGGGCGCATAAAAATTTTCCCATTATCGGGATGTTCATACCTATCGGGTTTTCATAACAAATGTTTTATCTTGTTCAACAATAATATATAATTCAACATATAAATATATCAAAGGTGTATCAACATGTGATTAAATACAATGATTATCCAAGTGGGGACACTTGTATAATCATTTCTAGAAATTAACGAACAAAATATATAACTGAATTATCATATACTAACATGTTGATAATCAATGGGTGTATATAATATAGGTTTAACAATTTGTACATTAATAATAATAATTCTGAACTTCTCACTTCTGTCCATTGCATAAAGAAAATGCAAAGTTAGGATACTTGCCTGATGCGCTGCTTACAATTCTCAACTTAGTTTTATCTTTTCTATCACGGCCTATCATTAATTAAATCATTCGTTCGATTAGAACAATATACCTTAACACATAGTATTGCATTTCGCAGTCAGCACATAACCTAATTACCTTATCACACATGTTCAATAATCATGGCATAACAAACAAACATTAACTCATTCCTAATCACATTGTCACACAACTTTAACCACCATTGAATCACAACTAAAATAGTTAACTAACTAAATTTTTAAGTCCAGAACAATTTTTTGAAACATGTCGGTCTACCGACAGCTTTATCGGGTAAATATCGAGTCTAAGACTCTATCTCAAAGTTCAACAGTCGTAAATATCAGTCATATAATTTTTAAATGACTTATAATAATTTTTAAATAATTATTATCATTTATCATAATTTTTGAAATATCAGAATCATTATTAAATGATTTAAATATCAAACAATTCTATTATCATTAACATTTAATTAATATTAAACTATTAATGAAACCATTGCCAAAATATTAAAGTTATGTATAATAACTCAAAATATTCTTAGCTTATTTATATTACCCTTAAATAATTTTTAAAACATTTAAAATCATTATTAAATAATTACCATTAATATTTTATTATTAATGAACTATTATCTAAATATTAAAAGTCATTAATTATAACTTAAAATATTTTTAATTCATTTATACTCTTTTTAAATGATTTTTAAATTAATAAAACCATTTTTAAACTATTTATTTAATATAATTATTAAATAAATTTAATATCATTAATATTAAACTAATATCATTAATATTAATTTATTAATGAAAATATCCTTTAAATATTAAAAGTTATATTTTAATAACTTAAAATATATTTAATCACTTTATTTCTATTTAAAATGATTTTTATAATATTAAAATCATTTTTAAACTAATTTATTTAATATTATTATTAAATAACTTTAATATCATTAATAATCATTAATTAATGAATTATCCATTAAATATTAAAAGTTATATTTTATAACTTCAAATATTCTTAAATACCTTATTATTATTTAAAATGATTTTTAATATAATAAAATCATTTTTTATTTAATTATTAAATTCATTTAATAAATAACTTAATTATAAATAATATTAATTTATTAATGAAAATTATCACATAATATTAAAAGTTATTAAAAATAACTTAAAATATTTTCGTATATCATAATATTAATTTTTAATGATTTTTTAGGAATTAAAATCATTTTTAAATAATTTATTTAATATTATAATTAAATAAATTAAATACTTTTAATATTCCAAAAATATTATATATTTATGAAATATATACAAAATAATTAAAAACTATTTTTTGGACTTTAAAATAATTTTTCAGAATTTAATATGTATTTTTTATAATTAAAATCTAATTTTTTCTAATTTTTAATCGATTTCAGAAATTACAGAAAATAAAAATAAAATAAAACCATCGCTAAAGCCTTTAGCGACAAACAACCGTCGCCTTAGGTGTTCTTGAGCCTCAAGAACACTGACAAGGCAGTTTCGAGGGGGCTACTTTGACCGTGAATATCTGTCAGTGTAGTCGTTATCTGGGAAATCTAACACAAAGTCTTGTAGTTCTCATGTAACATTACAATTACCAACAAACATCATGGCTTAACAACATCGGATCAAAGAGTTATTAGCCATCAAAGAGTCTGACAAGGTTGTTCTTCATGAAGAACAGTTCGTGGTGCCTACTTTGAATCCTTATGACTTGTAATCCGTGTATTTTGTGTGTGATCTATAAATTGCAGTGTGTAGATAACATGTAGGACTACAACTCTAACACTTAACATCATCATAAAAATAAGAAATAAAGCAGCTAAAATATGGTCAAACCTTGTCAGAAAAATCAACACTTAGAAAATTATGGGCTGCCCAGAAATTGTCCGGTCAATGCCGGTCAACCCACTTTGACCTTAAATACCTTTTGATCCACAATAGATATGGACCTGATTCATTTTTGAGATTAAAGACCACATAAAAATCTACACATATCAACTTTCATAACACAAAACACATTAAAGATCACCGAGATATAGGGCTTGACATTTGCCAAAAAATCACAGTTTATAAAATTTCCAGATTTTTGAAAATCGTTGATTTGAGCATTTAGATGTTATGGATCTATGTAATACCAACCCAGATCATCATAAGAGTCTAAAATAAATATAATCTAACATCTAAACATAACATCTAACAACCGAATTTGTACAGAAATTAAAGGTAGGGTTTTATACCTTGATGATCCAATTCTTGATTTTGTGTTGCTGATTTGTTATGGGACTTCGTGGGGCTTGATAAAAGGACTGAAATGCTTGATAATTTCGTGGGTCTTTGTGAGAGGAATCCTTGGTTAGGTATTTTGTAATTTTTAGTAACCAAATGCAATTTCTCTCTCTTACTCTATATATAGACAAACTTGGTGCATGAATGGGCTGCTATAGAGCTGATATGCTGGCATTTTTAAGTCAAGAGAGTTGTTGGATTTGGTCACCAACTTCTCCTATTGTCAAAACCTATGGATAGCTTCAATTATACAAGAGGGGCAAAATGGTCTTTTGATTTTTCAATTTAATGGCAAACTTGTAATCATGCAAACCCTTAGGGTTTAACCCTAAGGTTTTCTAACATTAGCTTTTCTAGAATTACATTTTAGGGTTTACACAAAATAAAAAAAAATAAAATGAAATAAAAATTTTAGTTTCTAAAATTAGACAATTTGGGTTTGTTAATTAGATTAATTTTCTAATTACTTTATACAGTAACATTAGGGTTTAGATCATATAATTATCATTGACTTTGCTAATTTAGCAATTAGGGTTTATACTTTTGGTAATTAGTTTTTTATAATTTCTAATTAGGGTTACTAATTATAGAAATTAGGGTTTAGCAATTTAGGGTTTCTATAATTAACAATTATAATTCGAATACTTGTTAATTAATCAACTAATCACAACTACCAACAATCACGAATTCTAATTTGAATTTCAAATTAGGGTTTTTTAATAATTTAGTGTTTTCTAAAAATTATTTAGGGTTTCTAGAACTTTTAATTAGGATTTACCTAATTAATACATTTAATACACGATAGAAATTATCTAACACACTTATAAAATAATCTTGTACTCTAATTTGGATCTCAAATTAGTATTTAACATTATTAGCAGGGTTTGGTCATAATACACCGTATTTGACCAACCATTATCAATACGGACATACAGTACATATTCATAGCACTGAAAAATCAAAATATAATTAATATTATATTATTATTCTCATACCTTGACAATAATCCTAAATTAGGATTTGGAATCTATATCTGATTTATCCTTTCTATTTAAACTTAATAATTAAGGTAAAATAATTAACTTAATAATCTGTACTAAAATTTATATAATAAAATAATTATTATAATTATTCTAAAAATCACTTCATATATTATTTAAATAACATATGATTATATATTCAAGGAAAATAATTAATAAAAATATTTCTATCTTAAAATTAATTATTATAAGAATATACTTTATAATAATCAATAATTCTAAAATCAATTTACTTGTAAATATTCATGTAATAAATATATTTTTGTTTACCACATAAATACATATACACATAATCTTGTGCAACTCCTCATCCTTAAAAAAAATATTATACGCAAAATTTCTTATTTATTTATATAGAAAATATCGAGTTGTCACATTCACCCTCCCTTATAAAGATTCCTTCCCCGGAATCACCATTTTAAAACCTATACATATCAGGGTACATAGCATACACAATCATTGCAAGTAGATCTCGATCATGATTGATCGAACAGATCTTTAACTTTTCAGCATAAAGCTTATCTATCTTATTTAACGGAAATTTGATTTTTAATATAACTCAATTTTCTCCTTCAAAATAATTTATAAAATAATTTTACCATAAATAAGAAAATAAAATTGATTAGAATAATACTTAGAGTTGCATCCCCGGCTACTACGATATCTTGAACGGTCATGTTGAAGACGCTTGCAGTTGGTTCTGTTGATTAATTTGTTGATGTCGGTCCCGTTAACGTCGCCAATGTCCTGCTGCCTTTTTGCATTTTCGCATTCCTTGTCTCCATTTCTTTTCTTGGACAGTCTTTCATCTTATGCTCCATTGATTCGCACATAACACATTCACAATACCTTCTTGCTTCACCTGCACACTCCCAAAATTGTTCGCCTTTCTCTTTTCATTTTCACCCTTACTTCCACTATTAATTCTTACCTTCTCAGTTCTCTAAACCTTACCCTTGTTCCTCCTTACCTTGTTGTAGAGCCATGATTTGAATTCTAGCTCGAACCTCCGTGCCTCTCTAGCCTCCGTATTAACTTGATGCGGAGCAAATCTAGTCAACTTATTAAATTTCACAGACATATCACCTTGCTTTGACTCCAGAAATTTCACATCCATTCTAGCTTACATACTAGCAGAAAAATAATTTTCAAAAAATAAAGTTTTAAACCTATCCCATATTACCACACCTGCTCCTGCCCTCGTCTAATTTTCTTCCCACCAGAAATTTGCCTCACCCTTCATCATGTATGTGGCAAAAGAGGTCTTTTTCCCCTCGGTTATCCTAGCTATCACTAACATTACTATAAGGTCATTTGATATTCTAAATCCTGGCGATACGATTGTCTTGAAATCTTTGAAGTTTATCGATCGATTATCTGGCTGATTTCCCGCGACTGGTATTCCATTCTGCATAGTTTGATCGTCTTACATTTGTAAAATTCTGTGTCGGGTCTGGTTGTCCTCCAGCTTTGTTGACATGTTCTTTTGTCCTTTGGTTTCACTTTTGTCTTGACGACATTATTATAAATTATTCTTACATACTAAGCCTTATCGTAAACGTTTAACATATAACGCAAAACTTTCTATTCAAATAATCATGTACTCAAAATATTAGATTTTGAAAACTCGGTCTACTGCAATAACCAGTGACCAAATAAATATCTACTATCTTTATACCAACTTATCCCATTAATCCAACATAGACTCATATTCATGACACTTGACATGCCATAGCATATTCTATTTTAAACATTCGCTATCCCTTTGTGACTTCAAAAGTCGGGATTTATACTTTGTCCAACACAAAAGTTAAAAATATATCATTACACAAACATACTTATCACATATACCACACAAAAACATACATATTCAGCTAATACCAATACTACCTATTTCTTTTGCCTTCACTAAAGATTAACTATTTAGTATCTTATCTATTCTCATCATCCTCAATAATCCATTCACAATTAACTATACCCAGTTTGTCAAACCACACTTATGATTCCATAAACTTGTCACAGTTATATGAGTTTACGAACTTACCCTAGTCAGACCTTTGGCGTCCATTCGCTGAGGGATTCATAAACATTTCATATAACTATGAGTCAAGAATGTCACGTAAGTATATATTTTAAGAACTCGTACTTAACCCTATGTTCTCTACCTATGACCTATCTATTTTTATACACATGAGAAAGGAATCACCCTCTTAACATTCATATAGCAAATAGCGCGACACAACATTTCAATGATTATCAGTGCCAAAAACTAAGTGGTTGTCAAACCAAACTCGGCCACTAATCAATATAGGAGGCTAAGCGGACAATTCCCCGCCCATACAAAGAATTGGTCAACCTAACTACTACATCGACCAGGAAGCTAAGTGATTCTAAAACCAAGTACAAATTCCCCACCCATACAAGGAATCATACAACTCAGCTGCTGACATGAGTTCTCATTGAAATCCCCACCTAATCTTAACCCCCTTTTTCTATTTGTATTTCATTTAATCCGTATTCACAATCCTTTCTTGAATCTGTACCATTCACACAACAATCTTGCTTTAAACTTTCCAATCATAAGATTGATTCTTTCTGGTTGTCATAATTTTAACAGATCACGAGGTGATCTCATCGTATATATTATGATTCAATTCTATGTCTTAATTGTTTTGTTTTACGATCTCCTTTCCATGCACTTTCAGTCTTTTAGACTTGATCTATTCACCATTACTGTTCAACTTTATTATCAGAGTTAGGAAACTCTGTGGCTTAACAACTCGCCGAGATTCATCTTTGAATCATACCAACCAACTAACTCTATATGAGTTATTTTTATTTTCAACGTTTCCCTCTGTTCTAAGGTTATAGCCTAAAGTCTAACCCACCTAAGGTTTTTAACCTTATAGCTCTGATACCATGATGTAAAGTCCCCGAACCCAGATACTTGAAACCCGAACTCGGTACTTCACGATACCATTTCTATGAGCGGAATAATACTAATAATAACAATAATATAAAAATTAAACTTAAATTTACATTTACTTCAGAGTCTACATCCCAAGTACGCAACATTTACTACATTCTTTACATGATATATAATACATATCATTAACTTAATACATTTTATCTATTACAAATAATACCAATAAAATATTCTGTTTGCTTTCCTTTTCACTTGTTCCTGACTACGACTTCTAGATGTTCACACTTAGCTGAAAACATTTAAATTAAGCAAGGATGAGCATTTGAATGCCCATCAAGTATTATATATATATATATAAGCTGAAAGAATTTAAATATTTTCTTTATAATACCCTTCTACAACCGGTCAATAGTTGTGAAGTAATCTGTACAAATAATAATAGCATAACAACCCTCTTTCAAATTTTTTTTAAATTACGTATTGACTATACATGGGGTTTCTGTGACATACTATGAACATTGTTTTCATTTTCGAAAGGGTTTAAAGAGAAATTCAACTGTAAACCGTCATGACTTACGGGCACGGAGGGTGATCAGCCCCGTTGTACCCTGTATTGATCAATACTACATGTACAAGAACGAAGTTATCGTTCACTCTGTCCGCCTTGGGCGCATAAAAATTTTCCCATTAACGGGATGTTCATACCTGTCGGGTTTTCATAACAAAGGTCTTATCTTGTTCCACAATAATATATAATTCAACATATAAATATATCAAAGGTGTATCAACATGTGATTAAATACAATGATTATCCAAGTGGGCACACTTGTATAATCATTTCTAGAAATTAACGAACAAAATATATAACTGAATTATCATATACTAACATGTTGATAATCAATGGGTGTATATAATATAGGTTTAACAATCTGTACATTAATAATAATAATTCTGAACTTCTCACTTCTGTCCATTGCATAAAGAAAATGCAAAGTTAGGATACTTGCCTGATGCGCTGCTTACAATTCTCAACTTAGTTTTATCTTTTCTATCACGACCTATCATTAATCAAATCATTCGTTCGATTAGAACAATATACCTTAACACATAGTATTGCATTTCGCAGTCAGCACATAACCTAATTACCTTATCACACATGTTCAACAATCATGGCATCACAAACAAACATCAACTCATTCCTAATCACATTGACACACAACTTTAACCACCATTGAATCACAACTAAAATAGTTAACTAACTAAATTTTTAAGTACAGATCAATTTTTTGAAACATGTCGGTCTACCGACAGTTTTATCGGGTAAATATCGAGTCTAAGACTCTATCTCAAAGTTCAACATTCGTAAATATCAGTCATATAATTTTTAAATGACTTATAATAATTTTTAAATAATTATTATCATTTATCATAATTTTTGAAATATCAGAATCATTATTAAATGATTTAAATATCAAACAATTCTATTATCATTAACATTTAATTAATATTAAACTATTAATGAAACAATTGCCAAAATATTAAAGTTATGTATAATAACTCAAAATATTCTTACCTTATTTATATTACCCTTAAATAATTTTTAAAACATTTAACATCATTATTAAATAATTACCATTAATATTTTATTATTAATGAACTATTATCTAAATATTAAAAGTCATTAATTATAACTTAAAATATTTTTAATTCATTTATACTCTTTTTAAATGATTTTTAAATTAATAAAACCATTTTAAACTATTTATTTAATATAATTATTAAATAAATTTAATATCATTAATATTAAACTAATATCATTAATATTAATTTATTAATGAAAATATCCTTTAAATATTAAAATTTATATTTTAATAACTTAAAATATCTTTAATCACTTTATTTCTATTTAAAATGATTTTTATAATATTAAAATCATTTTTAAACTAATTTATTTAATATTATTATTAAATAACTTTAATATCATTAATAATCATTAATTAATGAATTTAACCATTAAATATTAAAAGTTATATTTTATAACATCAAATATTCTTAAATACCTTATTATTATTTAAAATGATTTTTAATATAATAAAATCATTTTTAATTTAATTATTAAATTCATTTAATAAATAACTTAATTATAATTAATATTAATTTATTAATGAAAATTATCACATAATATTAAAAGTTATTAAAAATAACTTAAAATATTTTCATATATCATAATATAAATTGTTAATGATTTTTCAGGAATTAAAATCATTTTTAAATAATTTATTTAATATTATAATTAAATAAATTAAATACTTTTAATATTCCAAAAATATTAAATATTTATGAAATATATACAAAATAATTAAAAACTATTTTTCGGACTTTAAAATAATTTTTCTGAATTTAATATGTATTTTTAATAATTTTCAAAAATTACAAAAAATAAAATAAAATAAAACCGTCGCTAAAGCCTTTAGCGACAGACAACCGTCGCCTTAGGTGTTCTTGATCCTCAAGAACACTGACAAGGCAGTTTCGAGGGGGCTACTTTGACCGTGAATATCTGTCAGTGTAGTCGTTATCTGGAAAATTTAACACATAGGTCTTGTAGTTCTCATGTAACACTACAATTATCAACAAACATCATGGCCTAACAACATCGGATCAAAGAGTTATTAGCCATCAAAGAGTCTAACAAGGTTGTTCTTCACGAAGAACAGTTCGTGGTGCCTACTTTGGATCCTTATAACTTGTAATCCGTGTATTTTGTGTGTGATCTATAAATTGCAGTGTGTAGTTAACATGTAGGACTACAACTCTAACACTTAACATCATCATAAAAACAAGAAATAAAGTAGCTAAAGTATGGTCAAACCTTGTCAGAAAAATCAACACTTAGAAAATTCTGGGCTGCCCAGAAATTGTCCGGTCAATGCCGGTCAACCCACTTTGACCTTAAATACCTTTTGATCCACAATAGATATGGACCTGATTCGTTTTTGAAATTAAAGACCACATAACAATCTACACATATCAACTTTCATAACACAAAACACATTAAAGATCACCGAGATATAGGGCTTGACATTTGCCAAAAAATCACAGTTTACAAAATTTCCAGATTTTTGAAAATCGTTGATTTGAGCATTTAGATGTTATGGATCTATGTAATACCAACCCAGATCATCATAAGAGTCTAAAATAAACATAATCTAACATCTAAACACAAAATCTAACAACCGAATTTGGACAGAAATTAAAGGTAGGGTTTTATACCTTGATGATCCAATTCTTGATTTTATGTTGCTGATTTGTTATGGGATTTCGTGGGGCTTGATAAAAGGACTGAAATGCTTGACAATTTCGTGGGTCTTTGTGAGAGGAATCCTTGGTTAGGTATTTTGCAATTTTTAGTAACCAAATGCAATTTCTCTCTCTTACTCTATATATAGACAAACTTGGTGCATGAATGGGCTGTTATAGAGCTGATATGCTGGCATTTTTAAGTCAAGAGAGTTGTTGGATTTGGTCACCAACTTCTCCTATTGTCAAAACCTATGGATAGCTTCAATTATACAAGAGGGGCAAAATGGTCTTTTGATTTTCCAATTTAATGGCAAACTTGTAATCATGCAAACCCTTAGGGTTTAACCCTAAGGTTTTTCAACATTAGCTTTTCTAGAATTACATTTTAGGGTTTACACAAAATAAAAAAAATAAAATGAAATAAAAATTTTAGTTTCTAAAATTAGACAATTTGGGTTTGTTAATTAGATTAATTTTCTAATTACTTTATACAATAACATTAGGGTTTAGATCATATAATTATCATTGACTTTGCTAATTTAGCAATTAGGGTTTATACTTTTGGTAATTAGTTTTTATAATTTCTAATTAGGGTTACTAATTATAGAAATTAGGGTTTAGAAATTTAGGGTTTCTATAATTAACAATTATAATTCGAATACTTGTTAATTAGTCAACTAATCACAACTACCAACAATCACGGATTCTAATTTGAATTTCAAATTAGGGTTTTTTAATAATTTAGTGTTTTCTAAAAATTATTTAGGGTTTCTAGAACTTTTAATTAGGAGTTACCTAATTAATATATTTAATACACGATAGAAATTATCTAACACACTTATAAAATAATCTTATACTCTGATTTGGATCTCAAATTAGGGTTTAATATTATTAGCAGGGTTTGGTCATAATACATCGTATTTGACCAACCATTATCAATACGGACATACAGTACATATTCATAGCACTGAAAAATCAAAATATAATTAATATTATATTATTATTCTCATACCTTGGCAATAATCCTAAATTAGGGTTTGGATTTCATATCTGATTTATCCTTTCTATTTAACCTTAATAATTAAAGTAAAATAATTAACTTAATAATTTGTACTAAAATTCATATAATAAAATAATTATTATAATTATTCTAAAAATTACTTCATATATTATTTAAATAATATATGATTATATATTCATGGAAAATAATTAATAAAAATATTAATTATTTAGGGTTACTAATTATAGAAATTAGGGTTTAGAAATTTAGGGTTTCTATAATTAACAATTATAATTCGAATACTTGTTAATTAGTCAACTAATCACAACTACCAACAATCACGGATTCTAATTTGAATTTCAAATTAGGGTTTTTTAATAATTTTGTGTTTTCTAAAAATTATTTAGGGTTTCTAGAACTTTTAATTAGGAGTTACCTAATTAATATATTTAATACACGATAGAAATTATCTAACACACTTATAAAATAATCTTATACTCTGATTTGGATCTCAAATTAGGGTTTAATATTATTAGCAGGGTTTGGTCATAATACATCGTATTTGACCAACCATTATCAATACGGACATACAGTACATATTCATAGCACTGAAAAATCAAAATATAATTAATATTATATTATTATTCTCATACCTTGGCAATAATCCTAAATTAGGGTTTGGATTTCATATCTGATTTATCCTTTCTATTTAACCTTAATAATTAAAGTAAAATAATTAACTTAATAATTTGTACTAAAATTCATATAATAAAATAATTATTATAATTATTCTAAAAATTACTTCATATATTATTTAAATAATATATGATTATATATTCATGGAAAATAATTAATAAAAATATTAATTATTTAGGGTTACTAATTATAGAAATTAGGGTTTAGAAATTTAGGGTTTCTATAATTAACAATTATAATTCGAATACTTGTTAATTAGTCAACTAATCACAACTACCAACAATCACGGATTCTAATTTGAATTTCAAATTAGGGTTTTTTAATAATTTAGTGTTTTCTAAAAATTATTTAGGGTTTCTAGAACTTTTAATTAGGAGTTACCTAATTAATATATTTAATACACGATAGAAATTATCTAACACACTTATAAAATAATCTTATACTCTGATTTGGATCTCAAATTAGGGTTTAATATTATTAGCAGGGTTTGGTCATAATACATCGTATTTGACCAACCATTATCAATACGGACATACAGTACATATTCATAGCACTGAAAAATCAAAATATAATTAATATTATATTATTATTCTCATACCTTGGCAATAATCCTAAATTAGGGTTTGGATTTCATATCTGATTTATCCTTTCTATTTAACCTTAATAATTAAAGTAAAATAATTAACTTAATAATTTGTACTAAAATTCATATAATAAAATAATTATTATAATTATTCTAAAAATTACTTCATATATTATTTAAATAATATATGATTATATATTCATGGAAAATAATTAATAAAAATATTTCTATCTTAAAATTAATTATTATAAGAATATACTTTATAATAATCAATAATTCTAAAATTAATTTACTTGTAAATATTCATGTAATAAATATATTTTTGTTTACCACATAAATACATATACACATAATCTTGTACAAATCCTCATACTTAAAAAAAAATTATACGCAAAATTTCTTATTTATTTATATAGAAAATATCTGGTTGTCACAAACGATCCGACAACGTATAAAAACCTCACAAGACCGACAAAAGAGTTATGTTGATCTTCATCGAAAGGACGTGGAATTCGATATTGGAGATCATGTGTTGTTACGTGTTGCTCCATGGAAAGGAGTTACGAGATTTGGAAAGAGAAGAAAGCTCAATCCTCGATTCATTGGCCCATTTTTAATCCTCGATTGAGTAGGGATTGTAGCCTATAGACTCGTTTTCCCGCCAAGTATGTCTCGTGTTCATAACATTTTTCCTATATCCATGTTACGTAAATATGTGAAAGACCCGAACCAAATTATTGAGTTAGAACCAGATGAAATAGCGGAAGATTTAACGTATGAAGAGGTTCCGGTTCAAATCTTTGATAAGAAGGAACATATTCTACGCTCCAAGATTATACCTAAAGTCAAAGTTTTATGAAGGAACCACGATGTTGAGGAAATGACCTGGAAGTTAGAATTTAAAATGAAATCAAGGTATCCTTACCTCTTCGACATACCAGGTACGTACCCTAATTTCGAGGGCAAATTTCATAAGAAGGGGAGATTGTAAGACCCCAACTTTTATGAATAAAGATTCATTTTTTATAATTATTATTTTTGAATGAATTTGATATAATGTTATAGTTGTGGGTAATATTTAGAAATTTTGCAAAGTACGCAAGTTGTTTATAATATTCAATTGGTCGGGGAATATTCGTACGACGGCACAATCATTGGTGGACCTCACAATAGAATTATTATCGGATTGAGAAAACGACAAAAATATTTTTAGGAAAATAATGGCGAAAGTTTTACCGTTAACTATTGAAATACTCGGTGTTAAAAGTACAGAAATACGCGTGGTTTCATAGTAGCACACGGTATTGATTATTGATGCTTACGTGAGAAGTCACTCAGTTTTGTTCAATTATTGCTTCAGTAATTATTGCATAGTATCTCACGTTAATTGATTCAATTATTGTTGATATTTTATATTGAGATGACGAAGTTATTAATATTATTATTTGCAATATTAACGATGTCTAGAAGTTCTGCCAAGGAGAGGTTTGGTCACCTAATTGCGCGTCAATAGGGAGAAATTCTTATTAGAAAGCCCCCTCTTTCCTGGGAATGACCTGATCGATTAATAGTGTGAATAATAATAATGATGATGAAGTTTTGTTTTATTAGTATTATTAATGTAATAAAACAGAAAAGCTTTTTATATAAAACAGAATACTTTTATAAAGTTATTCGTTTTATTAGGCTAATAGTAAAATCTTTTTATATAAAACAGAATATTTTTTTAAAGTTATTCGTTTTATTAGACAATAATTAGAATATATTATATTTTATTATGCATAGTGTTTGCATAGTAAAATCTTTTTAAAAGTTATTCATTTTATTAGATTATAAATAGAATATATTATATTTTATTGTAAACCAATCTGGACCGTTCGTTTAAAGTAAATCAATCTGGACCGTTTATGGATTGGTTACTATTCAGTCCATTCTTCTATAAATAGAAGATCATTCCTTCATTATTTCTTACGAATTCACTGAAACTCTAGAGAGAGAAACTGTAGAGAGAATTATTCTTCTATGGTGAGCGTATTTCTTTAGCGTTTAAGAAAGCTTTGAGCATAGTGCAAGTTTCTTCAAATATATCCCTGCCCTACTGTCGGAGTACTCTTCTTTATAAGGTAAAGAGTTATTTTTTTTCAAATTCATGAAGAGAACTTCTGTTATTCCATTCTTTATTATTTTGTTGGAATAACCTGTATACGCGGTCTACCCTATACTTGGTAAAATTCTATTGTTATTCCATTCTTTATTATTCTGTTGGAATATACTATCTGTGCGTTTTACGTCGGACCTAGTTCCGTCTTTATTATTCTGTTGGAATATCATGTCTGTGTGTTTTACGCCGGACCTGGTTCCGTCTTTGTTATTCTGTTAGAATATCCTGTCTGTGCGTTTTACGCCGGACCTGGTTCTGTCTTTATTATTCTGTTGGAATATCTTGTCGTTGCGTATTACGCCTGACCTGGTTCCGTTATTTATTGTTCTGTTGGAATAACCTGTCTATGCGAAGTACCGCATGCATGGTGATTTTTTTTGTTATTCCATTCTTTATTATACTTAGTTGGTTAAAGTTTTGACTTCTATACTCTTTAAAATTAGTGGAATATACTTGATATTTACGCTTCATCCAGTATCGTTCATAGAAATATTCTTCTGAGTATTCTTGAATTTTACTCTACAAAGAAGTATCATGTTGAGAATTTGGATGTTATTAGTTCCTAGATAAATTAATTCTTGAACTTGTTTTATTGAATTCTTATATCATTGTCATCATCCTCATATTTATATTTTGGTGAAAGTCATCTATGGCCTGTAGTGCATAGATGGACTTGGTATGATTATGACCATGGATTATTCGATGTAATCATGACTGTAATGTTACAAATAATGTGGTAAAAGTCCTCATTGGCCCATAGTGCATTGATGGACAGTTGTTGACATGATCATGACCATTGATGAATACATTAATATTATGAATATGGCTCAGTTATTGGAGCGCGATAATGAGTCAACACAACCAAAAGGCAACGACCAACAACACGATAATAATCATACCGATGGCAACGACCATCAGAACAATGATAACCATCGTGGGAGAAATTAGCATGCTAAGAATGGTAACCACTTCGTGGTAATCATGGCCAAGATAATAGAAGTGGAAAATTCAAGAAGATAAGATTTAACGATGATGGGAAGACGTAAGCACTAGCACCTGTTGTTAAGGAAGGAAAACGACCGCTGGTCGTATGTTACAAATGTGGAGGGGAGGGACACATTAGTCCAAACTGTACGCAACAGTCCAAAGCGTGTTTCAATTGTGGAAGAGAATGTCACTTAGCCCGATTTTGTTGTGCACCAAAGTCAAGTCTAGCTAGGACGGTGGCTCCAAAGGTGGATACGGACAAAACAAAGTTGGTGGTTTCAAGAAGAGCGTTTTTCGTGACTTCTCAAAAAGCGAGTAACCCAAACGAAGTTAGCACGGGTTAGTTAATTATAAATTCTTGCGAAGTCTATACCTTATTAGATACCGGTTTTACCCATTCTTTTATCTCTCTTGTTTGTGCTCAATGTTTAAATTTGACCCCAGAGAAGTTAGACTTTGACTTATTGGTTGAAACTTTATTAGTAGAAACCTTCGTTACCTCCACTATTTAAAAATCTTGTTTGATTCAAATCGACACTTTTACGTTACCTGTCGATCTTATCTTTTTAAAAATACTGGCCTTTGATGCGATTTTAGGAATTGATTGGTTAATTACTCATCATGCTTTTCGTAAGGTTGTTAGCTTTCATATTCCTAACCAACCTATTATGCGAATTCAAGCAACCAAACCACAAAAGTCAATCATTATCATATCAAGCCATAAGTAAAGAGCCCCGATTCGCTGGTGACTTCCTTGTGTGGAATGTACCGAAGCTAAACTTTTCGTAGGGGACGTTGTGAATAACGGTGGCAAGTTGATAGGTATCAATGTGACGTACTATCCAAGTCTTGGATGAGTCATAGTTTTGAATGATATTTCTGTCATTAATAAATTTTCTGACGTGTTCTTGAAGACTTCTTAGCCTACCCCTAGAGCTTGAAATCGAGTTTCATGTCGGGGTACTATTCACGGGGTACTATTTACCCAAAAATATATTTTTTTTCTGTCTAAATTATTTTTGGTACATGAATATTATTCTTGAATTTTACTCTACAAAGCAGTATCATGTTGACAATTTGGACGTTATTGATTCCTGGATAAATTAAATTATAAATCTTTAAAATTTATTCTTGAACTTGTTTTATTGAATTATTATGTCATTGTCATCATCCTCATGCTTATATTGTGATGAAAGTCATCTTTGGCTTACGTGCATAGATGGACTTGGTATGATTATGACCAGGGATTATTCGGTAAAATCATAACCGTAATGTGACGAATGATGTGGTAAAAGTCCTCATTGGCCTGTAGTTCATTAATGGACAGTTGTTGGTATGATTATGACCATGGATTATTCGGTATAATCATGACCATTGATGATTACATGAATATCCTTGGTCGTGGTGCATGGATGATTTGATTTTTTTATTAAGCTGAGTCTCGGCGATAAAGTTGATGAAAAACTTTTAAAATCATAGAAGATAGTAAATTTTATGCTCTACTTGACTCTTCTAATGGATTGTTTATTTTCTGAAATCTATATTTTTATAAATTGGTTATGAGATTATGCGTATAGTATGATGGTGATAGTATAACTAGCATATATATATATATATATATATATATATATATATATATATAGGGAACTCATCCATAGCAAACGTTTGCTGCAGCAAACAAGTTCTCCATGCCGCTACAGCTTGTAGCGGCAGTCCCTTTTCCTCTTAGCCGCTACAGCCTGTAGCGGCAGTGTGGGCCATATGGCTATAATATAAAAATAAGTTTATTTTTAGGTATACATAATGTAAAAATAAAAGATAATGATAAGATAAGTATGAATAAAAGATAATGATGAGATAAGTCTGAATAAAAGATAAATTTATTTTATAATAAAATATAAATTTATTTTATAATAAAAGATAAATTTATTTTATTATAAAAGATAAATTTATAAAAATAGTTGCCTACGTACTCCCTTGTATTTGGGAGATCAGGTCGATATAGTTCACCCCATGTACAGGACGGATTGCCGATGAAAAGTTTGATCCCATGTATAGGACAAACTGTAGGTGAAAAAGTCTTATCCCTGGTGGGACAAAACTGCAGGTGCAAAAAGTTTTATCCTTGGCGGGACAAAACTGCAGGTGCGAAAAGTTTTATCCCGGGCGGGACAAAACTGCAGGTGTGAAAGGTTTAATCCCTGTTGGAATAACCTGAATTGAGCAAAAGGTTTTGAAAATGAAGGTGAGCGGAGGATATGTTGACCCGAAACAAGGCTACTGGTTGGACAAATGTGTTTGTCCCTGATGGGGCAAATGGGTATAAAGAAGGGTTGTATGAAGTGAAGGGTTAGAAAACCAGAAGTGACTGGGGATCTGGTGATCAAAATCAGGATGTTTGCTTGATGGTAACCTCAGACATAGTACCGTTTCATGGTGTCCGAGTTGATGAGCTGTGGAAATTCATTGTCATCCATTTCCTATAATCTGAGAGCACCTCCTGTCAATACCTCCTTGACAACAAATGGGCCTTCAGTTCATACCTATCTTGTAGGATCTGGCTATCCTTTGTTGGTTTAACTGACCATGGAAGATAGCATCAGTTCGTCTTTCGTCTACTAAAGACAATTGGTGATACCTATCTTGTAATCATTGGTCTTCATCCAGCTGAGCTTCTTTCAACACTCTTAGGGATTTCATTTCCACCTCTATGGGGCGCACTGCTTCCATCCCATAGGTTAATGAGTAGGGGGTTTCCCCAGTGGAAGTGCGCATTGAAGTTCTGTAGGCTAATAGTCAGAGGAAACAAGTCAGGCCATCCTTTGTGATTGGCTGACATCTTTTGCATGATTTTTTTGATGTTCTTATTAGCCGCTTCAACAGTACCATTCATCTTTGGACGGTAGATGATGGAGTTGAGATGTTTGATGGGAATTTACTGCATAACTCCTCTATCATTTTGTTATTGAGGTTCTTAGCATTGTCTGACACAGTTACCTTTGGTTGTCCATATCAACAAATAACATTGTTTATGATGAAACAAATGATGACTCTTTGGTAACCATGGGGAAGGATGATGCTTCTACCCACTTGGTGAAGTAGTCGATCATTTGAAGATAAATCAATACCCATTACTGGCTTTGGGCTCGATGGGCCCGATCACATCCATTCCCCACATTGAGAAGGGCCAGTGCGAACTCATATTATGAAGCTCCCTTGGAGGGGCGTGGATAGCATTCCCATGAATTTGACATTGATAACATCTCTTGACGTGATCATCACAGTCAGCCTTGAGAGAGAGCCAGTAATGTCCTGTTTTGAGGATCTTTTTGACAAGTAGAGGGATGTTCATGTGTGGGCCACATACTCCACCCTGGATTTCATCCATAAGCCTTTGAGCTTGGTCCTTGTCTAGACATCTGAGGAGACCTAGTTTTGCATCTCGTTTGTAAAGTGAATCTCTGCTCAGGTAGAATTTCATAGCCATTCGATGGATCCATTTTTCTCAGCAGGACTTGCCTCAACGGGTGTAGATCCATCTCGTAGATACTCCTTGATGTGTTGATACCAAGGGTTTTGGATGGGAGGTAGCTCATCTGATACTTCTCCGATATAATTCCCATAAATTAGAGCCTTTTGCAGGGCAAATGTGATGTTTAGCATCTTTTCCTTGTCAGGTATGTTGATCAAGGAGGCCAAAGTTGCTAGTGCATCTGCAAAGTCATTCTTATTATAAGGAATGTGGAGGAAGGTTATTTCTTCAAACTTCGAAGTCATCTGGATAACCTGCCGATGCTAAGGCAGCAAATGTAGCTCTTTGGTGTGATAGATCCCAGTGGTTTATCTGATTACCAATTCAGAATCTCCAAAGACAGTTAACCACCTAATGCCCATTGATTGGGCAAGTTTCAACCCCATGATATAGCCTTCATACTCAGCTATGTTGTTGGTGAAAGTAATATGCACACAAGCCAATCATGTTTGATGATAAAGCATATACTTTTTAACAATCTTATTCATTTATTAATAAGAAGTATTATTTATTAAAGGCTTTGAATTATCTACATGATGCTGTTTTATAATATGTGATAAACCCATAGTTTTAAGCAATGCTTTTAGAATAATGATGATGATCATTCTAATGAGATCTAAATTCTTAGAAAGCTTAAAACTAAAATAGTTCCCAATCGTTGGATTACTAAATTGGGGATTAGTGAATCCGGATAGATTGGTACATACGTTGCTTGCTCATTGGATGAGGATGATTGATCTCATGATCATTTGTGTGGAGACACTAAAGCAAGTATGTAGGTGCTTATTAGAGAATAAGTTCACTGAACGTGACTCGCTAAGGAATACCTAATGGAGTTTTACTTGCATGTCAATAGGAATTCCTGTAGTGATAGTAGTACAAGTGATCCTTGGACTTGAGATCATCATAGTATCTTGTGTATGATGAGTTATACTTTGACTTATTCCTTAAGACCCTTAGGGTATATCAAAGGGTATGCTTGGGTATAATAAGTTGTACATGGAGATAATGTATGATCAATAAAGAATCTACCACTTCTAGTAAAAGAAGAGAAATGTCCTATGTGATTCGATAAATGACAACTCAGTAGTCCTTGGCCAAGGCAGAATGAAATTAGAAAGGAGTTTCTAATTTGTATTATTTGGAGTTGTGCATTTAAGAGTCGAAATACATATAATTAAATAAAATAAGACTTGACAGAAATTCCATGTCTTATATTTAATTGGGACATTGTATGGTGGAAGGATTGAATTGTACGGTAACTATTAACTCAAAGGTTCTTTTATGATTAATGTTGAAATCTATATTATCTGGAAAGTCGTTGATCGCTAGGGAGGCTTATCCCTATTGTAGAATAAATATTATTTATTTAAATAAATTATTAGTTTAATTTATTTATTTAAATAAGATTAGAATTGTTCTAATTGATTTATTCACAACCGGTTTAATATGGAGAACCTAAAGGGTCACACCATAAAAGGAAGAATAATTATTTAAGAAGTTAATGGCATAATCGTAATAATATGTTAAGTATATTTAATTTAATCTATGGTGATAGAATAAATTAAATAGCTTAATATTTATTATTTAATATTTTAGAAATATTAAATATAAATTAATAAGAGGAGTCTTATTAATATTATTACAATTATTATTATTTTAATTTCTAAAAGAGTTTAGGAATTAATTTAATATAAGTACTCTCATTTATCTCTAATAAGATTAGGGAGTTTAATTAATTAAAAGAATTTAATTAATTAAAATAAAACTCAGTTCCTTAATTGTTAAGGAGGGTTGACCACATCTATATATAAGAGGAGTCTTATTATGGGTGAATGTAGATTGTTGACTTTAACAACATACGTTATTCCAATTGTTGGAGAGTACGCCCCTTTTTTCTATAGAGATAGAAAACTAGGGTTTGAGCCAAATACCCATTCTTGAATTCTTCTTCTTCTTTGGTGGATCACCTTTAGAGGCCAAACACTTGGGTGGCTAACGTTGATCAAAGGAAGGAACCAAACCCGGTGGATTCAAGATGAACGCGAAAAGGATTGGAGGTGAACTTGTACCTGAGGAAGCTTGGATCTTCAAGGGTATGATTCTTATTCATATCTTTTCGTTTAATTAATAATTATGCATAAAGGGTGATCCGGGTTTATGGTTTGTAAAATTTTTAAACTCTGATTTTACACGTTTCCGCTAATTTTGTGCAATTTGATTGCGTTCATGAATATTACAAACCTAACAGTGGCATCAGAGCCAAACCTTTATGTGAATTATTAATTGTTCAGATTTAATATGTATGTTGATATGTGTTTTGAACAAATTTTTTGGGCATAATTTTACTGTATAAAATTTAAAAAAAAAAAAAAAACAATTTGCAAAGTCTGTTATTCGCGAACTGATTTTGTTGTGCCGTATCCGTGATTTGCTGATGGCCTGATGCTTCGATTAATTATACATATATATGATAATTTGTATAGTTAATTGGATCAACGCTCACGTGGCTCAGGATAATGAATATGATTCATGTAATCATGTTAGTAAACAAATTTAAGATAATATATATATGTATGAAGTTTCCTGCAGTTTGTATGTAACTAACATATATATTATATATATATTATGTAACTAAGTGAGTCACGCCCACAAGGCCATCAGCCACGCAAAATAAGTGGTCATTCACGGAAATTAAAGGAATAGGAACAGATAATTCACGCTACTTTATATCATTTGTTTATATTTTGTCCTTCACGGATATTATATATATATATATAATAATAATTTTATAATTAAAATAAATAGTTTATTTTAATCTTAAAATAAAAGGTTTATTTAAATATTAAAATATAAAGATTTATTTTAATTTTAAAATTAGAATTTCATGCTAACTAATTAGAGTTGGAATTGGATTCCATGATAACTAATTGGAGTTGAAATTGGATTTCATGTTTCCTAAAATAAAGGAGTTTATTTGTGAATAGGAAAGTGAATCCATCTTTCCTTAAATAAAGGAGTTTATTTATATATGAAATAAGATTTCATATTATTCAAAATAAAGAAGTTTATTTGTGAATAGGAAAGAGAATCCTAATTTCCCTAAATAAAGGAGTTTATTTAGATATGAAATAAGATTTCATATTATTCAAAATAAAAGAGTTTATTTTTGAATAGGAAAGAAAATCTGTGTTTCCTTTAATAAAGTTTTTTTTTTACATGGAATTGGATTCCATAATTAATTAAAATAAAGGAGTTTATTTTGATTAATGATTTTGATTAAAATAAAATAGTTTATTTTATTCAAAATTGGATAAATTAAAATAAAATAGTTTTATTTTGATTTAAATTTGGATAAAAATAAAGGAGTTTATTTTGATTCAAAAATAGATTTTATACTAACTAAATTTGCCCATTAAATGATATCAATATATATATTAAATGTTTATTATTCATGAGATGAATGTTATTTATTGATACATATGGTGATGTGTATGATAATAAATGGGATTGATTATGGACTATTGACCAATGTGATTGGATTTTATTTTAGTTGGATGCTTGAATGTATGGGTTTTATTAAATGGGGTCTGCGTACCTCGTCTTCTCTAATTTTTCTTAATGTAAATTCTAACTCCCTCCTATGTACTTCCACTTGACTGCTGATCAAGGTTTCTATTTATTTTAAATAATTTTGTAATAGGATTAATTAGAATTAATTTTGAAAAATTGGAGATCAAGGAACAAGGAGCGCGTGAAGACCCGTTTGTAATGGAGCCCGAGTTTAAATGTAATAGTTATATTTAAATATTAATTCTTGCACCCCTAGGGTTTGACCTTTTGGTTCACTTTTGGTGGCTCTAGTGAACCAAACTAGAATAAAAGTCCATAATCAATCCGGGTAGAATATAGTATTCTATATGTGCATGCTTATTCTATATATATTATATATTATGCAAACATGCTTCGCATGTTCATTAATATGACGCGTATTTTATATATATATATGTGCATGCGCGCTAAACAAGATGAGACAATTAATAACAAACCCCTCAAATATTTTATATTAAGTTGTAACGTTCAAAGATATTTGGAATATCGAACGTCGCCTTCTAGCATGATAGAAACAATAGAGTATTGAATATTTAATATGAGTTTGTTGTGCACACACAAGGCGAGTATTAAATATTTAAGATGTTGTTTTTATTACATATGATGTTTATAAGGAATTGAACATTACTGCTTTGTTGTGCACACACAAGGGCTGTAGTTTTCTCTTCACTTATATGGAAATGTTGGGTCTGACTTAACTTAAATCATTTTAGTTCGGATGTGCACACACTTGACCATTACGATTTAAGAGGCAAAATACAAGGAGTTACATAGTTGATGTAATTGACAAGAGTTGTCTACCTATTTATTTATATATAGTTTGTTGTGCACACACAAGGCTATATACATTTGAAATGGGATCCTTATTCTCACTAGCAAATCTTTAATTAGATTTTGCCGAACTATATAAGTGAGGGTAATATAGTTTGAAGAAAATAGTGGGAGATACCAATTTAAAACAAGACCTAATTTATTTTGGTAATTAATAAAAGAATGTATGTTAAAATGTTGTTAATTACAAATTCATTTACAGAATTTTACAATGTCTAAAATTACTATCACTGCGTAGCATATTAGATGCTAAATTTAACCGGACCGTATTAAACGGATTGGTTAAGGAAATTCAGAATAGTTCTCATGGCTGAAAAGCTATATTATGTCCTTAATACGCCTATCCCTGCAATGGTTGCAGACAATGCCTCTGAGGAAGATATTGCTACTTTTAGAAAGTGGCTAGATGATGCATAGTTGGCTCAATGCATCATGCTCGCATCCATGAGTAACGAGCTTCAGCGTCAGCATGAAACTATGGATGCTCCTATTATATTCCTGCACATCAAGTAGTTGATGGTGAGGAAAGTAGGACTGATAGATATCAGATATCTAAGGAGCTCTTCCGATCTAGAATGACCGATGACACTACGGTACAGATAAAAGTCCTTAACATAATCAATTTGATTGATCAATTAGGACAATGGGTTTTATCATGGATGGAGAGTTGAGCCAAGATTTGATCTTGCACTCACTCCCGGACTCCTTTCACAATTGTTGTGAATTTTTCATATAGACAAGCTAGATATCAGCCTCGCTGATTTGCTTAACATGTTGAAAAATGTTGAGAGTCACTTTCCAACCAAGAAAGACCAAGTCTTACTGGTAGGGGCCAAAGGATCTTCTGAAAAGAAGAACGATTCTAAGAAGGTAAATAGAAAGGGCATAAACAAAGGATAATAAGAACAAAACTGATATGGATAGCAAAGGAGTTTGCTTTCACTGCAATAAGCCTGGACACTGGAAAGAAACTGCGAGAAGCATCTTGCAGGGCTAACCAAAGAAGCTTAGTGAAGTTTCGGTTACAAATATAAATTTGTTCATAATTTGAAATAAATTTTTCTTTAAGTCAAGGTTCTACTTGGGTATTGGATACCGACTTTGGTTATCATAAATATAGATTTATGAAGGGACCAAGTAGAAGTAGAAAGCTAAACAAATATAAGTAAACCTATGTGTGGGAAATGAAGCAAAGGTTGCTGCATTAGCCATAGGAACTTATAGTTTAGCAATGCCTACGGGCAAGTCTATTAAGTCAATAAGTTGTTATTGTATTCCAGTTCTCGTTGGAAACATTATTTCTATTTTATTGTTGGACAATGAAATCTTTGGTATTATATTTAAGAACAATTATTGTTCTATTTATAATAATAATGTTTTGTATAGAACTGAAATATTACTTAATGGATTTTGTATACTTGACTTACGTGAAAATAATTTTGCAAATTGAACAACTAGTATAAGAAAAGGAGATGATCATTCAAAGAGTTGAATGTGTGTATTTGCTGAAATATAAGTTTGAATTATTTGAAAGGTTCAAAGAATTCAGAAGTGAAACAAATTGACAAAGTATTAAGATTCTTTGATTAGATCAAGGAATAAATACTTGTGCAATAAGTTTTTAGATCATCTCAAATGGTTTTCTCATAATGGACGCCTCCTGATACACAATAATTGATTGATGTATCTGAAAGGAAAAATCGTACCTTGTTGGACATGGTATGTTCCATAATGATTTTACCGACATTCCAGTATCCTTCTAAGATAATGTCCTAGAAATGGCTGCATATCTACGGAAAAGGTAACCTCAAAATCCGGCCTCAAGACTCCATAAAAGTTATGGAAAGGGAGGATTCCTAATTTTAAGTATGTTAAGATAAGGGGTTGTCCAACTTATGTGAAACGATTTCAAAGGATAAGCTTGGGACAAAATTTGACAAGTACAGATTTGTGGGACATCCTAAAGTAAGTTTAGGGCATATGTTCTATGATCCTTCTTAGCAAAAGGTGTTTGTTGCGAAACATGTTGCCTTTTAAGATAAAGGTGTTTATCATTGAAAGGGCTAGTGGGAGGATAATACATCTTGAAAAGTTCAAGAACCACAAAACACTACAAGTCAAATAAGAGGAACCTATAGATAGACCTATTGTACCACAACCGAATCGTAAATCTGGAATAGTACCGAAGATACCTAGGAGGTATGGATTCATCATGGAAGATGATGATGAGGTACATATCATAGAAGATGATGATCCAGTTACTTACGATGAGGTAAGAGTTGTAGACTCTCAAAAATGGAACATTCATTTTGATGAAATAATCAAAAGAGTTTGATTTTATCAAAAACAAGAATGAACCTAGTGTGTACAAAAGGGTCAGTGGGAGCACCATCACATTCCTAATATTATATGTTGATATACTATGGATACGGAATGACATGCCAATGCTAGAATCAGTAAAGATAAAGTTGTTTAAACATTCCTCCATGAATGATTTGGGAAGAGCTCGACTTAACCCAATGAACGTATATTCATTTGACGTTAAAGTTGTTTAGCATGGCAAACTCCAAGAGATGTCTCATGTTGATGAGTCATGGAGTGTATCTCTCTTAATAGTCCTCATAGACTCCAAAAGAGAGATCGCATGAGTGACAATCATGTATGCAATGAAATATACGCGACCTGATGTTGATCAGTCATATTCTGGAGAAGTTCACTGTGAGACAGTGAAAAACATCTTAAAGTACTTAACAAGCACTAAGGATGTGATATAATTCATGGCGGGTCTGAATTAAAACTAGAGGGCTTAACAGACTCAAGTTTTTTTTAGACAGACCAAGACGACAGAAAATCCACTTTAAGGTAAAGGGTTACCTTGAACGGTGGTGCAGTGAATTGGAAAGGTTCCAAACAACAAAGAGTTGTTGGTTTAGTGATAAAGACAAAGTATATTGCTATAAATGAAGCTACAAGTTGATTGTTTGGATGAAAAGTTCATTACAGAACTAGGAATAGTTCCTAAGTCTCATCTTGGATCCAAACATATGTTGTGGCACTTTCATTTGATTATAGGAATCATTGAAAAATGGGAAATCACTATAGAGATAGTGGACTCTCAATAACAACATTACATATCCATTAACTAAAGCTTATCCAACAGCAGGATAATCGTCACTTAGAGAAGAAGAGTATGAGATACCATGACGATTGGCTTTAGTGCAAGTGGGAGATTGAAAGTAATATGCACACAAGCCAATCATGTTTGATGATAAAGCATATACTTTTTAACAATCTTATTCATTTATTAATAAGAAGTATTATTTATTAAAGGCTTTGAATTATCTACATGATGCTGTTTTATAATATGTGATAAACCCATAGTTTTAAGCAATGCTTTTAGAATAATGATGATGATCATTCTAATGAGATCTAAATTCTTAGAAAGCTTAAAACTAAAATAGTTCCCAATCGTTGGATTACTAAATTGGGGATTAGTGAATCCGGATAGATTGGTACATACGTTGCTTGCTCATTGGATGAGGATGATTGATCTCATGATCATTTGTGTGGAGACACTAAAGCAAGTATGTAGGTGCTTATTAGAGAATAAGTTCACTGAACGTGACTCGCTAAGGAATACCTAATGGAGTTTTACTTGCATGTCAATAGGAATTCCTGTAGTGATAGTAGTACAAGTGATCCTTGGACTTGAGATCATCATAGTATCTTGTGTATGATGAGTTATACTTTGACTTATTCCTTAAGACCCTTAGGGTATATCAAAGGGTATGCTTGGGTATAATAAGTTGTACATGGAGATAATGTATGATCAATAAAGAATCTACCACTTCTAGTAAAAGAAGAGAAATGTCCTATGTGATTCGATAAATGACAACTCAGTAGTCCTTGGCCAAGGCAGAATGAAATTAGAAAGGAGTTTCTAATTTGTATTATTTGGAGTTGTGCATTTAAGAGTCGAAATACATATAATTAAATAAAATAAGACTTGACAGAAATTCCATGTCTTATATTTAATTGGGACATTGTATGGTGGAAGGATTGAATTGTACGGTAACTATTAACTCAAAGGTTCTTTTATGATTAATGTTGAAATCTATATTATCTGGAAAGTCGTTGATCGCTAGGGAGGCTTATCCCTATTGTAGAATAAATATTATTTATTTAAATAAATTATTAGTTTAATTTATTTATTTAAATAAGATTAGAATTGTTCTAATTGATTTATTCACAACCGGTTTAATATGGAGAACCTAAAGGGTCACACCATAAAAGGAAGAATAATTATTTAAGAAGTTAATGGCATAATCGTAATAATATGTTAAGTATATTTAATTTAATCTATGGTGATAGAATAAATTAAATAGCTTAATATTTATTATTTAATATTTTAGAAATATTAAATATAAATTAATAAGAGGAGTCTTATTAATATTATTACAATTATTATTATTTTAATTTCTAAAAGAGTTTAGGAATTAATTTAATATAAGTACTCTCATTTATCTCTAATAAGATTAGGGAGTTTAATTAATTAAAAGAATTTAATTAATTAAAATAAAACTCAGTTCCTTAATTGTTAAGGAGGGTTGACCACATCTATATATAAGAGGAGTCTTATTATGGGTGAATGTAGGTTGTTGACTTTAACAACATACGTTATTCCAATTGTTGGAGAGTACGCCCCTTTTTTCTATAGAGATAGAAAACTAGGGTTTGAGCCAAATACCCATTCTTGAATTCTTCTTCTTCTTTGGTGGATCACCTTTAGAGGCCAAACACTTGGGTGGCTAACGTTGATCAAAGGAAGGAATCAAACCCGGTGGATTCAAGATGAACGCGAAAAGGATTGGAGGTGAACTTGTACCTGAGGAAGCTTGGATCTTCAAGGGTATGATTCTTATTCATATCTTTTCGTTTAATTAATAATTATGCATAAAGGGTGATCCGGGTTTATGGTTTGTAAAATTTTTAAACTCTGATTTTACACGTTTCCGCTAATTTTGTGCAATTTGATTGCGTTCATGAATATTACAAACCTAACAGTTGGTTCTAACAAACTGCAACTTGACGGCGACGGGATACTGCTCCCCCGTGATGGCTACTAGAACTGCTCCAGCCCCAGAACCTTCCATATTTACAGCTTCATCAAAATACATATTTCATGTCTGGTGTGTATCGTCCTGATGGTTTTGCTGAACTGTCATTACCCCTTCATCATAGAAGTATGTTTCCAAGGGTTTAAATCCCCTGAAGGTGCGGCGGCCAGTAAATCTGCAATTCCTTGACCTTTGATAGACTTTTGCGTCACGTAGACGATGTCAAATTGATATAGGATCAACTGCCATCTGGACAGCCGATAATTCAACATGGGTTTGTTAAACACATACTTGAGATGATCCTCGCAGGATATGAGATGGGTTGTGTGACCATGGAGGTAATGTTGTAACCTCATGGAAGCCCATGCTAAAGCACAACAAGTCTTCTAAATGATGTGTACTTGTGTTCACTGCTGTTGAATCTTTTATTGAGGTAGTAGATAGCTCACTCTTGGCCTCTATCGTCTTTCTGTCTCAGCATGCAGCCCATGCCATTGTCATTGACTGACAGGTACACACTACTACAAAACTGTAAATAGACAACGCAAAAAAAACGTTATGGTTTCAGTCAGAAAAACGTCGTGGTTAAGGGTGTCATCTATTTGACACCCTTACACAGCGTTTTTAAAACGTTGTAGTTAAGCACATTACACAACATTTTTTTAAAAAAAAACATTGTAGATTTATTTTTCATAAATTAACATATGCTTAAAAACGTTGTAGAAAGTATGATTCCACAACATTTTCTGGATAAAAATATTGTAGTTTAATATATCAGACAACGTTTAGGCATATTTACACAACGTTTTTAAAATGTTGTAGATTTTAAAAAAAAGGGTTGTGGTTCACCTAACACAACGTTTTTAAAATGTTGTAGATTAAAAAAAAGAAAAAAAAAATTATGGTTCACCTACATTACCAATGCACCTGCAATATGCTAATGCCTGAAAGATTAGCATATTGTAGCCTGAAAAATTAAAAGAGTTGTAAATTAAATCATTTATCAAAGATTCCAAGTAATCATTTATTCTCAAAGTTGTTGCATCCTTACATCTTTCATCTCTCTACATATTACAAAAAGAAGAGAATATGTACAACTGCTTATGGGGAGGTACAGGATGGATGAAAAGCCATTATATAAATGGAAGCATTCTTCTAGGTGTTGAAACTGAATTTTCATTGATTCATACCTGAACTCCAATCCTTTGAGCAACCTGCATCACAAAATGTAATGATTTTATTACTTGGTATTATTATATTTTAAATTTGTGAGGCTTTAAACCATAACACACCCAGTGAAAAATCATATGCATGGAAACCAAGCTAGATAAAGTTGGCCAATACAAAGTTGAAAGACATTACGTTGACATATCTGGCATGTTCCTTCTTTCAAAGATTTGCAAAAATAATGTATACTTTTATAAACAGTATATTACTGCAACAAAACAACAATATAGAACTTTGGATCTACCAAAAAGTAATAACAAAACTTTGTAATAATCAATTGAACCGCTATAGCAGAAAACATGAGAAGATATGCAAATCGCAAAGCTACATAGTGAGGGAAAAAAGTTAATTTACAAATTACCTACTTGAAGGAATGGACATCAGTTCCCTAGAGCCAAGCATCACAACCTGCATCTCATGCACCCCATATGTCATTCCTACGATCGTCTCCTACATGAACAGCATCCTCTGGTTTCAAATCCAACAACTCGCAAGCTCTTAGGAAAATCATGGGGTTTAGTTTCTCTGCTGCAACCTGAGAGAGACCATGAAAATGGGAATACTCCAGAAAATACGCAAGTAAAACAACACACAAATTAACAATCATAGTTGAATATATTATTACTTTGATACTAGAGCTTTGAACTTTATTTCATTATTGGTGAGTTTCTGGAAATCTGTATGGATAGGTCCCTTCACCTTTCATTGTCATTCTTTATCTTGAATTTCTTTTCTTTTTAACAGAAGCAACAATGGGCTAGCTGCTACTTTGCTTATCAGCCTACAACAATAACATGCGACCTCATTCTTGGACGAGGTGAGTGTGCTAAGCAAATATGACCTTGGGTTCTCTGTCCACAAAAATGAAATTGCTTTTGATAGGAATGGGAGATGACCTGGGATCAGTTATAGGAATGTGGAAAGGGTATGAGTGACAATTTTAGTGTGTATAATAAATGGTACAGATTAAAGCCAATTGTGCCCTACAAAACTGCTAGCATAGTTACACGGACTCATCAGATAAAGTGTCCAGTTGACTGAGCTAGCTCCACTTGCAAGTCCAATTGATATGCTGATAAAAGAAAGGTCATTTCACCATACTTATGTAAAAATAGGTGGTAAAATGCCTGTTTGAAAGAAGCCCAGATAGAATGGTGTCAATATATGCTTAACCACTGTTTCTGTAACTGCAAATCCGCCCTTAGCTTTATGTTTGTAATTGTTAACTAGTACTAAAACGAGATATATATCAACTCAGCTACTCCTTTTATCCCAGACTAGTTCGGGTAGGCATAACAAACTAAACAAAACACACATTCCAAGTAAAACATTAGAACACGTACTACAACAATTGAAAAGTAAAAAGTACTCTGATAACTAACACCACAATCAACTCTCAATCCTCCCCTTGTTAAATTGGTCAGAACCCAGATGCTAGTTAGCTCTACTTTATAGACATACTAAATTAACAAACCCAGATAGGGTTTCTTCTCTATATGCTACAATTTTTCTATAGAAATTCCCTAAAAAGTATTCTGTCAATTTATTTTTCCAGCACCCAAATACAGAAATTACTGAATAAACATAGTACAAAAATATAGGGATGTAGCAAATGGAATTACCTTAAGAGCTTCTTTGAGAATGGGTTCATCTGGAGGGTTGAGGAAAAATGCTTTAACCCCAAAGCTTCCTCTATTTATAGGTGATACAGATTTTCAAGTACAATAGCTTTCGATTTCAACTGTTGAAATAACTCTTAAATTAAATAGAAAGAATTGGGAAATAAAAATATATATATAATGGATTGAAAGAGAGATATAATGCTCACAGGTGCATAGAATGGAGGAGAAATTGAAACCAAAGACATCATCATCTTGTTGCTTCTCTGGTGTTCTGCTATTAATAATCAAGAGCATGTATGATAAATATCTCAGAAGTAAAAAAAGATTTTGCGGAAACAAACCCAACCTAAATGATTAAACTCCTCAAGATTAAACGGTAGTAGCTATTAGACACTACTGAAGCGATGCTTTCAAACAAATAAAAATTATCACACGTTTGCTACACATTAGACCAAGTAAACTGTAATTGTGGCCAGAGAAATGAACTCACAGATGTTTGATCAACCAATATATATGGTAACTTCTTTTCTGTCGCAATAACACCACCATGAGCAGATAGTCAAATTCAAAATTAGGAAATAAGCACATAGTCCATTGCTAACCTGTCTTTTATTGAAAACTACTCTGCATTAATTACTTAGTTGAGAAAATGACCAAAGACCAGGCAAACCTATCTCTATCTATGTTCTACAATCATCCTAGGTGCTACGATGGCGTGAAACAGAACTGATGAACTGAATGTATAACATGTTGAGGGATACAAATGAAAGTTTTGCAATGATAACGAATTACTTTTTATAAGCTGTTCTGAATTGATATCTATTGCCAATATGTTTCACATACGCAACAAAAACATTATGTATGCAACTCAATGAAAAGCTCCACCAAATTAACATTATCAAATTAACCCCACATCTCCATCAAAGGGGTGGTAGGGGTGAACCTAGAATCTGTATTTAATGTACAATGTTGAGAAGATAAACTAACTGGATAACTTCATTTAAAAATCTATACGCCACATTCATGTTTCCATGCTCATATCGATAAATGATTGCACAAATGGTTAAAAATAAATAAATAAGTGGTAATTAATATGCTTACCATTGATGACAGAGAGGAGGAGGCGCTCACACCTTATTAGAAACTCCCAATGTGGGTAGGTCTTTAATCCAAGCCTCCTTATGATGTGATCAATGAATGAAAATGGTGTCACTGGACTCATCTTCCATTCAAGGGAAGAGAGTACCAAAAGCTCCATTCTCATAATACTCCTTGAATCAAACATAAACTTTGATTCCTCTACCTAGATATCAGATACCCATCAACAGAACCCACATCAATAACACATTAAAATGCCCATTATGACATTTCCACAAACACACATTGTACACACAGAAATAAACATAAAAGAAAAATACCTGGAAGTCTATAAGAAGAGGCACTTGGGTCTCCTCAACTTTGGCAACTAAAGAAAGGCAAGCAACAGCAGCTAGTTGACTCATCCATGTCTTATCTTTTTGAATGCAGAGGCTTGATATGAACCTGTCAAAGTAATTAACAGCTAAAATAACAGTCAACCCAGTAAATCCATAGTGAGAACAGACCCTTAAAACCCAATCAATGGCAAGTTTTCTTGCTTCCATTAAAGATTCATATTGAGGGTTGAAAGGGGTCTATTTTTCTTTAGATAAAAGAGACAGAAGCTCATCATTTTTCCCAAAACAAGTCATGTTCTAACAAGGAAAGGGGTTTATTAAGGGTTTAATTAATGTTTTCACTACTCTCTTGTTCAAAACTAAGGGCTCCTAAATCTTCCCCAAAATGCTCTTCACAGAAAAGACCGTTTAGAACACAGTTCAAGGTGACCAACCTCTTAACACCATTTCTTCATCAAACGGACTGCTATTGGAATAATTTCCCCTTAAAGAAAAAGTAGCTGAACCACCAAAGCCCTACTTTAGGCGAGACTGGAAAAAGGAACCAGTTGTGGGCGAAGGTTCCGCCTGAAAGACAAAGAATGAAGTCCACAACAATTATTAAACCAATCCTTTGAACATCCACTAATCTCCCATTCAGGCTTGAGAAAGGGGATCAACAAAAATAGAAAAGAGAGGTGCTAGAAAATACTAAAAAGGATAAGAATACCCCCATCTAAAATTGAAAGTTCAAATTAATGAAATTGAATACAAAAACAAAAGAACAAGCTACAACAACTGTATTTTATCTAAAACTAGATTACTCAAAATTAAGAAACAAAAAATACAATCATGTAACTTAATGTCAAAAATGCATGAAGAGAGATTTAGTAGAATTCTTACTTGGTAAAATCTAACAGAGATTAGAATTAGACTGAAGTTCATGTCCGTGATTGACATGTTAGCAACAATTGAAAACCACAGGAGCTTCCACAGAGGAACATGCTTTGAAGCAGAGAGCCCCGTACCATTTGACACCGCCCCAACCAACGCAGTTACCAAAAAGTGGTACCCAGTTAACGTTATCGCTGTAAAAATTGAAATATTTAGTAGAATACTTGGTCAGGACATCCTACAACAATATACGAGGAAAAATGTAGATACACACAAAAAATTGCCAAGAATGAGAGTACATATGAAAATGGTGGTCAAATTAATGCAATTGGAAAGCAAAAGCAATAAAATCTTTTGAAACATCTTTCAACTAACCTTTTCCTAGAATTTACCTTCAAAAACTGCCAAAAACTATAGCATAGACGATGGCATTACCCAATCTATTTCACCCAAAAAGACCACAACTCCTGATAACAACTCATAATATGTAGAAATTTATCAGAATTCCCTAGCATTGACTTCATCATTCTTACACATGTTATGTAACTTTCACTATAACCATCCGCTAAAAAGGAAAACTAAGCAACTGTTTATAATATATGTCATAATGGTCACATCCCCATATGAAATTAATTTCAAAAAACAATTTATAATACCATAAGCAAAGAAATAAGTAGTAATACAGCGTAAACCGGTAGCATTGTACTCCTTTAGTTTTGCAGCAATAACCTCTCCCGCAAATGGTCGAAACACTATGAGCCTAAACTTCACCTGTCAGGAAATACACACAAATATCATTCTTTAAAAACTCCTGTACTAAATAAGGGCACATTTGGGCACCCAACAATGAGAAAGAATTGTAAGACATATATGGAATACCGTGTAGGTGGAAGCACCGTCACTGGGGAAGATAAAACCTCCATCAATGGACTTGATAGCAGTTCCAATAGCAGAGTAAACAAATGAAATTCCTAATGTTGCCTCCTCAATATATCCATCACTAACAATTAATTTTTTATTAAGGGGGAAAATAGTACAATATAATTAATTTGCTAATAAGGGGGGAAAACATGAAAAATATAAGAATGAAGAAACCCTAACCTCTGAGAAATCAAAATCAACGATTACGTTCAGCAGGTAAAGGTCGATTAAACCCACCGCAACGATTCATATACTATCTAGGCATCCTCTTCGTCACCGCTCTCACTCCACTAACATCATTACCAGCCACAGGCTTCCCCTTGGTTGAATCAAACCCTACCAGAATCCCCATCATCTTTATCATTTCCACCTCATCCTGATCCATCTACACGTCATTTCTATTGCTTCTGCTCCTTCACGATGCCGTCAACGAAGTCCATCAACGATCCATCTCACGTTGTACTGAAGCTCTGCACGGAGAACGACAAGGACAGAGATAAAAGAATGACACGAGCCTCGGAGAGAAAAAGACTAAATTAAAAATTTTAAGTGAGCTTCGTGTTTTATTAGATAGACAACGTTTTTTTAAAAAAACGTTATCTAATTAAAATTAAAAAAATACCTTTTTAAATAGATAACGTTTTTGCATATATATCTATAACATTTTTTTTAAAACGTTATGGAAAAAATATCACAACGTTTTTATAAAAAAATATTATGGTTTAAATGTTGTCTATTTAGTACTTTATAGTAGTGACATGAACAGGGGAACATCATCCCTAGGAGGTACCAAAATAGGAACTTTGACTAGCTGCTCTTTGATTGTAAGGAAGGCTTTATGACATTCATCATTCCATTTCACGGAGGAGTTCTTCCTTAATAACTTGAAGATAGGCTCACAGGTTGCTGTGAGTTGGGAGATGAATTGGCTGATGAAGTTGATCCTTCCCAAAAATCCCCGTATTTCCTTCTCTATCTTAGGAATGAGCATTTCCGTGATGGCCTAGATTTTGGTGGGATCCAGCTCTGTGACGCCCCCAAAATAGGTCCATTCCATCCAACCCATTCTGAGTCGCCAAATACATGGTACAGAAATAACTACAACTTTATTATTACAACATATAAACTATTGCCGTCTAGACAATATCCACATACAAATAAATCCCCATCATAATTATTGATACATTATTTCACAAAAATGGTGAGGACTACTAAACAATTCTCTCTAGAACCATCATTACATCCCCCGACTCGTACTCGCTACATTCTCGTCTCCTGAGAAGAAAAATAGAACAACAAGAAAAAGGGTGAGCTCAACTAGCCCAGTAAAGAATATTATGACTAAGATAATGTACAACAAATTATCCTTAGTCTTCAACAGGGAAAAATCTGATAGAATACTATAGACAACAAGTTTTAGATCAACAACTGCAGCGGAAATAACAATTCATTAGAAGAGTTAAGTAGAGAATAAAATCTACTAACATCTATGAATTTAAAAGTCCATCATCAATATTTTATCCCTGTAACATCAATCAATATATATCTCAAATCAAATTAAATATTCATCTTTGCACTACAGGCCAAAGATATTCATCAGTTGGTCATGTTCATCTAAACACATGTTCATCTTTGCACTACGGGCCAAAGATATTCATCAATTGTTCATGTTCATCTCAACACATGTACATCTTTGCACTACGAGACAAAGATATTCATAATAAAATCAACCATCTTTGCACTACAGGCCAAAGATATTCAATAACACCATCATTTAGGACTGAAGATGATGAAAAATATTTTAAAGGAAACGAATCCAGTGAAACAAAATAACAAGTATTAAGGATTCGTACTCTAAACAATCCGAGTTCAAAAATACTTCATAAATAATCATACTGAAGTAAAATTCAAGAATGATCAAAACATGGATACAATCAAAACTAGTATTCAGAATAGATATTTTGGACAAAAAGAAGAAATTTTATTTTTTGGTGAATAGTGCCGTATTCGTGAATAGTGCCGTATACGTGAATAGTGCCATATACGTGAATAGTAACTCCGACACCAAAAGATAGAAATTTCATAATAAAACATCATCACGCTTCGTGAATAGTAACTCGTGAATAGTAACTCATGAATAGTAACCCCGACATGAAAAAGTTCTAAATTTGATAAAAAGTTCTAACCAATATTTCAGCATAATGATATTGAAGAAATAATATCATTTGAGAAGAAAATAACATCCTTTACCTCCTAAGACAGTACTTCTAGTTGAAACACCGGATATATCTATGACTTGAACTTGCACCGTATAGCAATACTCAAAGTATACTCAAAATACTCACAAGAATATGCTCGATAATATAGAGAGAGAAAACTTCAGTTTCTGGTGTGATTTTCAATTATAACCTAAGCACCTATTTATAGGAAATTGCTTAGAACACCAAAGCAGAAAATTTAATATAATATTAATATATTATATAAATTCCTACGCACCCAATTTTCGCCCAACATCAGCCACCAACCCACATGTTAAATGAGTTCAACAATGAAAAAAACATTTTTTATATTTAAAATATTTTAAACCTCCAAAAATCAATTATTTCATAACTCCGGAACTTCAATAATTCATAATAAATAGCCCTTTTGCCAGAAAATTCGAATCTCGCGAATTTTTATAGGAAATTCCATTATTTACAACTTTGCAAAAGGAAGTTTTTCCAAATTCCAAACAGAAATTGACCGAAATCCACAAACGGCCGATTTTACAAGCTATAATCAAATTTCAGTCAATAAATGGGGTCCACCAACATGAAAAACATGTTTTAAATATTTTTGATAACAAAAATACTCCTCCTCCACATATACTCATATATCCCACATTCATCGTAAAAATATCATTATTATTATATTATTAAAAATATAATAATATATTTAAATGAATTATTTTATCAGAAAAAGATAAAATATTAATTTTCAACAATTGTCACATTAAAAATTTTCTCCATCTATATCAACATAAAATCAATATTTTCCTCATCATATGAATCAATAATTAATTATTCACAAATAATATTACAGAATCACAATATTGGCAACCAGACCGTTCCCAGGAAAGAGGGGGCTTTCCAATAAGAATTTCTCTTACTGGCGCGCAATTAGGTGACCAAACCTCTCCTTAGACAGAACTTTCTAGACATTGCCAATAATGTTATCAAATAATATTATTAAGATAATATGAATTATTGCTTCGATAATGAAAAATACTGTGTAATGACAATTTATTGAAACAACAGTAATATAAAATATCAATGCAGCAATTATTGAATCAATAAAATAAAATACTGAACAGAAATTACTGTAACCATTATTGAGTAGTGCCTTCTTACGTAAGAATCAATAATTGGTGCAATACCGTGTGCTACTGTGCAACAACGCGTATTACAGTGTTTTAACCACCGGGGTATTCCAACAGTGTAAACGGTAACAACTACGCCGTTATTTTTAAACAACTTATATTTGTCGTTTTCTTCATCCCATCGCTTTCCGTTATGGGGCCCACAAAAGACTGCGCCGTCGTACGAATATTCCCCGACAGCAAGAATATTCCACGACCAAACTAATATTCCCCGATAACAATGAATATTTTATAACCTCCTGCTTATTTAAAATATTTGCGCATTTTACCCATAACTAACCACATTAATCAAATTCACCCTTACAATTTCAAAAAAAATAAATAAATAAAGGAAATTCCTTTTTATTTAAAAAATTTTCGGGGTCTTACAAGCTCAATCCCTTTGTGGCTGATTAGGAATCCTAGCAACTTTCTTGATTTAATGCCAAAGGCGCACTTGGCTGGATTCAACTTTAAGTTATACTTACGCAACCTAATGAAGAGCTTTCTGAGATGGTCTAAGTGGTCTTCCCTTCGAGACTTGACAATGATGTCATCCACATAGATCATTATCTCTTTGTGCATTAAATCATGAAAAAGAGCCATTATGGCCTGCTAATAGGTAGCTCCGGCATTGATGAGGCCGAATGACAACCGTCTGTTGGAAAAGGTTCCTCAATGCATGATGAATGCCATTTTCTCACGATCCTATTTAGCAACCATGATTTGATGGTACCCTGCAAAACAATCAGCAAAGGAGTACATGTCGTATTGAGCAATATTGTCAATGAGAATGTGGATAAATGGTATGAGAAGGCTATCTTTAAGGCAAGCTTTATTCATATCTCTATAATCCACGCAAACTCACAGCTTTCGTCCCGGTTTAGGCACAAGGACTATGTTGGATAGCCATTCAGGGTATGTTGATACCATAATGATGTCAGCTTGAAATTGTTTCATAATTTTTTCTTTAACCTTTAAACTCCACTCAGGTTTTAATTGCCTAAGCTTCTGCCTGACTGGCTTGAATCCCTCTTTGATGGGGAGGCGATGAATGATAATGTCAGTAGACAAACTGACCATGTCTTCACGAGACCATGAAAACACATCCTGGAATTGGGTCAATAGAGTAACCATGTCATTCCTTTGGTTTGGATTAAGGTTCGTATCAATCTGGATTAGTTTGGGGTTTTCTAAGGTTCCAAGGATGAAAGAGGTGGTTTGATCAAGATTTAGTTTGGGTTTTTCTTCGACCCATTCTTTGATCTCCTGAGGTATCTCATAGTCCTCTTGTACTTCTATCAAGTCTAAGTCCAACTTTATATAAAAGTTATAGTCCTTGTGGAGAATAGGCACCTCATCAGCAAGTTTAGGCACATCAAAATTTAAAGTCCTGAAACAAAAAATGCTTCCACTTAATATATGAAACTGTTCAATCATACAAAGTGCTAGCGTGTAATGACAAAACAACTGCTAATACTATACAGAAAAAGTAAGTAGTTATGGCTATCTATAGGGCAGAGGGAGTTTCTGCCCTTTATATCCTTGTCGGCAAATGCATGGAATGCTGCTCCAATTGCCATGGGTGAAGTCCTGTTGGACAGCAGTGATGAAGGGGTTGTCATCGTCCTCCTTCTCCCGAATGATGACCATGATATCTGGACAATCATCGTCTAGGATGTCTCAATTCATACTCTTAGTATGAACAATGACACGCATGTTTGATAACCGCTTTGCAATGTCTTGTTTGCGTCTCCATTTCTTTTTCTTCCACTTCGGGATCTGGAATCTGGACCTCCTTTTCTTTAATCGGTATCGGTTTAGGAAATAACATAGCCATTACATGGGCAAACACCTTTACCGGAGACCGTACAGGCTCAAGATCTATAGGTTGAGACAATCTCCATGTGGCTGAAGCTAAAGGAACCTATTTGTGTTTGTGAGGATTCCTATGACTGGAGATAAAAAAATAGTCTAGCCCTGCTATTCCTGTTTCTCTTGGAATTTGAATTGGACACTTAATACCCTGATGATCATTGCCCAACCCTTGTCCAGGTTGATAACCCAATTATATCATCTCTTGGGTTGCCGACATTACCTCAGTAGAAATTCTGGGTATGAGAGGTGGCACTCTAATTAGATGATAGTAATTGGTCTCACCTCTAGGGCCTGGAAGCTGACAGGCTCAACTTCTGAATTGAAGCTGATGAGTGGTATGTCACCTTGTTCAGGACATTCTGGCTCAGTATTAATAGTGACTAGGCTATTGTTAATGATGTATTTGAGTTTCTGGTGAAGGGTGGAAGGGACGGCTCTGACCATATGAATCCACGGTCTCCCCAAGAGCAGGTTGTATCCTGTAGCTATTTTGAGCACGTGAAAGGATACGCAGAATGTGTAACAATCCAGAATTTTATTTATAATTTCAAATATTTATTAAATTAAATAAATATTTTTAATTGATGTGTTTATTGGTTAGTAGATATTTGTTGGATTATTTATTAGTAAATAAATAATTCATGAGTTATAGAAATTAACTTAATTAAGATAAAAGAGTGATGAATTAAATTTATGAGATAATACTCTAATTTAACTTAATAACTAAATTAGAGAGTTGTTAAGGATTATATAGTTTGGTAGAATGTTGCTTTAATTTAATTTAGTAATTAAAGTGATATGTTAATTTATTAAGTCAAATTATAGTGAAATTTATAATTTTGTGGTAATTAGTTTTATTTATTTAATTAAGATTGGATATGGAAATCCAAGTAAATAGTGTGGGACAATAAACGATAGTATAAATGATTTATTGAAGTAAATTAAAAGAGTTTTAAATGGATTTACCAAACAATGCTTAAGGAGTGATTAAGTCATTATTTTAAAAGTGTTTTGCCAAACAAAGCCTTATGACTTTTAAATTAAAATAATAATAATAATAATAATATAATAAATATTTTTATAAATGATACATAATTATTATATTTAATAGTACGTTAGTTTTAGACGTTAGTTTTTGTGCGTTGATTTTTACGTAATGGTTTGGCCTAAGCATGAGAAAAGAGAAAAGAGAAAAGAGAAGAAGAGAATAAGAGAAGAAGAGAGGAAGAGAGAAATTGAGAGGAAGAGAAGAAGAAATTCCATCTGAAGGTTGGAGAATCAAAGAAAAAAAAACAAGAAGATTGTTTGAGTTTTCTAACTAATCAAAGGGCACATGAAGTGCAGATAACTATAAGTTGTTAAACTGTTATTGGTGAACAATGAGCAAGGCAAGTCTTTCAGTTCCTATTTGCTATGTGAATTTGATAATGAACTGTTTCAAATCTTTATTGTAAATAGCGTGGTGTGTTATATTAATGTTGAAAGTATAAAATGTTAAAGTCAATTTATGACAACGTTGATTGAGTAATTGTGACGCCCCCAAATTCGGACCTCCACTTGGTCACTCAAATTTGGTTCATCACGTTCTCATGGTAAAACCATAATAACTAAAATAACACATTCACAACGGAAAATTCTAATTTAGAATAATATACAATGATTTATTATAATTATATCCCCCAAGTCTCGCAACCTACAATACTTAATATTACATAATAATATCGAATAAAGACTTATTACATAATCCTACTTAAGTTTAACATAGTCTGAAAATAGTCTTAATATAACATAATAGTCTTAAACATAAAGGGACAAGCTAATCGGTAGCCTTGCCCTTGCCCTTGTCCTTCCCATAGACACTTCCCTGTTCCGCCTTAACTGAAAGGTTTTAAATAAGCAAGGATGAGCACAAATTGCCCAGCAGGTAATATACAACAATGGTAAAGAGTTTTATAACACGAGTTTGAAATATTGAAGTATCATCTCTAAGATAGTTCAGAGTTTTAGAATAATATCATAAAAAATGAATATCAATAATTCTCTGAATAAAAATGATAATTTAATATAAATCATCAGATATATATGAATTCAACGACTATCAATGTATCCAACTGGATAAATAATTTATACTAAGCAGTCACTAAGGACTATTGAACATCTACTAAAATTACCAATATTAAACTGATAACCCAAAAGAATCAAGTACTATAGATGATCAGTCTACAATACTCTAAGTTATGCATAACACCACAATAATAAACCACTCATTTGTTGGGGTTTCCAACAATATACACTCTCTTTACCATAAGGGTTGTTCAACTCAGTTTTCAAGATTTCCGCACCAGTCAATTGGTTTGGACAGTTTTATAAACATGCATATAGTCTAGCCGAATCAATGGCATAGACCCTTTCACAATATTCGAGAACGATACCAATTTCAACATGAATAATAGTTTCCATAAAAGTTTAAACATGCTAGCTCAATTGAACGGATAAGTAAGATAACTTGCATTCAATATATGTATCACAGGAATTTCAAGAACTTGCACAACATCCAAAGTCATGTAAGTTAGGATACTTGTACTATAAAAGGATAGTTCGGATGCATACTGATACTCGCATGGTAACTATTATTATACGTAAATTCGGCTAAGGGTAGGTGGTCGTCCCAATTTCCCTTGAAGTCCATCACGCAAGTCCTAAGCATGTCCTCTAGCATTTGTATTGTTAGCTCACTCTGTCCATCTGTCTGAGGGTGATACGCAATACTCAACGTCAACAGTGTTCCCATCCTCTCTTGCAAGCTTTTCCAAAACTTTAACATGAAGTGCGAATCTCGGTCAGAAACAATCGATACCGGTACTCCATGTCGTGAAATAATTTCCTTTAAATATAGACTCGCTAACTGATTTAAACTGTAGCGGATCTTGATTAGGAGAAAATGTGCGGTCTTCATAAGTCGATCCACAATAACCCAAATTGCATCCAAACCTTTCTGCGTGACTGGAAGTCCTACCACGAAATCCATCATAATATGCTCCCATTTCCACTTTGGTATTTCCAACTGTTGTAATAAACCACTCGGCAGCTGATGCTATGCTTTTACGCATTTATAAGTCAAACATCTACTAAGGTACTCTGAGATTTCTCGTTTCAAATTTGGCCACCAAAAATGCTGCCTCAAATCTCGGTACATCTTTGTGCCTCCCGGATGAATGGAATACGTCGTATTATGAGCCTCTTACAAAATCTCCTCTCTTAACTCGGCCACTGCCGGTACCCACACTCTCCCTTCAAATCTTAAGATACCTTCTTTATCTATTCAAAATTTTTCTACCTCATTATTCGTGATCCTTTTCCTTATTTTCTCACATTCTCCATCTTTCTCATGTGCTTCATTTACTTTATCCAACAATGTTGGACAAGCTTCCATTATAAATAACTTCTCTTCAGACCTTTCGGGTCCCTTTACCTCTTTTTCCAACTTCTCCATATCTCTTATTAACTCTTCTTGATTCGTCAATTGCATCAGTTTCTCCCTACTTTTCCTGCTCAGAGCGTCGGTAACTACGTTTGCCTTCCCCGGGTAATAAAGAATATCACAGTCATAATCTTTGATCAATTCCAACCACCTTCTCTGACACATATTCAACTCCTTCTGTGTGAATATATATTTCAGACTTTTGTGGTCCGTGTATATCTCGCATTTCTCTCCGTACAAATAATGTCTCCATATCTTTAACGCAAAAACTACTGCCGTTAACTCCAAGTCATGAGTAGGTTATTGTTTTTTATAATCCTTTAATTGTCGTGATGCATATGCAATGATTTTACCATGCTACATCAGCATACAGCCCAATCCTCTATGCGATTCAACACTATACACCACAAATTCACTCGTATCATTCAGTAATGATAATACATGCACCTCGCTTAATCTCTTCTTTAACTCTTGGAAACTTTCTTTGCATATGTCGATCCATACAAATTTTACCGTCTTCCTCGTCAGATTAGTCAACGAGGTCGCTATCTTAGAAAAATCTTGGATGAATCTTCGATAGTACCCAGCTACCCAGCTAACCCTAAGAAACTTCTCACCTCCGTCGGAGTTCTAGGTTGTTCCATGTTACTTACTACTTCAACCTTCTCGGGGTCTACTGAGATTCCATTCTCATCCACCATGTGGCCTAAGAATTGAACCTTCTTCGTCTAAAATTCGTACTTAGAAATTTTGCATACATCTTCTCTTTTCGTAGTGCCTCCAAAACAATCTTTAGATGTTTGGCATGTTCTTCCTTTGTCTTCGAGTAGATCAAAATGTCGTCGATGAAAACCACCACAAATTCATCCAAGTATGGCTTCAAAACTCGATTCATCAAGTCCATGAATGATGCTGAAGCATTAGTCAAACCAAATGACATTACCAAAAACTCATAATGTCCATAACGGGTTCTAAACGCAGTCTTTGGTATATCCTCATCCTGTACTTTCAGTTGATGATATCTCGTCCGTAGGTCGATCTTCGAGAAACATTTTGCTCCTTTCAGTTGATCAAATAAGTCGTCTATCCTCGGTAGCGGATATCTGTTCTTGATCATTACTCTGTTCAATTCTTGATAATTGATACAGAGCATCATTGATCTGTCCTTTTTCTTAACGAATAACACTGGTGCTCCCCAAGGAGACACACTCGGTCGAATGTAACCCTTGTTCAATAACTCTTGAAGTTGTATCATCAATTCCTTCATTTCTACTGGCGCCATACAATATGGAGCTTCCAAAATCGGTGTCATTCCCGGTGCTAAGTCTATTACGAATTCGATTTCTCTGTCTGGCGGAAGTCCAGGTAGATCATCTGAAAACACATCCTGAAATTCACTCATTATGGGGTATATTTTTAATCTCTAATCCCTTTTTTCGAGTATCCACGATGTAAGCTAAATAACCTACAGACCCTTTTCGTAACAATTTCTTGGCCTGCATCATTGTAATGCAACACGATTGCTTAAGCGACGAGCTACCATAAAACACTACCTTAGACTTACTCAGAGTCTGAAGGTTCACACACTTGTTCTGACAATTAATTACTGCCGCATGGTTATATAACCAATCCATACCCAGTATTACGTCAAATTCGCCTAGTTTAATAGGAATCAAGTCTATGCTCAGTTCATGTTCTTTAATGTTTGCGCGACAATATCGATAGACGTATTCTACAGGGATTATTTCATTATTCGCAACTTCTATGTTCAAAGGATCTTCTAAACATTCTCGGGGTGTACTAAGTATACTAGCAAATTCTTCGGATACAAATGAACAGGTGGCACCCGAATCAAATAATACATTAGAATTTATATTATTGATTGGGATTATACCTGACACCATGTCCTTCGCAGCTACTGCATCCTGGACGGTCATGTTAAAGGTTCGAACGGTCGATCGGTTGGGTTGCGCAGGTCCACCAATCAATAACTCGCTTCCTCCTCCTTGGCTTCCGCCAACTCCACCGCTTCCTTTCTTCGGGCAATCCTTTATCTGGTGCTCTATTGATCCACAAGAAAAACATCCCCTGATCTTCTTTGGTTTTGGGCAATTTGACGTTATGTGCTCCTCTTGACCACAGTTATAGCACGTGTTCTTTCATTTCCAGCACTCCCCTTGATGACTTCTTCCACACTTGTTATAAGTTTCAGCCCTTCTCTTAAAGTTTCCCTGGTGACTTCCACCTTGATTATTGTTTATGTTGTTGCTGTTGTTATTTTCCCATTTCCTCTTTCTAGAATTACTCCCTCCACTGCTGCTTCCTCCACGATGCTCATTACCAGTGTTCTTGTTCTTTTTCTCCTTATAATATAAACTTAAGGCCTTACTGCCACCTTCTGCAATGACTGCCTTCTATAACAAGGTCATCAAGGAATCAATCTGAAAGAATGATACCTTATTATAAAACCATGACTTTAACCCTTGCTCGAAACATCTCGCCTTCCTTTCCTCATCCCTGACTTGGTGCTCCGCGAATCACGCTAGTTCATTGAACTTAGTTGCGTATTGCGCCACCATCATATCTCCTTGTTTTAACTCTAGGAACTTCACTTCCATCCTATTATTCATACTCTTCGTGAAATAGTTCTCAAAAAACAATGTCGTAAACCTCTCCCATGTTATCGTTCCTTCCCCCATTCTCTGCTGATTACCTCCCCATCAATAGTTTGCTTCACCCCTCATCATATAGGTGGCAAATACTGTCTTCTGGTCTTCACCCACGCGAGCTATAGTGAAGGCCTTCTCGATCTGCTTGATCCAGGTTTGCGCAACTATCGGGTCAGTAGTTCCTACGAACTCTGGGGTCCCTACACTCTTAAAGTCTTTGAAGGATGTCATTGGGATAGCTTGGGGAACGTGTGGTATAGGTTCATTTCTTCCTTTAAGAGATTCTCCTAACAAGTCTACCAACTTCTGAATAAGGTCTACTTGTTCTCTCTCATTATTAATGGATTCTTCGGGTGCAACCAATCTACGTCTTGGTGCCATGATCTGCATCACAAAATTTTTATTTTATTATCTAATTATAATACTTAGACATTTCTCAATTGAAAAGAACTACAAGTTTATAACACGTTTCTGAAATAAGACCATTTATATTCATATGCCAAATTGTTACATCACATGTTCGTTTCTAGCATACTGCTATAAATGATATCACATATCCCCTAGTATCACAAAAGATGGGGCAACACTAGCTTACTACCCCTCTAACATTTTCAAAAGTTAGGGTTTTAATACTACCTCATGTCATACATAAAAGACGGAGATTTACAACAGCAATTTAATCAACACATAAATAAAATACTACAAGTCTTCATCCTCTAGACTCAATCTAATATCCCACAGTCCACGGCGCTCTGATATTCCTTTTGTGTAATGTGCACCACTATATCTCGACTTATGGTATGTCGGGTTTGTCCTTGCTCACTAGGTAATGATTTACCCCATCGATCAATCTCTCCATGATCGTACGTAAAGCATAGCTCATCTTGTTCATCTTCTTCCTCTTACACCGTACGCCATCTTCAAGATCATCCACCCTATCGTTGGCTTCCTCCCACTTCTCCTCGAAGTGAATCATATCCATCACCTCCATCTCTAACTGAGTTCAGAGAGCCTCCTTCTCCGTCCTCTCACTCAAAACCTTCTGCTCTAATTCTACCAGCTTTCATGTCATCTCAACGTTCGTTGCCACTGCTCGGTGAAACAAAGCTCCCAACTGGATCCATGCCTCCTTACGGTGAGCAATTTCAACCTCCATATCTTGCATCGCCAATTTCCTCTGGTGGTCCTCGTCCCTTAAGTTCTGGAACTCAGACTCCCTCTCCCTAGACTTAGCCTCTAGCTCCTCTACTCTAAATCCCAACTCCAAAATCTGCTCCTCATACTCCCCCAACATCTGATCCTCAAAGGTAGCCTCGTTGGAGTCCTCCATAGGCTTCTCCTCAGGGTCAGATTCCTCAGGTAATGGCTCCATCTCCTCCTCATCATCATCATCATCAATAAGGGCCACTACTGAAATAGGCTCCGCTATCAATGGTGCCTCACAGACTAAGTGGATATCATGCGGCTTCTCCTCTACTACTCGGCTAGGTCCTCCCATGCCAGTCATCCTAAAATTACCAACATAAGACAAGACAAACAACAATTCCATCAGAATGTTAAATAAGCATGAGTTCATTGTATAGAATGAAGTTACATTTTATAACACACTAAATCGCTCAAGGAAAACTCTACACGAGTTTTATCTCGTTCCTAACTTCTAAGTTCTCCTGAATTATAATCTAAGGACACTCGCTCCTACGGTTTATAACTATAGCTTTGATACCAACTTGTGACGCCCCCAAATTCGGACCTCCACTTGGTCACTTGAATTTGGTTCATCACGTTCTCATGGTAAAACCATAATAACTAAAATAACACATTCACAACGAAAAATTCTAATTTCGAATAATATACAATGATTTATTATAATTATATCCCACAAGTCTCGCAACCTACAGTACTTAGTAGATTACATAATAATATCGAATAAAGACTTATTACATAATCCTACTTAAGCTTAACATAGTCTAAAAATAGTTTTAATACAACATAATAGTCTTAAACATAAAGGGACAAGCTAGTCGGTAGCCTTGCCCTTGCCATTGTCCTTCCCAGAGACATTTCCATGTTCCGCCTTAACTGAAAGGTTTTGAATAAGCAAGGATGAGCACAAATTGGCCAACAGGTAATATACAACAAGGGTAAAGAGTTTTATAACACGAGTTTGAAATATCGAAGTATCGCCTCTAAGATAGTTTAGAGTTTCAGAATAATATCATGAAAAATGAATATCAATAATTCTCTGAATAAAAATGATAATTTAATATAAATCATCAGATATATATGAATTCACCGACTATCAATGTATCCAACTGGATAAATAATTTATATTGAGCAGTCACTAAGGACTATTGAACATCTACTAGAATTATCAATATTAAACTGATAACCCAAAAGAATCAAGTACTATAGATGATCAGTCTACAATACTCTAAGTTATGCATAACACCACAATAATAAACCACTCATGTGTTGGGGTTTCCAACAACATACACTCCCCTTACCATAAGGGTTGTTCAACTCAGTTTTCAAGATTTTCGCTCCAGTCAATTGGTTTGGACATTTTTATAAACATGCATATAGTCTAGCCGAATCAATGGCATAGACCCTTTCACAATATTCGAGAACGATACCAATTTCAACATGAATAATAGTTTCCATAAGAGTTTAAACATGCTAGCTCAATTGAACGGATAAGTAAGATAACTTGCATTCAATATATGTATCACAGGAATTTCAAGAACTTGCACAACATCCAAAGTCATGTAAGTTAGGATACTTGTACTATAAAAGGATAGTTTGGATACTTTGTGACCCCCTAAAAATAGGTATACATCACCCATCTTGAGTCGCCAAATACATGGTACAAAATTCAAATACAACTTAATAATACCACTATCGTGTAAAATATGACAAAACATAAAATGAGAGTTTTAATACGAATATTGTCTTCTAGTCAGTATTCAAACTCAAATGGAGTCGTCAATAAATTTATTATCACATTATTTCATAGAATAGTGAGGACTACTAATGCTATCATCTGGGCCGTCACTCCGTTCTTCGAATAGTCCCGACTACATTCTCATTTCCTGAAGAGAACAATGAAAGCAAAAGGTTGAGCTCAACTAGCTCAGTAAGAAATATTATGACTAAGATAATGCAGAATAATTTATCGTTAGCCTTCAACAGTGTTAAACTAATAAAGTATAACAAACATCAAGTTTAACTGCAGCGGAACAAGCAATCCATTAGAAGTGTCAAGTAGAGCATGATATCTACTATCTTCTATGATTTAAAAGCTTTTTCATCACTTTTATCGATGAGACTCAGCTTAATAAATAATCCACATCATCGAATCACCCCTGCACTACGGCCAAAGATATTCATTAGTATCACGACCAAGAATTATCCATGCACTACGGCCCAATGAGGACTTTTACCACATCATTTGTAATATTACGGTCATGATTATAATGAATAATCCCTAGTCATAATCATATCAAGTCCATTTATGCACTACAGGCCACAAATGACTTTCAACATAATATAAGCATGAGTATGATGACAATGATATAAGAATTTAATTAAAAGAAGCAAGGGATAAATTTTTTAAGATTTATAATTTAATTTATCCAGAAATCAATAACGTCGAAATTATCAACATGATACTGCTTTGTGGAGTAAGATTCAAGAATAATATTGTACCAAAAATGATTTGGACCGAATACGAATAAATTTTTTTTTATCATGAATAGTACCCCGGGTGAATAGTACTCCAGTGAATATTAATTCAGGAATAGTAACCCGTGAATAGTACTCCGGCATGAAAAATTTAAAACTTATCAAGAATGCTCAGAATAGTATTTTCATGAAAAGATACTAGATGAAGAGCAAATATGAAGGATGTTCTACTAATTTCATGGAGTATAGAAGCCAAAAATTTAACCAAATGAGTATAGAATTCGAAATCTGAAACAAAATAATATTACTTACATACTACAGAGTATGGAAGAAAATATTATTTCAAGCGAATATTGAACAAAAATAACATCCCTTACCTTGAAAAGAATAGTATTCCAACTGGTATAACGGGGATATTCTTAAAGAAAACTTTCACTATTTTCTACGTTCAAAGCTTTCTAAAACTTGAAAGAAATACGCTCAAGATTATAGAAGAAGAATTATCTGATTTTGGTGTGATTTTCAATTCTAACTAAGCATCCTATTTATAGGAGAATGGAAAGATACTATTTAAAAATTTTCACGGACTGCACAATAGGAAATCGGACAAAATCATTCACGGGCGAAACACCACATAATGTTTCTCCTAGCAATAAAACCATTAACACCACCCCCCCCACCAAATTGTCAACTACCATCATACATATATAATATAACCACACCCTCCCCCATACGTAATATACAACCACCCACCAAATTCACCACACCCATTATAATATATATATATATATATATATATATATATATATATATAATACTTATATATATATATACTAAATAACTTTCCACCGATTATTTTGAAAAATGGGTAAATGGGGGTCCAAATAATAAGCCAATTTAAAACAAATACTTCATAAAAATCCCCTCAATATATTTAACAACATTTATCATCATTATTATAATTCACAATATTTAATAACCAGGTCGTTCACAGGAAAGAGGGGGCTTTCTGATAAGGATTTTTCTTTATTGGCGCGCAATTAGGTGACCAAACCTTTTTTTGACAAAACTTCTAGACATTGTCAATATTGTAAATAATAATATGAATAACTTTGTCGTCTCAATTATTGATTTAATAATATAAAATATTATGCAGATGATACTGTGACAATAATTGAATCAATAATATGAGAGATATAATGCAGCAATTACTGCAGCAATAATTGAGTAAAACTGAGTGACTTCTCACGTAAGCATCAACAATCAATATCGTGTGCTACTATGCAACCACGCGTATTACTCAAATTTTAACACCGGTTATTTCAACAGATAATGGTAAAACTTCCGCCGTTATTTTCATAAAAAGATATTTCTGTCATTTTCTCATTCCGATAATAATTACACTGTGGGGTCCACCAATGATTGTGATGTTGTATGAATATTTCCTATAAAAATGAATATTCCCCGACCAATCGAATATTATATAATAACTTGCTTACTTTGCAAAATTTATAAATATTACCCACAACTATAACATTATAACAATTTCAAACCTTAATATTCAAAAATGATATTCATAGAAAAATTCATCGTTATTCATAAAAGTTGAAGTCTTACATACTTGCTCAATATAGATTTGAGTAAGGTTAGAGAACTTGCTTATGATATGCATTGAATAAAGTAATGCAAGGGTTTAGGATACTTGCGTTAAGCGCAGTTTACCAAAATATCGCTTAACAATACTCTTTCAAATCCTAACATAATGTAATACGTATATAAGATATTCATTAGTTAAACAATTTCGATAAACAATCTTGATATATATAGATCAAGTGTACACACACGACTAAATCAAGAAACCTTATATGTATGTTATTACGTAGCTCGAATCTATCGTTAGACATCATCATTTTAAAACACCTTGTCAATTCAAGCTAAGATAGGTGTTAACATGCAAAGCTACCTTTGTCTATATATCATGGACTAAAATAAGCATAATGAAATTATACTAGCATGCTACATACTTCAGAAATCACAGAAGTCACTTTCCAAATTTGCAGAATGGTACGACCGCGCCTGATTTGCACTAAGGAGACGCGCGATCACGCGGCTCCCAGTTCAAACCAGGACTGAGCAATTATTTGCTTGGCCTAGCTTGCATATCCTTATATACATAACATATATTGACATGTTAAGGGTCCTTTCGCATCTTTCAAGTTTAATCTAGGTCCCGTCTTGTATAATACGGTTTTAAAATGGACATCACAACAAATTAAGGCCATTTAAGGTTATAAAATCACAAAGCACAACATGCTCGATTCTTAAACACAGAAAGTAGTCATATAACTCATATTAGACATGCTTGGGAGTATTCATATCACATACATGTAATTAACATCGTTTTGTTTCGAAATATGTTTTGTTTATGATTTCCTTGAATTATAATACCTAAGCATGATGATATATATATTTATGATACATGAGTGAGTCTAAGAGTATTATCTGACATGTTCATAATTATCAGATTTCAACCCTCAAGGTAGTATATAAACATTCACGTTCATAGTTCATATTTTCATTTAGTAAAACTTACTAATAAGTCTAACATGCTCATGCTTCAATATGAAATCCATGTACTTAAGTTAGTATGTCCGACATACATTTCAAAACAATACTAACATGCTTGCAAGGTCAGAATATGCATTACTCAAGTTTACCATTTCTAGTTTTTCCAAATCTTGAAGTTTTCTTGAAAACTTAACTCAAAGCAAGCTAAGATAACTTTCTATGTCCACAACAACATCTCATCACCTGATAGGGTCTTTTACATGCATATCCTAACTATCATAGCATGCTCAAAATAGTACAAAATCATTAAAGCAGTATCTGGGGAACACACCACGCGTGGCCGCGCGATATTAGACTATATAAGTGGCGCGGCCGCGCCACTTCGAACAGAATAAAAAAAATATAGCTCTGCTTCTGTAGAGCCTTATCACATAAAATGTTAAACCTACAACCAGACCAGCTACCATGTTCCAAAACATGTGTACCAACTCAAATAACAGTCAAGCTCAAGCTCAAGAATAACAGAGAATTTAACATTTACTAGAATTTTGACAAAACTCAAGCTCAAGAATATTAAAGTAGAATTATACCTTTTGAAGCTTAAATTGGACTTCTCACTACTCTGATTATACTCCCTCAACTTCTCAGTAGCTCACACTCTCTATTGCACTTCTCAGACAATTTTTTCAAGCAACAGAAAATAGGAAGAGGAGTGTTCTTTATATAGAGAATTGGTTGTCCAGGTAATGCTTTTGTACCATGGTTTAATTTAGTGGAAATTGAAAAGAAATGTTGGTCATGGAAGGGTTGGCCAACTACTCAGCCCATGGCCATCATCACCATAGATTGGTAACCTTTTAGGTAAAATACGTGTTCTAGCTTTTAGCTACTTTTCATGTACTTTGTGACACTCAATATGGGATAAGGATTTTAAATCTCAACAATCTATGTTTATAATGCTTTGTTTGGTTCCTTTAATTCCCATAATGTAATTTTAAAGTACAATTTTTACCATATTAGACATGTAAAGATAATTTTATATTGACATCATATAATCCATTTACATTAGTCTAGTCTAATTATTATTTATAACATGTATGGACTCCACTAGTAATTTAAAATCTCCTTAAACTTTATTATTTCAAGTAGACTCACTTATTGAAATAATTTGAAATTCTTTGATAGAGTACATCTTCTAAGGTTCCCACCCATACATATTGTCACATACACATTTCATGATTTATTTATAACATATAGTTCCAATATGTTCATTCACATTGCTTCATAATATAGTTTAATAAAACTTAATATTGTGTTGCTATATATAGTATAGTTACATGAGTGTCATACTACACTATATAATAAAGTTGTTTTCCATATATTTCATATTTTTAATTATTGCACACTTTCACCTAACCTTTAATATAATATTATTATATTAAAAACTTACTTATTTGTCAAATAATTAATCTAATCACCTTCTTGATTAATTAATACCAATATTGAATAATGTAATTGTGGATCCCTATAATAATTAATTATTTTATTATTTTCACAGATACTTGTCTAACGATAATAATCACATATTATTAATTAATCACCATTTATAATTAATTAATATTCTACAATAGAAATTAACAATTAATATTACTTAATTGTTCACTTGATAATTTCTTCGTTAATTAATATTACTATTAATATTTCCCATCACCGTGCCACACAAGGCTTTCAATGAGTTCATCACAAACTCCACAATTCTTCTATTATTCAATTATTTAATATAATTGAGTTAACTCATCTCGTAATACAAAAATCATTTATACTCAAATAAATGTTCATTTCCATTTATTTTTATTTATTAAGATGTGGAAATTCTCGGGTATTACTGTAATGAATGTTGATTGAGTAAGGAACTCAATCTTTATACTTGTTATATGAACTACAGCATGTATGTTATGTTAGTCCAATGTTTATGAGATGAATATCGAGCATGTTATTATGTGCTATGTGATGCATTAAAACTGTTAGATTTTATTTGGCTGTCGAGCTCAACCTTCCCAATAACCACTTTTACAGGTTAAAGATTTAAGGTAAAGTTATGTGCTACTTGAAAGATATGAATCAGATGAGATACTTGAAGATTTATATACTTTGGCTGAGTTATTATTATTTGAACCATGTTTAAGGTTCCGAATAATATTTTAATGTTGAATTGTAATATCGTTTTGCGATGTAAACTCTTGTAGTATTAAAATGATTCTGAGATATTTAGATGTAAAGGTTGATAGTTTTGGGAACGAGAATAGTTTGTAATAGAAAATTTTAATTGTAATAGAAAATTTTAATTATTCTGCAAATTTCAATGGTTGTATTATCATTTAATGATGTAAAATTAGAGGTTTAATGTATTGTTAACGACTAAAGTCGAGAATTAAATTGTATGATTTTTTGGGTCGTTACAGAATGTATGTGGACCAATCTCTACAGGAAGTTCAATCTCTCCGATAACATTTTGTCGAGATCCATCAAAAGCTTTGATAACCGTATGGCTGCTTCTGATCCTATTGAGATTGATGTTCATCTTCTCCAAGGTGGTGTAAGGGCAGATGTTTAAAGATGATCCCCCATCTATCAAAACTCCTCCCACCATATATCCAGAGGACAGAACCTCTATGTATAACGATTTACAATGACCAGTCCCTTCGGGAGGTATGTCGTCGTTAGTGAAAGATATCACATTGCTGTTAAAAATGTGATCAACCAGGTGATGGAACTTTTCAACATCCACTGATTTCGGCAAGTGGGCTTCTTCTAAAACCCTTAGCAAGACCTTCTTGTGATCTTCGAAAGAGAAAACCAAGTCTAGTATGAAAATCTGTTGTGGAGCTTCTTTTAAGCTTAAAACCGCATTGGCTTCATTGTGACCCATAGTACGGAGGAATTCTTTAATTTCTCCATGGGAACTTTCCCCTTTGATCTGATGGTAGGCTTCATCACCCGTTGGGAAGATATTATGGAATCTCCTTCAACACTGCAACAGTTATGTGGGATATGGATCCTTCAGCCTCTCCATAATTCCATGACACATTCTGTAGGCTGACAACAAGATACTGTGGTCTGTATGGCAACGTGATTGGCTTTGGTGCAGCCATTTTCAAAGGATTGTCAACACCTTTGAGTTGACTTGCTTGTATTGTGAGTGGTATGGAAGCCAAATCATCCTCAGAGGATATAACTACTACGACTTCCTTCTATTTTGTAGGAAATGTGTCCCATCTCTCGAGTAATACAGTGTCATTATATGCTAACTGCAGGACACCACTATCAAATAGGTTCTGAATAAGATGGCGGAGTGCCCAACATTCTTCAGTGCTGTGTCCACGAGAGTGGGAGTGGTAATGACATACTCCATTCGAATTGAACCGTCTTAAACAAGGATTGATTAGTGGTAATAGAGCTATAATTCTTCCTTCATTGATTAACATCTGAAATATCTCTTCTATCAGTTGGTCTAAGTAGGTGAATTCCCTTTTATTGGTAAAATCACGACGAGCTTTGGCATTTGCTCTTTTTGTAATTTTATCCTCCAGCATTTCTCTTTCTGGAGTTAATGGTGGAGTATTCGTAACAAGAGAAAGGAGACTAGCATGCTCATAGCTGACTAATTAGCGTGTGACTTGGTGCTGATGGATCACCAGTTCTGACAATTGGTTGACTTGCTCACAAAGAGCCTTCATTTTTTGTTCCATCATAAACTAGAACTGTGCATAATCCCATTTATCAGCATTATCCTTGCTAGTTTGGGAGGATTCACCACCATAATTAGAACTCTATCCACTTCTCCAATTAATCATATTAATCTTTGAGGTGTGCCTGACCTCCCGAGGTTTTCTCTGGGGTTGGAAATGAGTGCCTCGGGGTTATCTCCAAGGTTGAAGTTGACTGCTGGGGGTTGAAACAAGTATTTTTGGGATTGTCTCCGGAACTGCAACTGCATTCCTCGGGGTTGTATCCGAGGTTGGAACTGAAACTCCTGGGGTTGTCTCTGGGACTAGACTGAGTATCTTGGGGTTGTCTCCAAGGTGGAAAACTAAGGATTCTGGGGTTGTCTCCGGAACTGGAACTGCATTCCTCGGGGTTGTCTCCAAGGTTGGACCTGAAAATCTCTGGGTTATCTCTGGGACTGAGCTGGCTTATCCTTCAGGGTTATCTCTAAAAAATGATTCTGCCCTCCTGCAATGTTAGTAACAAGAATATAGAATTTTCAAGTATCTACAATGTGCCCTTCTTGTCCACAATTATAGCACACAACTTTACCTTTGAGACAGACTCCTAAGTGAGTCTTCCCATAGTTCTTACACGCCTCCATCCTCTTCTTAGGATCTCCTTGCATTACTCTGATATTCCCAGAATTAAAATCCTTCCTCTTCTACCCATTGCCAGTCTCGCTAGCTCCCTCGATTTTCACTCCCCCATCTACCTTATTCTTGTTCTTCTTCTCTCTGTGGTATTGGATTAAAGCCTCATTACCACCCTCGGCAATTATCGCCTTCTCTAGAATGGTACCAAATGAATTACTTTAAAACACTGATATCCGGCAATATAGTCAGGGTTTTAAGCCCTTCTCGAATATCCTCGCCTTCCTCACCTTCGTATATGTGGAGAAAATCTCGCCAGTTCATTGAACTTGGTAGCATATTGGGGAACAGTCATGTCCCCTTGCTTCAGTTCTAAAAACTTCATCTCCATCCTAACCTGCATACACGTGGGGAAATATATCTCAAAGAAGATCTCCTTGAACCGTGTCCACGTATCGTGTAGGTGGCAAAAGAAATCTTTTGCCCCTCTTCGACATTTGTAATTACAAATGCCTTTTCAATCACTTTTACCCAAGTTTGGGCTTCTATAGGGTCCGTAGTTCCTTTGAACTCTGGCAGACCTACACTCTTAAAATCCTTAAACATAGTAGCACATAATTGACACGTATATTATCCCAATTTCAATTAAAGGTAGCTGTTAATAAGTTAACAAACTCCTACATCGGGTTAACCGGTCCCCCTTCCGGTTGATTCACGTTAGCTTCCTGATTTCGTTGTTTTCTTCTTGGCGGCATCTTTCTGTTAAAAATGAATAACACTTCATTATTACTTTCTTCTTATTAATTAGTCATTATTCATTTTTAAATAATAACTCAAACTAGTTGCACAACATGTTCAATAAAATACTTATATTGATATGCTTTCTTCTTTGTAGTATAATACTACATCATTCATCCTTAAATAGCCTTAGCTGATTACATTACTTTCTCACAATTACTTTTCAAAAATTGGGATTTACAAAAAACTACCCTTTGGTTATACAAAAGAGGCTTTTACGTCACTACATAAATACAACATATTTACCTATCTAAACCTACTCTATTTACTAACTAGATTACATTTTCCTAGTGGCATTTTCATAATCGGCATCAACAATACTAGCTACCACATCTCTACTAATAGTATGCTGAGTTTTCCCTAGCTCCACAAGATACTCAGCCACTTATCGCTGATAATCCTCGTGAGAACTCCTATGAACATAGGACATCCTACAAATCTTCTGCTTCTTGGCCTTTAGCTCCTCCCTAAGCTCAAAGGTCTTGTGTTTCTCATGGACCTTGTCTTTTGCCAAAACCTCTCATCATGCTCTACCTCCCAAAATATTTCTATGTCTTACTGGTCTGCCAAGATGTTATGGATCTCCTCCTTCAATTCTTTCACCTCTTTCCCTAACTAGATATTCCTATCCAACACCGTCATGAACAATACCTTCATTGACTCCCCCGGAGTCATCTCCTCTGTAGGTACTACCATGTTAAACGATACTACCTCCACCTCCTCTTCTGACATACCATCGAACAAGGATGTAAATCCTAAGTTCTCAGAATCATCTAACTCAACCACCACCACCACTGGCAACTCAGCTATGGGTGTCAATAAATTCTCTATCTAGTTCATAGACTCTCCACTAACTAGATGTATATCTCTATACATCATGTTATCTCCTAACATCTACAATAAAACAAGTTATCTTGATTAGTACACAACATTAGAATAGTATAAACACATATCACATTCAATGCATTTTTAGGGTTAACTTCATCTTTTAATTCTTCAACTCTTCTTAAGGTTATGGCCTAAGGTTCTTTCCCCCCTTAATTTTTATAGCCTATAGCTTTGATACAAACCTGTGACGTTCCCAAATCCTAGTATCTTCCAACCCGATAGATGGTGCTACACAGTGCTACTGTTCACACATACATTCAATTGAAATACCTCAAAATAGTGAATATGTCTTCTATATATTACAAAATAATATTTCCATTCCCAGGTTCTTTGTAACCATTACATATTTTCTTCGTCATAGTATCAAATAAATATAAAATTCATACTATGGTATTAGAAAGACAACTATTTGTCCGCCTTAGCCTTTCCTTTATCTTTATTGGATCCTTCAGTCCGTTCATTCTTAGCTGCATTCATATTGTTCAAGCAAGGGTAAGCATAACTAGCTCAGCAAGTATAACAATTTTATTTCAGTAATATGTTTGAATCATATGAATATATATCTATATAGCTTCTATAAATGAATCAATAGTTATGAAGTACTATAGAGAATTCAAAATAGCACTTCTCTTTTCTTTAAAATGCTTAACAATGAACAATATATGTTAAACCTTGATTTTGGTCCAAGACCTTGAGCATTTCATTCTTCCTTTAAAAAATACAACCCAGAAGCAAGTCTGTAAGTCCGACATTTCGTACGAGCACATATAGGTGATCAGCCTATAGTACTCTGTGTTGTACAAAACTACTTCATTAAATGTATCTACGTTTAAGTTTTAGCAAACTCACGTGCCTTTCGATTGATGACAAAACATTTGTTTTTTCATACCTAGTCTTTCTTTGAATCCATACCAAGTAGTTGGCATAAGATAGCAACATCAATAATATTTTGATAGATTAACATGAAATCCACAAAATACGTTAATTCTAGCCGAAGGAATTGTCTTTGACTTCTATATACATCAATTCATGCATAAGATACATGAATCATAAAGCTTGTCCAAAATGAGCATAGACAAGGGTTTAGAACACTTACCTTCGGCGTGTTCTACAGTTAATTCACTTCTCTTTGTAGTCTATAGAACCTACAATACATAATTACATAGCATACCACATTAGGTCATAAATAATCAATAAGTATTATCATTAACCCATCTTCTCCTTCTTCTCGATCTAACTATTCATTTTCTTAACTAACATCCATTCTGTTGGTTAACGTTCATTGCAGCTTTATAACATTTTGTTGTGATAAGGAATCTTATCCATTTAATGCTTAAGTAATTACATTTTAATTAAACTCAAACATTCTTTTAATGTGTGTAAGGTTTTTGTATTACTTTGTGTTTATGCTTTCGCAATCCTTCGTTAACTTTTAATCGTTAAACTTAAGGGTTTAATCTGTAACTTCCCGAATCCAGGTCCCAAATCACCTCAGATCCGGTATACTATTTCTATCACTATTTGCGGAAGATATAAACATAAATTATTTATTCAATACATTACACACTATTCCCCAAGTTCTAGTAACCTTAACTTAATACACAATTCATAAAGTATCTATTACACAACAATATTTATCAAAATATACTATTACAAACTAGCCGCACTTATTGCCCCAAGCTGAACTTGGCATTATCTTTTTCTGTATCCGAACGCATTCGCCTTATCTGCAATGTTTTATCATGATATAGCAAGGGTGAGAATGAAAGTTTCCCAACAAGTTTATATACAACAATATAACGATATATCATGATTGAAGAGTATGAATAATGAGCTTGCTATAATTCATCAATATAATTGAGAACTAGCACGAACAAATTTTTGACTGAACAAGTTTTAAACATGAACAAACATTTCTGAACCAACTGGTAATGAAGGTGATCAGCCTTTCATACCTGACTTATACATGCAAGATGTACAGAGTACAAATTTCATGGCAATCAGCAATGATTAACCATAAGCTTGAAGAAACTACTCTTATTAGAGTTAAGTAAAAGAAACTTGCCTGAACCGTTGATTACCGCAACGCAATTTATAACGCTTTACCCGAAGACCTAATATTAATAATATAGATCTCCAATATTAGAATAATATCATCACAGTATAATACAGTTATATTTATATCCACAGAATAACCTAAACACATAGCACATAATCCTATCAGTCTATACATAAGACTTAGCATCAAGTTAGACTATTAAGTTTGAGTTGAAACCGACACAATTCTATCATCCCGACGGTCTAGTCGAACAAATATCGAGTTTAAGTTCAATTAAACTCTGCCTAAACACTTAACCATGCCATAGAATCACATTTATATGATTTAACACTCGCTTTTTCATTTCATAAGTTATTCGTTAACACCTAGTAAGTTAAATACTAATTCAGCAATCTGGATTCTAAATCTAGCAACCAAATTTTTAATTAATCAACCTGAATTCACCAATCCATCAATCTAAACCTCAATCAAACAAATCGATTTCAACAAATTTTTTAATTCAGCAAACTATTTTCTATATCCGTATCACGAAAATACCAAATCAGTGTATTATTCTCCTATCCTTTGGTCAAACATATATACATGTATTTCATACACAAAAAGTATTTTTTCATAATTTTCTAACTTCCTTTAGTATTTTTTCAAAAATCATTTCTAGTGCGTAGCTTAAAAAATTAGCTACCTTGTGCTTAACTCCAGTAATGCCCATCTTTTGGCATAACCTTATATATTTTAACGTGATGCTCTATTTTAAATTTCGTGGCAATCGGAGTTGTATAACTCCGTTTATAGCGATTTCCGTCGAAAAATCACAAAAATTGTAATGGTCATAACTTGGTCGTTTTAACTTGGAATCAGCTCATTTTTGAACACGAGCTACATAAAATCATATATTTTCATTTCCCAAAAGCCTGGAATTTTTCTCATTAAATAAATGTCCGAAACAGCCCCCGGAAAAATTTGGGCAGCAACTTTTTGACGTAAAACAGTTTTAGAGTCCTTCACCAAAACTTAAATAAAATGAAATCTATAACTCCGATTAATGATCCATCAATTTTGTTGGGTTCGTATCTTTCCGAACTACAGTTTTCATCTTTCACAATCCATATTTGGACATGTTAAGCTCCCGGAATTTAGCCCAAAAATGACTGTTAAAAACTGTCCTTCTAACAGTTTTTCTTATCTTTGAATAATTTGGGAGAAATCCCATAACTTGTTCAATATTCAACCTAATTAAGTAATTCCAAAGGGATTTTACCCTTAACACATATATCTAGCATCCCAAGAACATAAATCATAAATATTCATCATAGATTTCAAGAAAAATCAAAATCTAGCTCATACTTTAAAAGTTTAAACTTTTTTCGGAACAATTTCATTCTTCAATTCCTTTTGATTTCAACCAAATTAACACCCAATATGGTTAGATCTAAACATGATACACTTATCAACATGTATTTACCTAGTTTTTGAGTTTAGAAATAAAGTTTCTTGTTTCATCAAACAAGCATCAAACAAAATCAAAGCTAAGAGAAAAAAATCATGTTTTCTATCTTTTGAAAAACCTAGCTTCCATTCCACACTTTAGATCTAACTTTTGATCTACAAAAGAGTTGGATCTATATATTAAACACTTATATACACATAGATCTAAGGTTTTAAGCCTCTAGATCACAACTTCAAGTTGTCAAAAATCAAATCAAAACACAAAAGAAATAGACTACATAAGTAGAAATTTTTTTCTATACCTTAGCTTGATTTCCTTTCTCCCTTCAAAGATGTAGATGGATTTTGATTGCATGAAAACCAAAATCTCCCTCTCTTCTCACCCTAGGGCTGCCGAACTCCTTCCTCTCTCTCCCTCTCTTCTCTAGTTCTTTGCAACTTGGAAAGATAAAAGAGAAACCAAATAAGATATATTAGATATAGGTATATACAATTACCCCACACCTCCTCCTTTTTCTCTCATGCTCAACCGGCCATGTGGCCTTCATTCTTCCACTAATTCTCTCTTTCTCTCACACAATAGCCAAGGATTGTCTTGCAATCTTTGCCAAATGTGTTGGCTTAATCAAAATTGGACACATGTGGGAGTTGGTAGAAGTTGGTAACCAACTAAAGTGAATCTTTATCTCATTCATCTCCCCCTCTTTTCTCTCTTGTATGGCCGGCCATTTGGCCATTTACTTACCATGTTTGGCTCCAATTTTTAATGTAATATCTAGTGTACCAAAAGTCTAAAGTGTCCCTCCACAATTGGCTAAAAGTTGAGCCATTCCTTTAATGTATTGCTTGACCTCTAACTAATTTCTTTGGCCAACATTTGGGCTATACATATACATAGTTCAATTCCTTTAATTCTCATCCAACCCAAATCATTTACTCAGGGTTTTGATTTCCTCAATTATAACATAAATCCTTGCTCATGCACACTTATTTCCTTAACCCAATTAGACTTGTTATAATTAGGTTATAAAATTAATCATTTGAGATATATAAAATAAATCTCCTAGAATTAGTAAGTATTCTAAATACCACAATTCTCTTTTTCCATAACCCTTAAGTTATTAAATTCTTCATTCCTATATATAATTAGGGTTACACTAGTTTCTTTTGGTTTGTTTATATAATAAACAAATATAAACCATCACCTAATGTTCATATTCCTTACACACAACTTTTTAACCCTTAGGGTTTAATACTCCGCATTAGGATTCCAAAATTAGGGTTTAAATTCTCGATACTGAAATTAGGCTTTCTGAACATATCGTTAGGGTTTTCTAACATAACTTTAGGGTTTGCTAAAGTTATAACTTATCTGATCAATCCTTGATCTTAAATCATTACGGTTCACATATGTAATTAAATATACCGACTAGTATTCGCTTCGATACTTATCCTTGATAATTCTTCAAAAGAATTTTAAATCTACCATAATCTTATACCTCATTACTAGACTATCACTTACAGTCTATCACATAATTCAAGTCTTGTCCAAAACTTTTGAAATTCTTGAAATTTCATTACATAACTGCCAATTCCATACACTTATTTCCTGTCTAGGTCCTAATATTGAACCTTAAATCATTCAATTATGATTTTAATAAATTGTCTAAATTCTCGGGTTGTCACATTCACCCCTCCTTTTAAGAATTTCGTCCCCGAAATTCACCTTACACCTTACACCGTGCACCTTACACCATTTATACTGAGCGATCACACAAGATCTTGAACTTATTTTCTCGGGTATCTATCAAAGATACTCAAACTTCTCGGGTATTTATCAAAGATACTCAAACTTCTCGGGTATCTATCAAAGATACTCAAATTTCTCGGGTATCTATCAAAGATACTCAAACTTCTCGGGTATCTATCAAAGATTTACTTTGATATATACTCAAATTTCTCGGGTATCTATTAAAGATACTCAAAACGCGAGCAAAGATTAAATTCACACTAAGTATTCATGTATTTACAACTCCATCACATTTTTATCATCTCTGCACCAGGTTACATGGTACATGAGTGATAATTAAAAACAAATTTTGATATTTCAAATCATTTGCTTAAACATTATATCTGTTCCTATTATCCTCAATACTCCATTCACACATAACTATACCCAGTTCATAAAACCACACTTATGAGTCCATAAATTGCCACAATCATATGAGTTCACGAACTTTCCTAGACAGACCTTTGGCGTCCATTCGCTAAGGGGTTCATAAACATTTCATATAACTATGAATCAAGAATGTCACATAAGTATGAGTTTTACGAACTCGTACTTAACCTTATATTCTCTACCTGTTACCTATCTATTTATTATACAAATGAGAAAGGAATCACCCTCTTAACACGCATATAGCAAATAGCGCGACACAAACATTTAAATGATTATCAATGCCAGAAACTAAGTGGTTGTCAAATCAAACTCGGCCACTAATCAATATAGGAAGCTAAGTGAACAATTCCACGCCCATACAAAGAATTGGTTAAACTAACCACTACATCGACCAGGAAGCTAAGTGATTCTAAAACCAAGTACAAATTCCCCGCCCATACAAGGAATCATACAACTCAGCTACCGACATAAGTCCTCATTGAAATCCCCTCCTAATCTTAACACCTTTTTTTTTCAATACGAATTCAATTCGTATTCATAATCCATAACTCTTTCATGAGTTTTCATAGTACCATTTCATAGTACAACTGATACACAGCATATTGCTGCAAACTTTTCAATCATCAGATTGATTCTTTTCCCACATCATAACCTTATCAGATCACGGGGTGATCTTATCGTATATATTACGATTCATTTCTATGCATTGATCGTTTTGTTTTACGATCTCCTATCCCTGCACTTTTAGTTTTTTAGACTTAATCTATTCACTATTATTGTTCAACTTTATTATCAGAGTTAGGGAACTCTGTATCTTAATAACTTATCGAGATTCGTCTTTAAATCTTACCGACCAACTAACTCTATTTGAGTTAGCACTTATCCTAATCATTGCGGTTATTGGTCTCAGGTATTCCTACCTAAGCCTCATAACCAACAGCTCTGATACCAACTGTGATAGCCCCGAATCCAGGTCCCTAATCACCTCGGATCCGGTATACTATTTCTATCACTATTTGCGGAAGATATAAACATAAATTATTTATACAATACATTACACACTATTCCCCAAGTTCGAGTAACCTTAACTTAATACACAATTCATAAAGTATCTATTACACAACAATATTTATCAAAATATACTATTACAAACTAGCAGCACTTATTACCCCAAGCTGAACTTGGCATTATCTTTTTCTGTATCCGAACGCATTCGCCTTATCTGCAATGTTTTATCATGATATAGCAAGGGTGAGAATGAAAGTTGCCCAACAAGTTTATATACAACAATATAACGATATATCATGATTGAAGAGTATGAATAATGTGCTTGCTATAATTCATCAATTTAATTGAGAACTAGCACGAACAAATTTTTGACTGAACAAGTTTTAAACATGAACAAATATTTCTGAACCAACTGGTAATGAAGGTGATCAGCCTTTCATACCTGACTTATACATGTAAGATGTACAGAGTACAAATTTCATGGCAATCAGCAATGATTAACCATAAGCTTGAAGAAACTACTCTTATTAGAGTTAAATAAAAGAAACTTGTCTGAACCGTTGATTACCGCAACGCAATTTATAACGCTTTACCCGAAGACCTAATATTAATAATATAGATCTCCAATATTAGAATAATATCATCACAGTATAATACTGTTATATTTATATCCACAGAATAACCTAATCACATAGCACATAATCCTATCAGTCTATACATAAGACTTAGCATCAAGTTAGACTATTAAGTTTGAGTTGAAACCGACACAATTCTATCATCCCGATGGTCTAGTCGAACAAATATCGAGTTTAAGTTCAATTAAACTCTGCCTAAACACTTAACCATGCCATAGAATCACATTTATATGATTTAACACTCGCTTTTTCATTTCATAAGTTATTCGTTAACACCTAGTAAGTTAAATACTAATTCAGCAATCTGGATTCTAAATCTAGCAACCAAATTTTTAATTAATCAACCTAAATTCACCAATCCATCAATCTAAACCTCAATCAAACAAACCGATTTCAACAAATTTTTCAATTCAGCAAACTGTTTTCTATATCCGTATCACGAAAATACCAAATCAGTGTATTATTCCCCTATCCTTTGGTCAAACATATATACATGTATTTCATACACAAGAAGTATTTTTTCATAATTTTCTAACATCCTTTAGTATTTTTTCAAAAATCATTTCTAGTGCGTAGTTTAAGAAATTAGCTACCTTGTGCTTAACTCCAGTAATGCCCATCTTTTGGCATAACCTTATATGTGTTAACGTGATGCTCTATTTTAAATTTCGTGGCAATCGGAGTTGTATAACTCCGTTTATAGCGATTTCCGTCGGAAAATCACAAAAATTGTAATGGTCATAACTTGGTCGTTTTAACTTGGAATCAGCTCATTTTTGGACACGAGCTACATAATATCATATATTTTCATTTCCCAAAAGCCTGGAATTTTTCTCATTAAATAAATGTCCGAAACAGACCCCGGAAAAATTTGGGCAGCAACTTTTTGACGTAAAACAGTTTTAGAGTCCTTCACCAAAACTTAAATAAAATGAAATCTATAACTCCGATTAATGATCCGTCAATTTTGTTGGGTTCGTATCTTTCCGAACTACAGTTTTCATTTATCACAATCCATATTTGGACATGTTCAGCTCTCGGAATTTAGCCCGAAAATGGCTGTTAAAAATTGTCCTTCTAACAGTTTTTCTTATCTTTGAATAATTTGGGAGAAATCCCATAACTTGTTCAATATTCAACCTAATTAAGTAATTCCAAAGGGATTTTACCCTTAACACATATATCTAGCATCCCAAGAACATAAATCATAAATATCCATCATAGATTTCAAGAAAAATCAAAACCTAGCTCATACTTTAAAAGTTTAAACTTTTTCCGGAACAATTTCATTCTTCAATTCCTTTTGATTTCAACCAAATTAACACCCAATATGGTTAGATCTAAACATGATGCACTCATCAACATGTATATACCTAGTTTTTGAGTTTAGAAATAAAGTTTCTTGTTTCATCAAACAAGCATCAAACAAAATCAAAGCTAAGAGAAAAAAATCATGTTTTCTATCTTTTGAAAAACCTAGCTTTCATTCCACACTTTAGATCTACAAAAGAGTTGGATATATATATTAAACACTTATATACACATAGATCTAAGGTTTTAAGCCTCAAGATCACAACTTCAAGTTGTCAAAAATCAAATCAAAACACAAAAGAAATAGACTACATAAGTAGAAATTTTTTTCTATACCTTAGCTTGATTTCCTTTCTCCCTTCAAAGATGTAGATGGATTTTGATTGCATGAAAACTAAAATCTCCCTCTCTTCTTACCCTAGGGCTGCCGAACTCCTTCCTCTCTCTCCTTCTCTTCTCTAGTTCTTTGCAACTTGGAAACATAAAAGAGAAACCAAATAAGATATATTAGATATAGGTATATACAATTACCCCACACCTCCTCTTTTTTCTCTCAAGCTCAACCGGCCATGTGGCCTTCATTCTTCCACTAATTCTCTCTTTCTCTCACACAATAGCCAAGGATTGTCTTGCAATCTTTGCCAAATGTGTTGGCTTAATCAAAATTGGACACATGGGGGAGTTGGTAGAAGTTGGTAACCAACTAAAGTGAATCTTTATCTCATTCATCTCCCCCTCTTTTCTCTCTTGTATGGCCGGCCACTTGGCTATTTACTTACCATGTTTGGCTCCAATTTTTAATGTAATATCTAGTGTACCAAAAGTCTAAAGTGTCCCTCCACAATTGGCTAAAAGTTGAGTCATTCCTTTAATGTATTGCTTGACCTCTAACTAATTTCTTTGCCCAACATTTGGGCTATACATATACATAGTTCAATTCCTTTAATTCTCATCCAACCCAAATCATTTACTTAGGGTTTCGATTTCCTCAATTATAACATAAATCCTTGCTCATGCACACTTATTTTCTTAACCCAATTAGACTTGTTATAATTAGGTTATAAAATTAATCATTTGAGATATATAAAATAAATCTCCTAGAATTAGTAAGTATTCTAAATACCACAATTCTCTTTTTTCATAACCCTTAAGTTATTAAATCCTTCATTCCTATATATAATTAGGGTTACACTAGTTTCTTTTGGTTTGTTTATATAATAAACAAATATAAACCATCACCTAATGTTCATATTCCTTACACACAACTTTTTAACCCTTAGGGTTTAATACTCCGCATTAGGATTCCAAAATTAGGGTTTAAATTCTCGATACTGAAATTAGGCTTTCTGAACATATCGTTAGGGTTTTCTAACATAACTTTAGGGTTTGCTAAAGTTATAACTTATCTGATCAATCCTTGATCTTAAATCATTACGGTTCACATATGTAATCAAATATACCGACTAGTATTCGATTCGATACTTATCCTTGATAATTCTTCAAAAGAATTTTAAATCTACCATAATCTTATACCTCATTACTAGACTATCACTTACAGTCTATCACATAATTCAAGTCTTGTCCAAAACTTTTGAAATTCTTGGAATTTCATTACATAACTGCCAATTCCATACACTTATTTCCTGTCTAGGTCCTAATATTGAACCTTAAATCATTCAATTATGATTTTAATAAATTGTCTAAATTCTCGGGTTGTCACATAATCATCCTTTATAATGTTATTTTAAGTTTAATTAAGGTTATAATTCACCTTTAATTAACTTCCCCTTTCTTTATATTCATTATCATATCTCTGCCTCTTGCTTACTACTGGCGCTGCGACACTAATTTCCTTCTTATATGTCGCGCTGCAGCGCGACTCATCAGTGTCTAGGATCCGGGCATGGAGCTGCAGCACCATGTTCATAGGCTTGGGTGGCGCTGTGGTGCCGGCCCTGAGCCTTTGAATTTTTTTTAATTTTTTCAATTCCAATTATTTATGGGCTCGTAACTTAATCGTTATAAGTCAGAATTGGCTCGTTCAAAAGCCGTTATCTCACATATCTTGTATACTACGATTTTATTATGACAACTTGTTATTTCCCGGTAGGAACAATAGATCTAAAAGGGGTTCAATAAATCCTTTTAATTTCAAAATACTTTTCTCGTTTATTTTGTATTTCTCATGAATTAGTATATGACAAACATAAGAATCTTTTCAAACACAGCAGAATAAGTTAAAGATCCCCTTCATTGATATATTCATAATCACACATACATTGTTCGTAGAGTTAATTCAGTAGTAAGCAGTTAAAACATTCATAGCAGTTATAGCAGTTAATGTACATAATATAAATGACATAAAGTAAACGACACAAGGGGTTTTAAGTGGTTCAGAGACTCAAGCTCCTAATCCACTCTTCTGCTTTCAACTAGCAGGATTTCCACTAAGGAAGGGCAGCACCCTGAATCACTAAGATTCTTCAAGTCCAGCAGCCTTGGGACTTTAGTTCACTAAGAACTTTTCAAGGCCAGCAGCCTTGGAACTTCTCTAGTTCCCTAGGAACTCCTCAAGCCGAATAGGCTTGGGATCTTCATTTAGTCCCTCCGGATAAGGACCCCTCAGGCCCTGGCTTCTTGTTGTTGAGTTGTTTATTTGTTTGTTGGAGTTGGTGCTGAGTTGCTAAAATGTCTTTAAGCTCTGAACATCTTCTATACTTAGCAGCTTGGCGTGATCATCCTTGAAGTATAGTTGAGTGTTGCTTGATGCTCAGCCTCTTCAGTTACTCAACAACTTCTGATGATCTCTTGATGAACTGCCTTGAAGATCATTCTTCTTGATACTTGATGGCTGCACATGATGGGTTTTTAAGATGACTGTAAGCTCTTCTGTTACGTACTTAGAAACTTTCTCATGCTTGATACCATGATGGCGTTGGTGATCTTCTTTCTTGATACTTGATTCCTTCTCCTAATAGACTTGCTAAGATGGATGTAGGCTCTTTTTTCTGGTACTTAGAGTCTTCCCATGATGGACATCAAGATGATATTGATGTTATTCTTTCTCTCGGTAGTTTAGAACACTCTTCTTGTAGTAGAACTCTCACTTCTATATTGTAGAACTCTCACTTCTACTTCTTTCTTTGACTGTCTCTCAGTTTTCTTAGTGGATCATAAAGTGAGCCTTCGGACCTTCATTGGTCACTCACTATTTTACATTTGATAGACCAGTCCACCATTTCTCCAAATTTAGCAACTCTAGTAACCTTTGATCTTTGAAGCTCTAGCTGATTTGAACTCCTTCTCAATCTTCCCATTGGAAAGTAGCCGTTGAAAGCTCTTTGAGTTGCTTCGCAGATCTCGAGTTGTTTGGTGCAGTCTGCAGTTGTGACATGACATGACTTTCTGACACTGCAGTCTACTGTTTCGCCTACCCTGTCAGAGATGTTACTTTGATGTCTCAGGAAGGTCGGCGACTTTATTTCCCCCTTCTGATTTCTCGATCAGAGGTTATCCTTTTGCATCGATGCTCTCAATAAGCTCTTGTCCGAATACCAACCTTTAGATTGAACCGTTGCCAATGCTTCAATCTTCGGATGACCGAACTCTATGATTCTGATGCTTGTTTTCTTGGACCTGATTGTAGTGTCTTGTTGACTTTCTCATTTGACATATAGAGACAACACTACGATCTTTGAAGAATGTTCATTTGATATGTAGAACACTTCTTCCTTCTCTTGTACAGCTCCTCAACAATTCTGTTTGCCTCGACTACTCTCAGATATTGATGGCTTAACTCTTTACTCTGGCCCTTTCTGAATAACAAGACACTTCAGATTTGTGGCGTGTTCAGCTCGTTTTCTCCTTGTGATCTCCTGTTCACTTATCATTAATGGACTGACCCAATGCTTAATCACTTTAGCCTTATTCTTCATAGGCTAACCAGTATCTCTATGTACACTCCATCAGTTCTTTCTTTGTTTGGCAAACACTACGATCCTGGTGCTTCCAAGATCATTGTCTTCTATTTACCTAACAGCAACTGCATTTGTTGACTTCCTTTAGTCAGTTACTGAAGTCTTCTTATGATCAACTTATGGAAGACTTCATCTTGAATGGCTTCACAACTCAGTCTGGATGCTAATTGAGTTGATGCTTAGATCTTTTGTTAGCTTGCATGCCATTCGTTGAGTGCTCTTTGATTTCTTTCAGGTGGGATGTATCTTTGCAGTACCAACCAGAGGCTTGGTTCCTTTAGATATTTTGGGAGTGATCAATTATTGAGAATCATGTTTGCTCTACGATTCTACCTTGGCTTTGCGAGCACATCTGTTGAGGTCTTAGTTCTACACTCTACGATTCAGCTTCGGCTGTACAAATACTACAATTTCGAGATCAGATCTTGACACTCTGCGATTTCTATCATTGTGCTTGTTGTCTTCATTTGATCTTGCTCGACTACGATCTCTGGCTCTGATACGATCAATAGACTCTACGACTCCGAGTGTAGTCTACGATTCTTGACTTGGCTTCGGCAGATGCTTTGTCAGCTCGTAGGGAGGCTGTCTCTACGATTCTGAACATGACTTTCTCAATAGACTATGGCTCTGAGGAAGTGCTCCTCGACACACTACGATCCTTCCTCGTCTCTCCTGTCAGTCTACGAACTCGGAGATCTAATATCTTGCAGACTACAATTCTGCCTCGATAGTTCTCGAGTTATCCTTGACTCTCCTGGCATACTACGATTTCTGGTGCAGTGCTTGAAGATCAAACAAGCCTATCTATTACATCTTAAGATCAACTTAACATGTTTGATCTTTCTATATTTATAGTCCTTGTACATCATTTCTTTTTAAGGACTTTACAAAGCTGTTTTGCTTATGTAGGATCAACCTAACATATTTGATCAATTCATTCTAAGTCCTTGTACATATGTTTCTATTATCTATCAAAGGACTTTATAGCTTTTCTTAATGTAAGCATACTTGTATATTCATTCATATATATATGTCATAATCAAATCATATGTAAATAGGAATATCATTCACATGCTTATTCCTGACAATCTCCCCCTATTTGATTATGACAAAAACAATAAGTGCATATGCATGTTATGAATGAATCCTATATACAGTGAGCAGCTGTATTTCTAAAATAGTTACACATGAATGTCATTTATAATGATGTGAAATTTAATACACTGACATTTTACATCCTGGATCCAGAACATACCTAACTAGTTAGAGATGTACTTATTTGGCTCCATGTATGCTTCCAGGATGTTTGTTGATCAGCTATTCATCTGTTTGATCTTCTTGCGTCTGCTCACCCTGGGACGTTAACTTCATTTCTTTTGTCTGCTCCCCCTCAGATGTATCTTTCACTTCTTCTTCTGACTCCCCCTCAACCTTTGCAAACACAGGCTCATCCTCCTTTGGCTCCCCCTCAGATGATGACCCAGCTTCTTCTTCTGCTGTCTTCTTCTCTTATTTCCTTCTGCTCTTCTTGGCCTTTCTTGAATACCTCTTTCTATGCCTCTTTTTCTCCACCTTTTTGTCATTAATCACTTAAGAGAGCTGTTCCATATTGGACATAAGCTGCTTCATCAGATAAGTGGAGTTAACCACTTCAATCTTGAGTTCTTGTTGGCTCAGCTTAAGTTACACAGAGAAAGACTGATTCATGTTGTCAATCTTGTTAGAGAGGACTTAGAGTTTTTCTTTGTTTGCCTTCTATGCTCATAGTGCATCTGCCTTCTGATTATTCATGGCCTTCAGATAGATGTGATCTCTCTCTTTAATTTTGAGAGATACATCAGCCATGGTTGCTTGGAGTCTGTCTTGAACTGAATTATCTCCTGCTTCTATCAACCTCTTTGATTCTTCATTGATTAGATATATCTTCTCAATCAGTTCATCAGAATTTTTCAATAGTTACTGCTCCATAGGAATTTGGTCATTTGGTTGGGAACCCTCTTGTTGAATAACAGATTGGACTCTACAATTTTCATCCTTTGATAGATTTTCAAAAACAGTGAGAATCTAAAAAATCGTTGAATACCAATCGTTATTGGAGGATGAAGGAATGTCAGATAGCTATGCTTGGGTAGACGGAGACTCCTCATTTTGGACTTGAACACCATCAGTGGTAGAGTGAACAGACTCTACGATTATCTCCTTGGTCATGATCTTTCTTCCTTTAGAGTCCACTCTACGATCATAAGGAATATAATGATTGTCAGCATGTCTGTAGATTTTGTACCGGGGCTGGTCTTTGATCATCATTGTTGCATAACCCTTCACCTTTGGGAAGTTCTGAGCCACCAGCTCTAGGCTTAGAATTTCTGGAATTACTTCTGGTGGTTTATTCGAGACTTCTTCTGCTATTTTCCTGTTAATCCTAGCTATAGAAATGATAGGATGGTCTTCTCGTTCCTCTGATTCCTGATGTGTAGAATCAGAATCTTTCTCTATTTCCTCTCTTTCTGAGCCTGAAACATTCTGATCAGATCCATCAGTGAATCCTTCTTGTTGTATTTCATTTCCAGAACCTTCTTCGGCAAGATCTTCCTTGGATTCATCTTCTTCATTACTAGTCCCATCTTCAGCACTTTCTTCCTATGATTCAGATTCATCATCGCTCAATTCAATGACTACAGTAGAGTGATTACTTTTCTTCTTGGAGGTAAATTTAGCTAGTAGTCTGTAGCTCTTTCACCTCCTTGGGGGTTCCTCTATAAGAGAGTCAGACTCTTCTTCCTCTTCAGACTCTGAGGCCTTTGGATCATCAGACAAACTTCCTTGAGGTTCAGCATTGCCAGGGGTAGGTATTTCTTCTTCGGACTCATCATTGGACCCATCATGAGGGCTTGTTAGAGCATATGCATTTAGAGATGTAGTTGGGTCATCTTATAGCTTTTCTTCATCATCAGAGCGAGTACTCTGAGAATTGGCCATAGGGCTGGCATATTCTTCTTCATCAGCAAGGTTTACATTTTCTTCCATGAATCCTTTTCCACCTTCATCACTGGATTTGTTCTTAGGGGACTCATTATTGTCATCATCAGTTCCCTTTTCTTCTTCTGACTCTACCACCTCTTCTCTGTCAGATGTAATTTCTTGGGAAACTGGTGCTTGCTTGTTTACCACCTTAGCTTTCTTCCTTGATGGCCCTTGAAGCAGTCTGTTGCTTCTTTTCTTTGTGGTCTCTGGTGCATTTAAGACATTTTCACCTTGATCTTTGTCTTTAGTGGAGAGACTTCTTGATAAAGCCTTTGTTTTCTTCACTCTCCTGGATCTCTTCCTTACTGGTGTGATTGCTACTAGTGTAGAGACACCAGACTCAGAGCTTTCTACCTCCTTCGCCTTTCTCTTCTTTGCAGGAACTTTGTTGCTACTTTCAGTTGTTGTCAGTCTCCTATTTTCCTTTGAATTTTTCTTCCAGTTTATGAACAGTTGTGGAGACATCACTTCATGAACATTCAAAGGCTCTCCCTCATCATTCTTGATTTTACTTCCCAGTTTCTTCTTTAGCACTATACTCAACAGTCTTCCATGAAACACCTTTGTAAGGGGTTTTGCTGTAGACTACTTCAACTCAGCCTTTTTTACCCATTTGGAGATCTGATCAAACAAAATAACTCCAAAGTTTATTCGCTTCTTTAGAACTATTGCAGACATAATCTTCAACTGCTGATCAAGCATAGTGTCATGTGAAGTATCCTTGCATAGTATACATTTACCCACTATCTCAGCAAAGAACTCGAATATCTCAGGAATCTCCTTCTTCTTCATGTCCTTCAAACTAGGGTTTCTTTGGTACTGCATTAACCTCTTGCCTTCTTTAATGTCGACTTCATCTAGGTTTATCAAACCTTAGTTAGGAAACCCTAGACATTGATTGATGTCTGATGCTCTTATCTTTAGACTTCATCCTTTCACCTTCGTGGTCAGAAGCCCAGAATCCATTAAAGCATTTGAGTAGAACTGCTTCACTAGTTCAGTATATACTCGAGTGCTTGCCTCAAGACATTCTGAAAATCCAGCTTTCTCCACAAGTTCAAGAATGTCTCTGAACTTCTTTTTGGATTTCTTAAATGACTTGGTTCCGAGCTGAATGCCAGTGATTACTCGCTAATCTTCCATTTGAATAGTTTGAGGAAAATGGATGTTTGATTTAGAAAGATTTATGAGAAGTAGCTGATAGTGATTTGAGCTTTGGAGGTTTAAATGATTTTGGCTTCGAAGAGGATTTTAGGGTTTAAAAATGGGAGGGAGAGAGGTTTGATAGTTTCTGATAACTGTTTACAATTTTTGAATTTGTCTTTATGGAAATTCCTTCTGACTCTGCATAAGATGTGATTTGTCAACCAATTATTGGTTGCACATTGCCCAGTAATGAGCTGTAACTCCCTCATTAACTCTTCAGCTTAATGTCTCTTTTTTTTAAAACACATAGTCATCAATGACGTGGATTGACCGTTGACCAGTTAGGTTTGTAAAGTAACAAGTTAAGGCAGCTATGGACTCTACGTTTTCCTTTGTTGACTCAACGATCAAATTTTGAGAGATGCTGCAGTGGATGGTTTTGACATTAATCCTCATCTTCAAACTGCATAGCTTGACCACTGTTGTTCCCCATACCAGTTTGGGCACTTAAGTTCTGAGGTGTGTTTGCATGATATCTTTCCAAACTGTATTTGAACTTATCTCTTCATAATCTGAATGGTTGAGCAATTGTCTCGTTCTTCCAAGCTCCTCATGAGCTAAAGTATCCTCTTTTAAGACTGCGATCGTCGAGTCTACTTCTACGATCGTTGAGGTTGCTCCACGATCGTTGTGTTCTCTTCAACCTTTACTCTACGATCATTGACTGTCTTGGTCCTTGAGATGAACTTGACTAAGCAATCTTTTTGGGTTAAGGTAGCTCAGGCAGGGCCAACCTCTTAGAGTGAGCTAAGGGTCAGGTTTGTCCCTAAGGCACTTTTAGATTTACTACTTTAGAGGTGATTTGCACTGATATCTCATTTGACCTTTTCTGCTGGGGAGGTCTTCTACCAACTTTAGACAATTGCATTTGATGTAATCGTGGTGTCCTCCTGCTCTTACACTACGATCAGATATTTGATCGTAGGCACTCCACGATTTTGAGTTGGGTGGCTGATAGGTTATCAGTAGTACATTTTGAGACATTCCTACTGACTATGGATCTTCATTTGGTTCATTAGCCACGAAGTTTTGGGACTCTGTAGCTGGTACATTGCTTCATAGTATAACTTTGATGTTTTAGAACTTCTTTACTATTAGCAGATTACTACTCCCCCATAGTTGATACTATCTTCTTAGAGACATAAGTTCTTCTTCTTCATGTGTAGCAGAAGGCAGCCATGCATATCTCATTCTGGCTGAAGTCATTAAGTCTTCTTGTATCGTAGAAATGAGTATCTTCAGGGTTGATCATTCTACTATCCTTTGTCAGCACTGCGAACGTAGTCTTCATTATCAGCTTGTACTTGTGGAGTTCTACTCCCGTAATGAGTTCATCTTTTTTTATGCTCGATGATCCTCTGTGGTGAGCTTCCATAAGGATTCTTCTCTTATGACATGCTTAGCATGATTGAGCACCTAAGATCCTTTTTGATCTTTGGTTGAATGGCTTGCTTCCATATAAAGATTAGCCGCCATGTGAGCTTTATTCAGATCAGCTCAGGAAGTCTTCAAGGACAGGCTTTGACATATAGGAGTTTTCTCAGAATCATTTATGAACAGTCTTAAGCCTCTGTTGGCTAAATCTTCTTGACTGAAGTCATCTTCTTCAGCATTCCTTAGTGTGGTCAGATAGACCAAGTACCTACAAGTTGTAAATTTCTAATTTTGGTACCTATGGTTAAATGGGTCCTGGTAGGTTAGTTTTCTAAGTCCATGTTCCTCATATATTTGGATAATCATCATATTGATCATCAACAGTCATATTCATGCATGTAACAAATTTAGATAGGACATTTTGAGATTCATGATGGTGAGTATGTGTAAGATTTTCCATTTTAATAAAACACTCTTTTTCTTTGATGGTTTCATCATTTGATAGGTTATGTTCATAGAGTTTTAAATGTTCACAGAGTAAGAATAAACTCTTCGGTTTATTTGTATCTAGTTGATTTATGAAGGTGATCAGTTTCTACAAATCATCAAGATACTCTTGTAGAATTGATCCTACTTTGTGTGTTATCAAACACTTAGAACATAGGTTTGTACATACATACTAACCCATCAGCAAAGATTACTTCAATGAGATTAATTTAACCTGTGATGTTCTTATGACCTATTCCAAATTTCTTTCAAGATGTCATCTTCAACGTAAACCTTGGATGGAGAGAAAGATTGTAAGAATTCGAGTTTCCAACTTCAGTGTACTTTCTCTCTTCACCTTTTTAGGTAGATTATGGTTTCTTGTTAGGATACAATTATAGTTTATAAGGAGATGCACATGATGTACACAGTTATACTAGTGAGAAACCATACCTTTCTGCTATCAGATTCTTAACAGTTATTTATCTTAGATATACTGAGGTTAGGCATTGATGTTCATAGTTTCTCATTTGCTCCTGACAGCTTGTTGCTCCAGTTGACCTTCAATCAATCAGTCATGGTCTTGAAGATGCAAGCTAAGAAAATCTGTAGCAGCCCCGAATCCAGGTCCCAAATCACCTCGGATCCGGTATACTATTTCTATAACTGTTTGCGGAAGATATAGACATAAATTGTTTATACAATACATTACATACTATTCCCCAAGGTCGAATAACCTTAACTTAATACACAATTCATAAAGTATCTATTACACAACAATATTTATCAAAATATACTATTACAAACTAGCCGCACTTATTTCCCCAAGATGAACTTGGCATTATCATTTTCATGTATCCGAACGCATTCGCTTTATCTGCAATGTTTTATCATGATATAGCAAGGGTGAGCATGAAAGTTGCCCAGCAAGTTTATATACAACAATATAACGATATATCATGATTGAAGAGTATGAATAATGAGCTTGCTATAATTCATCAATATAATTGAGAACTAGCACGAACAAATTTTTGACTGAACAAGTATTATACATGAACAAACATTTCTAAACCAACTGGTAATGAAGGTGATCAGCCTTTCATACCTGACTTATACATGCAAGATGTACAAAGTACAATTTTTATGGCAATCAGCAATGATTAACCATAAGCTTGAAGAAACTACTCTTATTAGAGTTAAGTAAAAGAAAACTTGCCTGAACCGTTGATTACCGCAACGCAATTTAATAACGCTTTACCCCGAAGACCTAATATTAGTAATATAGATCTCCAATAATTAGAATAATATCACCACAGTATAATACTGTTATATTTATATCCATAAAATAACCTAAACATATAGCACATAATCCTATCAGTCAATAAGACACATAAAACTAGGTATCAAGTCAAACTATTACAGTCTGAGTTGAAACTGACACAATTCTATCATCCCGACAGTCTAGTCGGACAATACTCGAGTTTAAATTCAATTAAACTCTGTCTAACCATTTAACAATTATCACAGATAATTTCTAATCAGACAAAACATTTTTCTTAGGCTCGTAATAATTTTCGGATAATTATTACCATTTATCAACATTTTTCAATCCTTAAAACCGTATTTAAATGACTTAAATACCACATAATTCTTTAATCGTTAATATTCATTTAATATAAAATATTAATAAAAATCATTACATAATATTATAATATAATTATAATATTTCAAAATATTTTTAATACCTTAAAATCATAATTATATGATTTTTAAAAACTTAAATCCATTATCCGATAATTGCTATTAATATTTTCATGCCAAAATATCAAAAGTTATATTTTATAATTTAAAATATTTTTATAACACTTAAATCATTTTTATATAATTTATAAAGCATTAATTCCATTTTTCCATAATTTATTTAATATATCTATTAAATAAACTAATTATCATTAATATTGATTAATTAATGAAATTCATCCCAAAATATTAAAAGTCATCAAAAATAACTTAAAATATTTTCTTATACCATAATATAATTTTTCATGATTTTTCATTAATTAAAACTATTTTTAAATAATTTATTTAATATTATAATTAAATAAATAAATACCATTTATATTCCAAAAATATTAAATATTTTCAAAATATACTCAAAATAGTTAAAAACTATTTTTCAAACTTTAAAATAATTTTTCGGAATTTATTTTGTATTTTTAATAATTAAAAACCATTTTTTCTAATTTTTAATCATTTTCCAGAAAATAATAATAATTTCTGAAATTAAGTGTCGCTAAAGGGCTATAGCGACACTTTCTGTCGCTATAGGTGTTCTTGGCTATTTCCAGAATTTCTTGTCAGTCGTTAAGGTGCTACGTTTGACCACAAATAAAATAGTGTTCTTGTTGATTTCTCGGCAGGAATTCATGCTAAATTTGTAGTACATATGTAATACTACAACAATATACTAAGTTCATGATCATCACATATTATAACAGAGAGATATAGGCTCTGAAAAATGTTGTTAGATCTGTTCTTCAAATTCTGGGTTTTCCAGATTTGAAGAACAGCCTTAGGTGCCTTCTATTGATCCTTGTAACGTGAATCCTGTAACTGGTTTTGGTGAACCATTGGTTCTATACTGTAGACCACATGACAGGGTACCATAATATATCATCAATCTAGTCTAACAACAACATAAATAAGAGATCAGGGCCGGTCAAACTTCATACTAAGATCTGTTCTTGAACATTTCTGGAAAACTCAGAAATGTTCTTGAACAGTTCGGTCAACGGTTGTTTGACCTCAAATTTCTACGATTTGGCTACAGTTCTAGGTGATATGAAAGCATTAGTATATAGTCATTCTATCAGGCTACAAGATACAAAACACAAATTAGCAAAAAAACTAAACACATACAAGATCCGAAGCCTGCAAAACCTTGTCAGATAACACGATGGGTTCTGGGTTACCCAAAATTCAGTTTCTGTGAGCGGTCAACGTGGTTTGACCAAGCATAAATGATGATCTAGACTAGATCTGACCCTTATTCCAGTTTTGGATCAAAGTCCTCATGACATAGAACAGATTAAAAACATAAAACATACAAATCTTTTAACACGTAAGGATCTAAGGGCTCTGACATTAGGCTGTCAGGCCTTATTTTTCAACTTTTTTCCAGATTTGATAAATCCTTAATTTCGAGCATCTAGATGTTATGGATCCATGATCCAACAACCCAGATCTCTAAATGACACCTTATTACACAACTTTAAACAACAACTAACATCAAACAACATCAATTCACTAATTTCAAAATTTTAGGGTTCTTTACCTTTCTAGCTTTGATTTTTGATTTTGATCCTTTAATCTGTTTCTGGTACACGTGGGGCTTGAATTGAGACTGAAATAATATTGGAATTTCGTGGTTTTGGTGAGAGAGAGTTATTAAGAGTAAGAGAGAAAAATAACCAAGATCAATACACTTTCTCTCTCTCAAAATCTTTTATATTGCTTGATTCATTGCATTTAGCTTGCTAGCTACTATCATAGGTTGATTTGCTGTCACAAGGAGTGGTTGTAGTTGTTGAACAACCAAGGATTTAGCAAGATTTGCAAGCAACCTAATATAAAATGTGACATAAGGGCATTTTGGTCATTTTGCTTCCCAATTAAATTCTAAAATTGTCATTTCCTTAATTTCTAGAATTTATATTTGATGAAACCCTTAGGGTTTAGGGTTTAACCATTTAGGGTTTATATTTTAACCCTTAAATATTTAGCAACTTGGATTTTCAAAAAAATTTCTAATTAAATTTAAAATAGAAAATTTTGATTTCTAAATTTATAATTAGGGCTTCATAATTATATCATAATCTCCTAGCTATAAGTCAATCTTTGCTAATTAGGACCAATTTATCATAATTAAAATTGCTAATTAATCACTTAGGGTCAAATTTGTACATTAGGTTTCAAAACCACATTTTAGGGTTTTAAATAGAAAAATAATATTTTAATTTTAGAAATTAGATTTCCTAATTAGATTAGGGTTTCTAATAACTTGAAAATTAGGATTTATATTTCCTAATCAACATTGCTAATATAGCAATTAAATCCATTACTGCTCAATTAGGGTTCAAAATGGTCATTAGGGTTTTCAACCCACAAATTAGGGTTTTCTAATAGAAAATAATTTTCTAAAGTAGAAATTAAATATTCGTAATTAGATTAGAGTTTTCTAATTACTCATAAATTGAAATAATTAGGATTAGGGTTTCCTAATTAGCATTGCTAATTTTAGCAATTAAATCCACAATTGAGCATTAGGTTTTCTGACGAAACAATTTGGGTTCCAAAAATTAGAAATTTGGGTTTGCTAATTAATTAACCTTTACCCTCATTAGACTTAATTAATAGCACTAAAGCATTAAAATTCTCCGTTATATTCCCAGATTAGGCTTTCATTTAATCAGAATCTGAAATTAGGGTTTTTCAGATCTGGTATTAGGGTTTTCAAATAATCAATTAAGATTTTGATAATTCATTAGGTTTTCCCTAATTAATTTAATATTAATGACGTTTAACCTTGTACATAGCATTGCATTCCCAATCTAGGGTTTTTAAATATCCGAATTAAGGTTTCAGACTCCTGGAACTGAAACTAGGGTTTCCAGAACCGATTTCTAGGGTTTCTTATTAGACGTTATGGCTTTCTAACTGAACGTTAAAGTTCTTAATATATAATTAGGGTTTGTCACAGATGTAATTTATTTGATCAACCCATGACCCTTAACCACATTCTGAACACATCATTAACCATGTACACAGAGCATATTTACATAAATCCTTAATCCTGAATAATTCACCTATATCTTTCACCGAATTTTGAAATCCTCAAAATTCAATCCCAATAACATCAAACGCATACACTTATTTTCTATCTAGGTCTATTATTTGACCTTAAATCAATCATTTAAGATTTTAATAAATTGTCTAAATTCTCGGGTTGTCACATTCACCCCTCCTTATAAGAATTTCGTCCCCGAAATTCACCTTACACCTTACACCTTACACCTTTCACCATGCACCTTACATCATTCACACATATCACATGCTACCCAATACACCACTCACAAGAGTAAAAGGGTTCAAATTGTGCTGAGGGGTCATATAGACCATGAACACATAGTTTTAACGGTATTTATACCGCAAAACAAAACATTACTTGGTATGTTTACAATCAAAAAGAAGGTAAACTACCGTTGCTAGTACTTTAGGTGATTGCTTACGTCTTGCATAACGTATTTTTTTTAGCGAATATTTACGCTATTAGATTGGATTATTTATCCAAACAACATAGTTCACCTCAGTCTTATCATAGGATTCCGCTCCAAAGCAATTTGGTAAATTAAAATTTTTTTTGAAAACATTTTTGAGAATGACGTCATGATGTCGCACTGTATTTAACAGTCTGTTGAGGATTTCGTCATTTTGTGACTTTGTTATACTACATCATACTGTAGTGGGCTGACGATCCTCAGATTACATCCAGCACCAAGTAATTCTGCATTGATAACTCCATCATTTTTATCATCTCTGCACCAGGTTACATGGTACATAAGTGATAAATAAAAACATTTTTTTAAAAGGCACATAGTGCGTATTTAGCTTGATGTCAAAAATTGAAGTTTAGCAAAGCTAGGGGTTTAGGAAAACCTAAATCTCCACTAATGATCATATGCATAACAATCTATATGTTCCTATAATCCTTAACACTCCATTCACACACAACTATACCCAGTTCATAAAATCACACTTATGAGTTCATAACCTGGCCACAATTATATGAGTTTACGAACTTACCCTAGTCTGACCTTTGGCGTCCGTTCGCTGAGGGGCTCATAAACATTTCATATAACTATACGTCAAGAATGTCACATAAGTATGAGTTCTAAGAACTCGTACTTAATCCTATATTCTCTACCTATGACCTATTTATCTGTATATAACAACTAGCGTGACACAACATTTCAATTATTACCAATGCCACCAACTAAGTAGTTTTTACACCAAGTACAATTCCCCGCCCATACAAGGAATCATACAACTCAGTTGCTGACACGAGTCCTCATTGAAATCCCCACCTAATCTTAACCCCCTTTTTCAATACGAATTCAATTCGTATTCATAATCCATAACTCTTTCATGAGTTTTCATAGTACAATTTCATAGTATAACTTACACACATCATCTTGCTGTAAACTTTTCAATCATAAGATTGATTCTTTCTGACTGTCATAACCTTATCAGATCATGGGGTGATCTTATCGTATATATTACAATTTATTTCTATGCCTATGATCGTTTTGTTTTACGATCTTCTATCCCTGCACTTTCAGTCTTTTAGACTTGATCTATTCACTGTTACTGTTCAATTTTATTATCAGGGTTAGGGAACTCTGTGTCTTTACACTCGCCGAGATTCATCTTTGAATCTTACCGACCAACTAACTCTATGTGAGTTAGATCTTATCCTAATCACTGCGGTTATTGGTCTCAGGTATTCCTACCTAAGCTTCATAACCAACAGCTCTGATACCAACTGTAGCAGCCCTGAATCCAGGTCCCAAATCACCTCGGATCCGGTATACTATTTCTATAACAGTTTGCGGAAGATATAGACATAAATTATTTATACAATACATTACACACTATTCCCCAAGGTCGAGTAACCTTAACTTAATACACAATTCATAAAGTATCTATTACACAACAATATTTATCAAAATATACTATTACAAACTAGCCGCACTTATTGCCCCAAGCTGAACTTGGCATTATCATTTTTCTGTATCCGAACGCATTCGCTTTATCTGCAATGTTTTATCATGATATAACAAGGGTGAGCATGAAAGTTGCCCAGCAAGTTTATATACAACAATATAATGATATATCATGATTGAAGAGTATGAATAATGGGCTTGCTATAATTCATCAATATAATTGAGAACTAGCACGAACAAATTTTTGACTGAACAAGTATTATACATGAACAAACATTTTTGAACCAACTGGTAATGAAGGTGATCAGCCTTTCATACCTGACTTATACATGCAAGATGTACAGAGTACAATTTTCATGGCAATCAGCAATGATTAACCATAAGCTTGAAGAAACTACTCTTATTAAAGTTAAGTAAAAGAAAACTTGCATTAACCGTTGATTACCGCAACGCAATTTAATAACGCTTTTCCCCGAAGACCTAATATTAGTAATATAGATCTCCAATAATTAGAATAATATCACCACAGTATAATACTGTTATATTTATATCCATAAAATAACCTAAACATATAGTACATAATTGATGAATGGGTAGTATACCCATGAATTGGATACATTTGGACTTAAGTTATTGCATTTTTAAGTTATTTAGTAGCATTTTATTGTGTTTATATCTTGTTTTGCAGATTTGGAAACTGAAGGGGACAATTATGGGAAATTCAAGTAAATAATGGCAATTCGGTAATTATGGCGAAGTACAGCGCCGGGGCGCTGTAATTAGTACTATCCTCAGCGCCGGGGCGCTGAGCCTCGGCTGGCGTTGACTGGTTACGCGCGTTTGACTTCTGGATGGACTTAATTTGGTCATTGAGAGCTAAAATAAAACCTAATTGGAGAAGGATTGTGGGGATATAAAAAGAAACAAAGTGCTGAAATAAGGGAGGGTCGTTTTGGACTTTTATTCTGAGAAAAGGATTCAAGAAGTTCTCTATTGCAGGCTACGTGAGATTGCTTGGAGATTAGGGATTGGCTACAGAGTTTATTCTTTTTCTCCTTATTTTTAATTTATAATTATTTAAGGATGATTTGTCAACGATTAATGTTTTTTATTTCCGAGATGAACTAATTCTTTCATTAAGATTTCAATTGAACCTTTTATGACTATAAAGTAGTTATTCATTCATTCTAATTACTTATGTTGAAGTGAATTGTTCATCATGTTTTGACTTTATTGCGTAATTATTTGGTCAATAATTATCCTGTTATTCTAGAAGGAATTGGAAAAGGAATTCTAGGGTTAGAACTGGGCATGATGATATGTGACTTGATTATTTGCATAATTAGGTTTGTGAATTGAATGGAAATATCTTTTCACCGCATGTAACACATAGGGAATTGGAATTGGAAAGCGTTTAATTCAATTGTTTTGCATAGGAATATAACAAGATTAATCTGGATTAAATAGAAGTCAATTGATCACTTGGAAAAGGACATTTGGCATTTAAGAATTCTTGTTAACAATTCAGTAGACATAGTAATTGGGATGAGTAGGTAACTGATTTATGGTTCATAATTGGGGATATTGAAGTCTTAACCTTTATCTATCGGAAATTATTTATTCAAGCATTAGTTTATTTAATCGGTTATTTTAGAATAATATCTTTTGGTGTTTAAATCTGTGTTAATAATTCAGAAAATCATAATTTCTTATTGCTCAAATAAAATTGAATTGATATAGTATTAGTAGTTGGGATTTATTAATTAGAATTCTCTGTGGGAACGATACTCAATTTATCAATGTATTACTTGTTGACCACGTATACTTGCGTGTTGTGCGTAATTAGATTTTACTCAACAAGTTTTTGGCGCCGCTGCCGGGGAATTTTTATTAATATTAATTTCATATTAGTTATAATCAGTTCGATTTTAATTTGAACGTTACTTAATCTTTCTTCTTGGATTGGCAGGAATTCGTGTATGCACACTAGATCGAAAGCGAGAAAGGAACTTCTTACGTATACCGACAACCTTGAGCAGAAGTTTCAAACAGTGCGTTTGAATAGTGAGGCTACACATCTGGAAGACGACCTGACAACTCAAGAAATTCTAGTAAACATGGCAGAAAACGAACAGAAATCACTGAGGGATTATGCCCTGCCAAATGTCACGGATTTACAGTCAAGTATTAAGAGACCGGCAATCAATGCGAACAGTTTCGAGATAAAACCGGGATCAATTCAGATGCTACATAATATATGCCAGTTTGGGGGTAATTCGATAGATGATCCTAATGAACATATCTTGAGCTTTTTGGAGGTTTGCGATACCTTCAAATTTAACAATGTGTCGGAAGATGCTATAAGGTTGAGGATGTTCCCGTTTACTTTGAAAGATAAAGCACGAAGCTGGTTACACTCCTTACCTCCTGGTTCAATCACCACATGGGATGACTTAGCTCAAAAATTTTTAGCTAAGTTCTTCCCACCAGCGAAGTCGGCCAAACTACGGAATGATATTCATACTTTCGCACAATTTGAGTCAGAATCGTTATATGAGGCGTGGGAAAGATTTAAGGATATGCTCCATAAGTGCCCTCATCATGGAATCCCACAGTGGATGCAATTAGGGATATTTTGTGATGGTTTGCACGCAGCTACGAGGGCTAGTATTGATGCAGCAGCCGGAGGCGCGATCATGTCCAAAAATTTTGATGAGGCATATCAATTGTTAGAAACAATGGCTACCAACAACTATCAGTGGCCCATGACGAGAAACAACCATCCAAAAGCATCGGGGAAGTATGAAGTGGACAAGCTGACAGCATTAACAGCACAAGTGACTGCAATAGTTAAGCAAATGGAAACATGGCATCCACAAGCCACACATCAGGTAGCGATGGTTTGTGAGTTGTGTGCTGGGGGTCATGCGACGGATCAGTGTGCCATAAATTCTGAATCAGCACAATTCGTAGGAAACTATAATCGCTCAACTCAACCGTATTCGACTCAAAATGCGTATAATCCAGGTTGGAAGAATCATCCAGGATTTTCATGGAGTAACAATCAAGCTGCAGCTCAACCCCCTAGGCAACAAAACACCTCCGGATTTCAAAATCCGAATCAACAACCGGAGAGGATATCAAGTTTGGAAGCAGCAGTGGAAAAATTCGTTAGAGCATCGGACAAAAAGAACGAGGAACAAGACAAGAAATTGAATCAATTAGATTTGACTTTGCAAAGCCACGGGGCATCGTTAAAGAATCTGGAAAATCAATTGGGACAAATAGCACATGCATTGAATACCCGTCCACTAGGAACGCTCCCGAGTGATACAGAAATAAACCCGGGCAGAAATGAGCACTGCAAAGCAGTAATCTTACGAAGTGGGAAGGAGTTGCAAACAGTCAAGGATAAAGAAAAGGGGGACAACGCAACAGCTGAAATAGAAGAAGTTGTGGAAACTGGGAAAGATAAAGAAGAAATAGGAGAGAACAATGCATCCGGGCCAACTACAACACTGCCACCCATACTATATCCGCAGAGATTTCAGAAATCCAAGTTAGATAAGCAGTTTTCAAGATTTTTGGATATTTTTAAAAAATTGCATATCAACATCCCATTCGCCGAAGCTTTAGAACAAATGCCGAGCTACGCTAAGTTCATGAAGGATGTGCTATCAAAGAAAAGGAAATTGGGGGATTTTGAAACAGTGGCGCTAACTGAAGAATGTAGCGCAATTATTCAGAACAAGTTGCCTCCAAAGCTGAAAGATCCAGGTAGCTTTACTATTCCATGTGATATTGGTAATCAGTTTTCGGGGAGAGCACTATGCGACTTGGGGGCCAGTATTAACCTGATGCCATTATCAGTCTACCGTCAGTTTGGGGTCCAGGCACCAAAACCGACAAACATCAGTTTACTGTTGGCAGACCGATCCGTTACATATCCACGAGGTATCGTTGAAGACGTATTAGTAAGGGTGGATAAATTCATCTTCCCAGCAGATTTCGTTATCTTGGATTGCGAAGTAGATACGGAACTTCCCATCATCCTCGGACGACCATTTTTAGCCACGGGGAGAACGTTAATCGACGTGCAAAAAGGGGAATTGACGATGAGAGTTGACGATCAACAAGTCACTTTTAATGTGTTTAAATCCATGTCTTATCCGAAGGAAAAAATGGAGTGTTTGCGGGTGGATTTAATGGAGGAGATAGCCAATCACAAGATTTGCTGTAATTATTCAGAGGATCCGATAGAATCAATGTTGCTCGGTACAGATAACGATAGGGTTGCTGCGGACAATGAGCATGTCAAATGGCTAGACACAACATCATTCTACCGGAAAAGTAATCAACCATTCGACACCCTTGAAAGGCCCAAAACGGAAGGAAAAAAGTGCAAACCCTCGATAGAAGAGCCACCGGTGTTGGAATTAAAACCACTTCCCTCTCATCTTGAATATGCTTATCTAGGGGTAGACGCGACTCTACCAGTTATTGTTTCGACAAAGTTAACTGACACCCAAAAAGAAAAGTTGTTGCGGGTTCTGCGCGAGTTCAAAACAGCGATTGGGTTGACTATAGCGGACATTCGAGGTATTAGCCCATCTTTCTGTATGCATAAGATTTTAATGGAAGAAGGATCAAAACCAACCATTGAGATGCAAAGAAGGTTAAATCCTATTATGAAAGATGTGGTAAAAAAAGAAATTATAAAATGGTTGGATGCCGGTATTATTTACCCAATTTCAGACAGTTCATGGGTGAGTCCTGTACAGTGTGTACCAAAAAAAGGGGGCATGACTGTGGTAAAAAACGAAGCTCATGAGCTTATCCCAACGAGAACTGTTACAGGCTGGAGAGTATGCATGGATTACCGCAAGTTGAATAAAGCCACACGCAAAGATCACTTTCCCTTGCCATTCATTGATCAGATGTTGGACCGGTTAGCCGGACATCAATTCTACTGTCTGTTAGATGGATATTCAGGGTACAATCAAATTGCCATAGCACCGGAAGATCAAGAAAAGACCACGTTCACATGTCCATACGGTACGTTTGCATTCCGGCGTATGTCATTTGGTTTATGTAATGCGCCGGCAACCTTTCAACGCTGTATGATGGCAATCTTCTCTGACATGGTCGAACATAATTTAGAGGTATTCATGGATGATTTCTCCGTGTTTGGTGACAGTTTCGACTCGTGTTTGAAGAATCTGGTCTTGGTGTTAAAAAGATGCGTGGAGACTAACCTGGTGCTTAACTGGGAAAAATGTCATTTTATGGTTCAAGAAGGAGTTATTCTGGGCCATAAGGTTTCCGCATCCGGATTGGAGGTGGATAGAGCGAAAATTGATACAATTGAGAAATTGCCTCCTCCATCATCTGTGAAGGGCATTCGAAGCTTTTTGGGACATGCAGGGTTCTATAGACGCTTTATTAAAGATTTTTCAAAGATTTCGAAACCCCTATGCTCACTGTTGGAAAAAGATGTGCCGTTTAAGATGGATCAGGCATGCATCGAGGCATTTGAGGTATTAAAGAAGAAATTGGTCTCTGCACCAATCATTGTAGCACCCGATTGGTCTTTACCGTTCGAATTGATGTGCGACGCCAGTGATTACGCGGTGGGAGCCGTATTAGGACAACGTCACGATAAGATTTTTCATACTATCTATTACTCCAGTAAGATATTGACGGATGCCCAGCTGAACTACACAACAACCGAAAAAGAATTACTCGCAGTGGTGTTTGCTTTTGACAAATTCAGAGCTTATCTCCTAGGCACCAAGGTTATTGTCTACACTGATCATTCAGCTATTAAATATCTGATTGAAAAGAAAGATGCTAAACCACGGTTAATACGATGGGTGCTGTTGTTACAAGAATTTGATCTGGAGATCCGAGACAGAAAAGGTACAGAAAACCAAGTGGCGGATCATTTGTCTCGGTTAGAAAATACAGAGGAGCAGAAAGAAGACAACTTAGTGATTAATGAAAAATTTCCAGATGAACAACTGTTCCGGGTAACTACCCTATTGCCTTGGTATGCTGACTATGTAAACTATGTGGTTGCCAAGGTGTTACCGCCGGAGCTGACTTCACAACAACGAAAGAAGTTTCTCCACGATGTGAAGCAATACTATTGGGATGAACCGTTTCTGTTTAAAGAATGTGCAGACCAAATGATAAGACGTTGTGTACCTCATGAAGAAATGGATAGTATATTAGGCCACTGCCACTCCTCAGATTATGGAGGTCATTATTCCGGTGATAGAACAGCAGCGAAAGTACTACAATCGGGATTTTTCTGGCCTTCTCTATTCAAAGATGCTCATCTCTTTGTGCTGAAATGCGATCGATGCCAACGCGTAGGTAATATCTCTAAGCGTAATGAAATGCCACTCAATACAATTTTAGAGGTGGAACTATTCGACGTGTGGGTAATCGATTTTATGGGACCATTTCCTTCTTCTTTTAATAATCAGTACATCTTGTTAGCAGTCGATTATGTTTCCAAATGGGTAGAGGCAATAGCGTTACCAACGAATGATGCTAACGTTGTTATCCGATTTTTAAAGAAGAACATTTTTACCCGATTCGGTACACTGCGAGCTATAATAAGTGATGAGGGAACTCATTTCTGTAACAAACAGTTTACCAAATTGCTTGTCAAGTATGGGGTTCGGCACAAAATTGCAGCTGCATATCACCCACAAACCAATGGCCAAGCGGAGGTGTCGAATAGGGAAGTTAAGCGGATCCTGGAAAAGGTAGTCAATCCGTCACGAAAAGATTGGGCATTGCGTCTTGACGATGCTCTATGGGCCTATCGAACAGCGTACAAAAATCCGATCGGCATGTCACCGTACAGAATGGTATTTGGAAAGGCGTGTCACTTACCGGTCGAGCTCGAACACAGTGCACATTGGGCCATTCGGAGACTGAACTTTGATCTGGAAGCAGCGGGGGAGAAACGATTACTGCAGTTGAACGAGATGGCTGAATTCCGGTTCAATGCGTACGAAAATGCGAAGCTCTACAAGGAGAAAGTCAAAGCTTGGCACGATAAAAAAATTCTTGATCGAACATTCGAACCCGGCCAACAAGTACTATTGTTCAACTCACGCCTGCGTCTATTTCCGGGAAAATTAAAATCCAGGTGGTCAGGGCCATTTGTAGTTTTATCTGTTACACCACACGGAAATATTGAGGTCGAGGAACCGAACTCAAAGCGTACATTCAAGGTCAATGGTCAACGTCTGAAACATTATTGGAGTGGACCAATTGAACGGCAAGCTACGGTCCAGTACCTCGCCGAACCAGCAGACAACTGAACAACACCGAAAAGTCGGGCTGACGACTGTAAACCAAGCGCTTCTTGGGAGGCAACCCATTAAGTTCTATAATTTTGTCATTTTTAAACTTCTTTTAATCTATTTTACCGTTATTTATTTTTTATTTTTTTTCTTTATTTTTATTTTTGTTTAGTTCTGAAGAATACAAGTCTGCTAGGCTAACTCTTACTGATTTTTCAGAAGCTGCACACCAAGCCCAGCGCCCCGGCGCTAGGGACCAGAAGCTAAGATTTAAGTCCAGCGCCCCGGCGCTGGTTTCTAAGGTAAAACCCAGCGCCCCGGCGCTGGGATCAAGTTTGACGATCCAAATTTAATTATCAGCCGTTTCCTTCTCCCCCACTCCATTCGCACGCCGGCAACCCAAGTCAGTTACGCTCCCACTCTCCCATTCTCCTAAATTTCTCTTCCCCTCTCCAAATCACACGATACTTTAATCTTGGATAATTGTTCTCCCTCACATCTACCGCACCCCACTAACTGTGTCGGATTCTTGTGTGCCGAGTTCTATTCCTCCAACTTCTTTGAAGGTAGCAACGGTATGATTTGTTGTATTCTTATTATTATAGATCCAGACTTTTCTTTCTTATTCTATGCATCTGGGTAATCCATTAGAATTCATAGATAACTCAATACTGTTGGGTATCCTTTTCCACACAAGGTTGGTGAATGCTACAGGAATGACATGCATAGACATGGAATTAGTGATGGTTGTGTTCAATTTATCAGATGAGGCCTAGGTGTTTTACAAATTGTCTAAGTCAAAAAGCATGTGTAGTTAACATACTTAACAGTTTCAGGCCTTTTCTCCGCCTGTGCACTCACCACGCTAATATTTTATACTGTTTCGGGGTAATGCTATGCACACACGTATCCAACAATGCATTCTGTTTTTTGTTTAAGCTAAACTATGACCATGTGTCTTTGCAGAACCCTCTACATGGCATCCAAACGTCACCGTGGCGAAGGGTCCGGGGTCGCTTCAGTGTCACCTCAAAAATTTGACAGCCGGCGGTTCGTTAGTCACGCAGCTCAAGAACGCTACAGCCGCATGGCCACCCGCTCACTAGTCCCCGAACGTGGTCTCCGTCCCGATCAAACCGAGGATGGAGACATTGCAGTGATGATTGCTGAACGAAACTGGTTCTCCCTCACCGAACAGCCTGACCCGGCAGTGATTGCAGTTGTCAAAGAATTCTACGCCAACTTGCCCGAGCATAACCATTATGGGGTATTTGTCAGAGGTAAATCTGTGGAAATTGGCGGGGAGGATATAAATGGATGCTATCAACTACCATTAGAGGGGTTTCATGATGAATATGCTGGACTAGTGAGTGATGGGCCGGACTATGAAAAGATTATTCGGGAGCTGTGTCAGCCGGGCACTACATGGACCCTGCATGAGCGTGGCAGCATGACTTTCCCATTATCTCACCTCAGTCTATATGGAAAGGCATGGTATGCCTTTATCAGTGCTAAATTGATGCCCTGCACCCATGTGAGTCACGTAACCAAAGAAAGGGCTGTGCTATTATACTCCATCGTACAAGGCCTCAGAATTGATGTCGGCCATCTTATTCAGCAATCTATGTTCCGCGCATCTCGCGGAGGGACCACAGGAGGGTTACCACATCCGTCACTGATCTGCGTTTTATGTGCTAAGTTTGGGGTCAAATGGAAATCAGACGAGATGATTCAAACTCCTATGCCTGTGTTGGACCACAACTTGATCCGGCATTATAAAGTGTGGTCGGGTGGAGCTAATCACCCTAGGGGACTGGGTTTCATTATCCCCCAAGTCACATCTCCACCAGCCCCACCACCTCAGGCCCCACCTACTTACGGTCCTTCGACAGAAGATCAGCGTGGTGTGGTCCCTGACGCTGTCCAGCGGGAGATCGACGGCTGGTTTTACAACATTGAGTCCCAGAATGTGCGCTTATCGGAACGCCAAGATGTGATTTTCAAGTATTTAGTTGATCAATTTGCTGCGCAGAATGCACTAACCATCCAAACTCATCCGGGTGTTCCCCTTAGCCATTTCCCGCCGGCTCCCGTTCTACCGGTATTTCCCCCTTCCGATCAAGAGATGAGTGAAGACGATGATGCTCCCCCGGAGGAATAAGCTCGTCAGGGAAGTCCTCTGTTTTATTTTGCCTTATTTTTCGCATGAGGACATTTCTCTAGATAAGTTTGGGGGTAGTTAAGTTTTATTTTTAAAAGTGGTAGGTTATTCGTATGTGGATTGTTTATTCATAAAGTTGCATTTAGGATTGCATGTTAATTCCAGTTCTTGATAATGCGTATATCTGGGGCCAATGATGAAAGTAGAATTGCATGAACAAGTCTAATAAGGATTGTTGATTCAGTGATATGATTTTCTTGACATAAATTGGGTCTTTATCTGTTTGACATTGATATTATAGGAAGGCACTTTGACAAAACGACCATGTTGGCTATGATAGTTTAAATGGCTAGATAATAGAGTTCTAAAGAAGGATTGCTAGTGATATGGAAGAACAATTTGAATAACTAGAGGAGACTGAATTTATGCATAAACTCAAGTTTGGGGGAAAATATATGGAATATATAAGCTAAAAAAAAAAAAAAAAAAAAAAAAAACTGTCTGTTGAGTTTTGTGGTGGGTTGAAGGGAAACACTCCCCATAAACACAAGCGTGAGATGGAGCGTAAAATGCACTCACCAACCATCTATCTAAAAAAAAATAAAAAAATAAATAAATAATATACAGAGTGACTAGTCTTGTTTCGGGGCCTTTGTTACTTGAGCAAGTACGCCCGAAGGGGTATCTTAAAACCTAGCGCCCTAAGGTCTTATATGGTCTGGGAGTCGTTGGTCGAAAGCTCGCTAAGGGGTAACACTGTTAGCCTAATGAGATAAGACATTGCACAGCCATTTATAAAAATTAAAAAAAAAAAAAGAAAAGAAAAGCAAAGCATAAGTATTCCATGTTGACTTTCGAATTCGGGTAAGTGTTTGAATTCAGTTGAAACGAGTTTATTTGATGAGTGCTCCAGTTTACACTGTATGATGCCTACTAAGAAATTTATTATCTTTCGTATTTTTGTCTTTCATGGGTTAGCATGGTTGTTGGACACACACGCACAATATCAGTAATAACAGATTTAGATCCGTTGATTGTCGGGAGATTGTCGATCTGTTTTTGCATGATGAATTGGCCTGTTACGTGATTTTTCTGAGGCATATGGATATACGCGAGCTCTTGAATTGCTGGAATTACGAATATATAAATATAAATAGTTTGTGTTTGCATGATGTTTAGTTTTATTTGTGAGTTTATGTTTTGTCGAATGAGGACACACAACATTTTAAGTTTGGGGGTATTTGATGAATGGGTAGTATACCCATGAATTGGATACATTTGGACTTAAGTTATTGCATTTTTAAGTTATTTAGTAGCATTTTATTGTGTTTATATCTTGTTTTGCAGATTTGGAAGCTGAAGGGGACAATTATGGGAAATTCAAGCAAATAATGGCAATTCGGTAATTATGGCGAAGTACAGCGCCGGGGCGCTGGAATTAGTACTATCCTCAGCGCCGGGGCGCTGAGCCTCGGCTGGCGTTGACTGGTTACGCGCGTTTGACTTCTGGATGGACTTAATTTGGTCATTGAGAGCTAAAATAAAACCTAATTGGAGAAGGATTGTGGGGATATAAAAAGAAACAAAGTGCTGAAATAAGGGAGGCTCGTTTTGGACTTTTATTCTGAGAAAAGGATTCAAGAAGTTCTCTATTGCAGGCTACGTGAGATTGCTTGGAGATTAGGGATTGGCTACAGAGTTTATTCTTTTTCTCCTTATTTTTAATTTATAATTCTTTAAGGATGATTTGTCAACGATTAATGTTTTTTATTTCCGAGATGAACTAATTCTTTCATTAAGATTTCAATTGAACCTTTTATGACTATAAAGTAGTTATTCATTCATTCTAATTACTTATGTTGAAGTGAATTGTTCATCATGTTTTGACTTTATTGCGTAATTATTTGGCCAATAATTATCCTGTTATTCTAGAAGGAATTGGAAAAGGAATTCTAGGGTTAGAACTGGGCATGATGATATGTGACTTGATTATTTGCATAATTAGGTTTGTGAATTGAATGGAAATATCTTTTCACCGCATGTAACACATAGGGAATTGGAATTAGAAAGCGTTTAATTCAATTGTTTTGCATAGGAATATAGCAAGATTAATCTGGATTAAATAGAAGTCAATTGATCACTTGGAAAAGGACATTTGGCATTTAAGAATTCTTGTTAACAATTCAGTAGACATAGTAATTGGGATGAGTAGGTAACTGATTTATGGTTCATAATTGGGGATATTGAAGTCTTAACCTTTATCTATCAGAAATTATTTATTCAAGCATTAGTTTATTTAATCGGTTATTTTAGAATAATATCTTTTGGTGTTTAAATCTGTGTTAATAATTCAGAAAATCATAATTTCTTATTGCTCAAATAAAATTGAATTGATATAGTATTAGTAGTTGGGATTTATTAATTAGAATTCTCTGTGGGAACGATACTCAATTTATCACTGTATTACTTGTTGACCACGTATACTTGCGTGTTGTGCGTAATTAGATTTTACTCAACAATAATCCTATCAGTCTATAAGACACATAAAACTAGGTATCAAGTCAAACTATTGCAGTCTGAGTTGAAACCGACACAATTCTATCATCCCGACGGTCTAGTCGGACAATACTCGAGTTTAAGTTCAAATAAACTCTGTCTAACCATTTAAAAATTATCACATATAATTTCTAATCAGACAAAACATTTTTCTTAGGCTCGTAATAATTTTTGGATAATTATTACCATTTATCAACATTTTTCAATCCTTAAAACCGTATTTAAATGACTTAAATACCACATAATTCCTTAATCATTAATATTCATTTAATATAAAATATTAATAAAAATCATTACATAATATTATAATATAATTATAATATTTCAAAATATTTTTAATACCTTAAAATAATAATTATATGATTTTTAAACACTTAAATCCATTATTCGATAATTGCTATTAATATTAAAATATTAATATTTTCATGCCAAAATATCAAAAGTTATATTTTATAACTTAAACTATTTTTATAACACTTAAATCATTTTTATATAATTTATAAAGCATTAATTCCATTTTTCCATAATTTATTTAATATATCTATAAAATAAACTAATTATCATTAATATTGATTAATTAATGAAATTCATCCCAAAATATTAAAAGTCATCAAAAATAACTTAAAATATTTTCTTATACCATAATATAATTTTTGATGAATTAAAACTATTTTTAAATAATTTATTTAATATTATAATTAAATAAATAAATACCATTTATATTCCAAAAATATTAAATATTTTCAAAATATACTCAAAATAGTTAAAAACTATTTTTCAGACTTTAAAATAATTTTTCAGAATTTATTTTGTATTTTTAATAATTAAAAACTATTTTTTCTAATTTTTAATCATTTTCTGGAAAATAATAATAATTTCTGAAATTAAGTGTCGCTAAAGGGCTATAGCGACACTTTCTGTCGCTATAGGTGTTCTTGGCTATTTCCAGAATTTCTTGTCAGTCGCTAAGGTGCTACGTTTGACCACAAATAAAATAGTGCTCTTGTTGATTTCTCGACAGGAATTCATGCTAAAGTTGTAGTACATATGTAATACTACAACAATATACTAAGTTCATGATCATCACATATCATAACAGAGAGATCTAGGCTCTGAAAAATGTTGTCAGACCTGTTCTTCAAATTCTGGGTTTTCCAGATTTGAAGAACAGCCTTAGGTGCCTTCTATTGATCCTTGTAACGTGAATCTTGCAACTGGTTTTGGTGAACCATTGGTTCTATAATGTAGACCACATGACAGGGTACCATAATATATCATCAATCTAGTCTAACAACAACATAAATAAGAGATCAGGGCCGGACAAACTTCGTACTAAGATCTGTTCTTGAACATTTCTGGAAAACCCAGAAATGTTTTTGAACAGTTCGGTCAACGGTTGTTTGACCTCAAATTTCTACGATTTGGCTACAGATCTAGGTGATATGACGTGGTTTGACCAAGCATAAATGATGATCTAGACTAGATCTGACCCTTATTCCAGTTTTGGATCAAAGTCCTCATGACATAGAACAGATTAAAAACATAAAACACACAAATCCTTTAACACGTAAGGATCTAAGGGCTCTGACATTAGGCTGTCAGGCCTTATTTTTCAACTTTTTTACAGATTTGCTAAATCCTTAATTTCGAGCATCTAGATGTTATGGATCCATGATCCAACAACCCAGATCTCTAAATGACACCTTATTACACAACTTTAAACAACAACTAACATCAAACAACATCAATTCACTAATTTCAAAATTTTAGGGTTCTTTACCTTTCTAGCTTTGATTTTTGATTTTGATCTTGATCCTTTGATCTGTTTCTGGTACACGTGGGGCTTGAATTGACACTGAAATAATATTGGAATTTCGTGGTTTTGGTGAGAGAGAGTTGTTAAGAGTAAGAGAGAAAAATAACCAAGATCAATACACTTTCTCTCTCTCAAAATCTTTTATATTGCTTGATTCATTGCATTTAGCTTGCTAGCTACTATCATAGGTTGATTTGCTGTCACAAGGAGTGGTTGTAGTTGTTGAACAACCAAGGATTTAGCAAGATTTGCAAGCAACCTAATATAAAATGTGACATAAGGGCATTTTGGTCATTTTGCTTCCCAATTAAATTCTAAAATTGTCATTTCCTTAATTTCTAGAATTTATATTTGATGAAACCCTTAGGGTTTAGGGTTTAACCATTTAGGGTTTATATTTTAACCCTTAAATATTTAGCAACTTGGATTTTCAAAAAAATTTCTAATTAAATTTAAAATAGAAAATTTTGATTTCTAAATTTATAATTAGGGCTTCATAATTATATCATAATCTCCTAGCTATAAGTCAATCTTTGCTAATTAGGACCAATTTATCATAATTAAAATTGCTAATTAATCACTTAGGGTCAAATTTGTACATTAGGTTTCAAAACCACATTTTAGGGTTTTAAATAGAAAAATAATATTTTAATTTTAGAAATTAGATTTCCTAATTAGATTAGGGTTTCTAATAACTTGAAAATTAGGATTTATATTTCCTAATCAACATTGCTAATATAGCAATTAAATCCATTACTGCTCAATTAGGGTTCAAAATGGTCATTAGGGTTTTCAACCCACAAATTAGGGTTTTCTAATAGAAAATAATTTTCTAAAGTAGAAATTAAATATTCGTAATTAGATTAGAGTTTTCTAATTACTCATAAATTGAAATAATTAGGATTAGGGTTTCCTAATTAGCATTGCTAATTTTAGCAATTAAATCCACAATTGAGCATTAGGTTTTCTGACGAAACAATTTGGGTTCCAAAAATTAGAAATTTGGGTTTGCTAATTAATTAACCTTTACCCTCATTAGACTTAATTAATAGCACTAAAGCATTAAAATTCTCCGTTATATTCCCAGATTAGGCTTTCATTTAATCAGAATCTGAAATTAGGGTTTTTCAGATCTGGTATTAGGGTTTTCAAATAATCAATTAAGATTTTGATAATTCATTAGGTTTTCCCTAATTAATTTAATATTAATGACGTTTAACCTTGTACATAGCATTGCATTCCCAATCTAGGGTTTTTAAATATCCGAATTAAGGTTTCGGACTCCCGGAACTGAAACTAGGGTTTCTAGAACTGATTTCTAGGGTTTCTTATTAGACGTTATGGTTTTCTAACTGAACGTTAAAGTTCTTAATATATAATTAGGGTTTGTCACAGATGTAATTTATCTGATCAACCCATGACCCTTAACCACATTCTGAACACATCATTAACCATGTACACAGAGCATATTTACATAAATCCTTAATCCTGAATAATTCACCTATATCTTTCACCGAATTTTGAAATCCTCAAAATTCAATCCCAATAACATCAAACGCATACACTTATTTTCTATCTAGGTCTATTATTTGACCTTAAATCAATCATTTAAGATTTTAATAAATTGTCTAAATTCTCGGGTTGTCACAAAATCTCAGCATCTTTAGTTCTTTGACATCATTGAGTTCACAAGGTTTACATCCAGCTGCTGGTTGGCCAAATACATATTTGAGAAGTTCTTCTTTCTTATCTGGATAAGCATTTCTTAGCATATAAGGTCTTTTCATTTTTCTGGCGGGTGGATGTTTGACTTTTGAGCTTTTCTCGCCTATTCTTCAGACTACAAGATTGACTGCAGGCAAGAATTGGCCTTGTAGATATGGCAATCAAGAGCATGGACCAATCTGAGTAGCTTCAGGGGTATATACATATTTACCTGTACACAGTATTTCCAACGTGTGAGCTCATCTGCATATAACAAGTGACTTACTACTAAACTAAATTTAGAACAATGTTTGTGCCTAGGAACAAACTCAAAGCGATTAGCTTTTAAACATAACATGTGAACCTGCTCTGATACCAATTGTTAGTTCCCAGTAGGCACAATTGATCTAGAAGTGGGGGTGAATAGATCTTTTTAATTTCAAAATAATTTTCTCGTTTATTTTGTATTGCTCATGAATTAGCATATGACGAATATACGAATCTTTCCAAGCACAACAGAATAAGTAAAAGATCCCTTTCATTGATATATTCATAATCAGACATACATTGTTCATAGAGTTAATTCAGTAGTAAATAGATAAAACATTCATAGCAGTTATAGCAGTTAATGTACATAATGTAAATGATATAAAGTAAAAGACACAAGGGGTTTTAAGTGGTTTCAAAGACTCAAGTTCCTAATCCATTCTTCTGCTTTCAACTAGCAGGATTTCCACTAAGGAAAGGAAGCACCCTGAATAACTAAGATTCCTTCAAGGCCAACAGCCTTGAGAATTCAGTTCACTAAGAACTCTTTAAGGCCAGCAGCCTTGGAACTTCTCTAGTTCCCTCGGAACTCTTTGTAAGACCCCAACTCTTTGTACACAAGTTGTTATATAATATTCGATTGGTCGGGGAATATTCGTTTTAACAGAGAATATTCGTACGACGGCATAATCATTGGTAGACCCCACAACGAAATTATTGTCTGATTGAGAAAATGAAAAAAAATAACTTTTTTATAAAAATAACGGCAAAATTTTACCGTTAACTGTTGAAACACCTGGTGTTAAAAGTACAGTAATACGCGTGGTTGCATAGTAGCACACGGTATTTATTATTGATGCTTACGTGAGAAGTCACTCAGTTTTGTTCAATTATTGCTACAGTAATTGTTGTATAGTATCTCACGTTATTTGATTCAATTATTATCGATATTTTATATATTATTAAATCAATAATTAAGATGACTAAATTATTAATATTATTATTTGCAATATTGACGATGTCTAGAAGTTCTGTCAAGGAGAGGTTTGGTCACCTAATTGCGCGTCAATAGGGAGAAATCCTTATTGGAAAGCCCTCTCATTCCTGGGAATGACCTGGTTGTTAAATATTGCGAATTATAATAATGATTAATGTTGTTAAAAATATTGAAAGGATTTTTATAAAGTATTTGTTATAAATATTGGCGTATTATTTGGACCCCCATTTACCTATTTTTTAAAATAATCGGTAGAAAGTTATTTAGTATATATATATATATATATATATATATATATATATATATATATATATATATATATATATATATATATATATATATATATATATATAATTTTGGGGCCCACAGTTGGATGATATGATTTTGGTGGAAATTGAAAGTTCGCGGGAATGTATATATATTCACGGGTTATATATATATATATATTATATAATAGGTTTTGTTTTTTTTATGAAAAATAGAATATATTATATTTTATTATGCATAGTATTTGCATAGTGTCCGCATAGTATTTGCATAGTAAGAAAATTGAATTATTCAGAATTTTCAACGTCCGTGATTTTCAAGAAACTATGCAGTCCGTGAATAAAATTTCTAAATAGTATCCTTCCATTCTCCTATAAATGGGATGCTTAGTTAGAATTGAAAATCACACTAGAATTAGAAAATTCTTCTTCTATAATATTGAACATATTTCATTAGAGTTTTAGAAAGCTTTGAGCATAAAAATAGTAAAAGTTTTCCTCAAGAATATCCCCGCTATACTAGTTGGAATACCATTCTTTTTAAGGTAAGGGATGTTATTTTTGTTCAATATTCGCTTGAAATAATATTTTCTTCCATACTTTGTAGTATGTAAGTAATATTATTTCGTTTCAGATTTCGAATTCTATACTCGTTTTGTTAAAGTTTTAGCTTCTAAACTCCATGAAATTAGTAGAATATCCTTTATATTTGTGCTTCATCTGGTATCTTTTCATGGAAATATTATTCTGAGCATTCTCTATAAGTTTTAACTTTTTCATGTCAGAGTACTATTCACGGGGTTACTATTCCTGAAGTACTATTTACGGGGTACTATTTGCTCGAGTACTATTCACCCAGAGTACTATTCAAGATAAAAATTAATTCATTTTCGGTCCAAATTATTTTTGGTATAATAATATTCTTGGATTTTACTCCACAATGCAGTATCATGTTGACAATTTGGACGTTATTGATTTCTAGATAAATTAAATTATAAATCTTTAAAAATTTATCCTTGAACTTGTTTTATTGAATTCTTATATCATTGTCATCATCCTCATGTTTATATTATGTTGAAAGTTAAATGTGGCCTGTAGTGTATAGGTGGACTTGGTATGATTATGACAAGGGATTATTCGGTATAATCATGACCGTAATGTTACAAATGATGTAGTAAAAGTCCTTATTGGCCCGTAATGCATTGATGGACAGTTGTTGGCAGGATCATGACTATTGATGAAAACACGAATATCCTTGGCCCGTAGTGCATGGATAATTTTTGGTCGTGATACTAATGAATATCCTTACCCGTAGTGCAGGGATGATGTGGATTATTTATTAAGACGAGTCTCAACGATAAAAGTGATGAAAAACCTTTTAAATCATAGAAGATAGTTGATTTTATGCTCTATTTGACTCTTCTAATGGATTGGTTGTTCCGTTGCAGTTAAATTTGATGTTTATTATATTTTATCAGTTTAACACTGTTGAAGGCTAACAATAATTTATTCTGCATTATCTTAGTCGTAATATTTCTTACTGGGCTAGTTGAGATCACCTTTTTACTTTCATTGTTCTCTTCAGGAAATGAGAACGTAGCAGGGACTAGTCGGGGAATGGAGTGACGGTCCAGATGTTTGCATTAGTAGTCCTCACTATTCTATGAAATAGTATGATAATAAATGTATTGAGGACTCCCTTTGAGTTTGAGTACTGTCTAGAAGACAATATTCGTATTAAAACTCACAGTTTATGTTTTTGTTGTATTTTACACTACAGTTGTATTATTAAGTTGTATTTGAATTTTATACCATGTATTTGGCGACTCAAGATGGGTGATGTATACCTATTTTGGGGGCGTCACAGTTGGTATCAAAGCTTAGGGATATGATCCCTCCCTGAGATGTGAGACAAGAACTAGGAGGGGAGAGACGGGGAATTCCTTCGCTAGTATGACCTACCTAAGTTTATTTGGTATTTAATTGGTCGGTCAGAGTATAGGGATTATATGTGACATGTCAATTAACCTTTGTTTTGTGGCAGTATTTTAAAATGACATCCGGGAATGTTGAGAATAGCAATGGAGCACAGGAGACCGTTGAGTCTCCACAGATTAATAATCAGGATAATAAGCATCAAGAAGGCGACAATCCTCATGCAAACAACAACACTGACCAAATGATGAACGATGGAATGTTCAAAGGCTTTATGCAATTCATGCAACAACAGGCGAGAGCGGCTCTTGTCCAAAAATGCAGGTGAAAACACTGGCAACTCTCAGACGGTCACCGCTAAGTAGTTTAAGGAACTGGGACCACTAAAGTTTTTTGGAGAGCCAAAACCACTTAAGGCAGAGACGTGGATAAACCAGATTTGTAAGATATTTTATGTCTTGGGATCCTCTGAGGAGCAAAAGGTTCCCATTGCCACCTTAATGTTGCGAGCAGAGGCAGATTACTGGTGGGAATCTATAAAGCGTACTCAACCTGCCGCACTAAAGTTGTCTTGGGAGAAGTTCGAAGAATTTTTCAACGACAAGTACTTTCTCGAAAGTATTCCACACATGAAAGAGGTAGATTTCATTAAACTGGAGCAAAACAACATGACCGTGTCGCAGTATGAAGCCAAGTTTTCCCTCACATCCACTATTTATAAGTCTTGTTTGGTTCAAATCGGTACCCTCACATTACCTGTCAATCTTATTAAATTGAAAATACTTGCATTTGACGTAATTCTAGGGATTGATTGGTTAACTACTCATCATGCAAAAATTGACTGTTTTCGTAAGGTTGTTAGCTTTCATATTCCTAACCAACCTATTATGGGAATTCAAGCAACCAAACCACTAAAGTCAATCACTGTCATATCAAGCCATAAAGCTATTTGTTTATTGAAAAATGGATGTCAAGCATGAACAAAAATATGTCAAATTTGAATGATATTTCTATTGTTATTAAATTTCTGACGTATTCCCTGAAGAACTTCCTGGCCTACCCCCAGAGCATGAAAATGAATTTTGTATCGACCTTGAACCCGGTATGAAACCCATTTCCAAATCCCAATATCGAATGGCTCCTATTGAACTTCAGGAGTTAAAGACCAAACTGCAGGAATTGTTAGACATCGGTTTCATTCGTCCTAGTACGTCTCCTTGGGGTGCTCCTGTTCTATTCGTAAAAAAGATGGGAGTATGCGACTTTGTATTGATTATCGAGAGTTGAACCATGTCACTATCAAAAATAAATATCTGTTGCCTCGCATTGATGACATGTTTAACCAGTTACAAGGCGCCAAATTCTTTTCAAAGATCGATCTTCGTTCCGGATATCATCAGTTAAAGATTAGAACCGATGACATTCCAAAGACGACTTTTAGAACTCGGTACGGGCATTATGAATTCCTAGTTATGTCTTTTGGATTGACTAATGCTCTTACTGCCTCATGGATATGATGAACCGAGTATTCAAGGAATATTTGGATCATTTTGTGGTTGTCTTTATTGATGATATTCTCATATACTCCAAAATCCGTGAAGATTATGAGCAACACTTGAGGCTGATACTCCAAAAGCTTCATGAAAATAAGCTTTATGTCAAGTTGAAGAAATACGAGTTCAGGCTTGAGGAAGTAGCATTCCTTGGGCACGTAGTATCAAGTCATGGAATACCTGTTGACCCAGTAAAGACTGAAGCTATTCAAAGCTGGTAGCAACCTAAAGCAGTGACCAAAGTACGTAGCTTTCTCAGCTTAGCTGGTTATTATCGGAGATTCATAGAAGGGTTTTCTCGAATCGCTACTCCATTAACTCAGCTAACTCGGAAAGATACAAAATTTGGTTGGAGCAAGGAATGTGAGAAAAGTTTTCAAGAACTCAAGAGGAGACTCATTTCAGCACCTGTTCTGACAATATCATCTGGCTCAGAGGGATTTGTCATCTACAGTGATGCTTCGGGAAAAGGGTTAGGATGTGTTCTCATGCAATATGGGAAAGTCATAGCCTATGCCTCTCAAAAACTCAAAGAATATGAGAGGAATTATCCCACTCATGATCTAGAGTTGGCAGCAGTCATTTTTGCACTAAAGATTTGGAGGCATTACCTGTATGAGGAGAAAGTGGAGATCTATACGGATCATAAAAGCCTCAAATATTTCTTCACCCAAAAGGAACTCAAAATGCAGCAACGACGTTGGCCTGAACTATTGAAAGATTATGATCATACCATCCAATACCATCCTGGAAAAGCAAACGTAGTAGCTGACACATTGAGTAGAAGATCATATGCGGGTGCGAGTGCAATATTGTCAACACAAAGGCCCATTTTGTATGAATTACAAAGGATGGAGATAGATTTAAAGACTCCAGGGACCCATGTGATGATGGCGAATATGCGAGTAGAACGGACATTAATCGATAAAGTTAAAGCTGCTCAAGCTACTGACCTGGAACTGATGCGTATGAGGAAGAAAGTGCAAGAAGGTGCTATGCCAGAAGAAAGAATCGATAAAGAAGGAATACTTCGAGTCAACTCCAGACTTTGTGTTCCTAACAACCCTGATTTAAAGTATAAAATCATGATGGAAGCGCACAGCACACCGTTTGCAATCCATCTTGGGAGTACCAAAATGTATCGTGATCTTAGACATACATTTTTGTGGAGCAATATGAAGAGAGAAATAGCGGAGTTTATCTCAAGGTGTTTAACTTGTCAACGATTCAAGGCGGAGCATCAAGTGCCAAAAGGTCCATTACAACCACTTGAAATTCCAAAACGGAAGTGGGAGCACATTACTATGGATTTCGTTACTAGTCTTCCCAAGGTTTCTCAAGGCATAAATGCTATTTGGTTCATTGTTGATAGATTGACCAAGTTTTCTTATTTCTTACCTATACGAGAAACTTATACACTTGAACGTCTTTCTCGTATATACATAAATGAGATTGTGAGACTGAATGGTATACCAGTATCCATAATTTTTTATCGAGACCCAAGATTCACTTCATGATTTTGGGTTAGTTTGCAGAAAGCTATGGGTACGAATTTACGATTTAGCTTGGCATATCATCCTCGGATGGACGGGTAGTCAGAGAGGAATATTCAAACTCTTGAAGATCTATTAAGACTCTGTGTCCTTGACTTTAAGGGAAGTTGGGACAAGTTCTTACCATTAGTGGAGTTTTCCTACAACAACAGTTATCAAGCAAGTATTGGCATGGCTCCATTTGAGGCGTTGTATGGAAGAAAGTGTCATTCTCCAGTATGTTTGGATGAGGTGGGTGAAGCAACGTTGTTGGGACCGGAGTTGGTACATATGACTACAGAAAAGATTCAAATGATCCGACAACGTATAAAAACCTCACAAGATCGACAAAAGAGTTATGCTGATCTTCATCGAAAGGACGTGGAATTCGATATTGGAGATCATGTGTTGTTACATGTTGCTCCATGGAAAGGAGTTATGAGATTTGGAAAGAGAGAAAAGCTCAATCCTCGATTCATTGGCCCATTTTTAATCCTCGATCGAGTAGGAACTGTGGCCTATAGACTCGCTTTACCGCCAAGTATGTCTCATGATCATAATGTTTTTCACATATCCATGTTACGTAAATATGTGAAAGACCCGAAACACGTTACTGAGTTAGAACCGGACAAAATAGAGGAGGATTTAACGTATGAAGAGGTTCCTGTTAAAATCTTGGATACGAAGGAACATATTTTACGCTCTAAGGTTATACCTCAAGTCAAAGTTTTGTGGAGAAACCACGATGTTGAGGAAATGACCTGGAAGTTAGAATTTGAAATGAAATCAAGGTATCCTTACCTCTTCGACATACCAGGTACGTACCCTAATTTCGAGGGCAAAATTTCATAAGAAGGGGAGGTTGTAAGACCCCAACTTTTATGAATAAAGATGAATTTTCTATAAATATCATTTTTGAATATTATGGAGTGAATTTGATATAATGTTATAGTTGTGGATAATATTTATAAATTTTGCAAAGTACACATGATGTTATATAATATTTGATTGGTCGGGGAAGATTCGTTTTAACAGAGAATATTCGTACGACGGCACAATCATTGGTGGACCCCACAACGAAATTATTATCGGATTGAGAAAACGACAAAAATATCTTTTTATAAAAATAACGGAAAAATTTTTACCGTTAACTGTTGAAACACCCGGTGTTAAAAGTACAGTAATATGTGTGGTTGCATAGTAGCACACGGAATTTAAGCTCTGAACATCTTCTGTATTTAGCAGCTTGGCGTGATCATCCTTGAAGTGCAGTTGAGTGTTGCATGATGCTCAGCCTCTTCAGTTACTCAACCACTTATTATGATCCCTTGATGAACTGCCTTGAAGATCATTCTTCTTGATACTTGATGATTGCACATGATGAGTTTCTAAGATGACTGTAAGCTCTTCTGCTAGGTACTTAGAAACTTTCTCATGTTTGACACCATAATGGCGTTGGTGATCTTCTTTCTTGATGCCTTCTCCTGATAGACTTGCTAAGATGACTGTAGGCTCTTCTTTCTGGTACTTAGAGTCTTCCCCTGATGGACATCAAGATGACATTGATGCTCTTCTTTCTCTCGGCAGTTCAGAACACTCTTCTTGTAGTAGAACTCTCACTTCTACATTATAGAACTCTCACTTCTATAAATTTATAAATTTTGCAAAGTACACATAATGTTATATAATATTCGATTGGTCAGGGAAGATTCGTTTTAATAGAGAATATTCGTACGACGGCACAATCATTGGTGGACCCCACAACGAAATTATTATCGGATTGAGAAAACGACAAAAATATATTTTTATAAAAATAATGGCAAAAGTTTTACCGTTAACTGTTGAAACACCCGGTGTTAAAAGTACAGTAATACATGTGGTTGCATAGTAGCACACAGTATTGATTATTGATGCTTACGTGAGAAGTCGCTCGGTTTTTTTCAATTATTGCTACAGTAATTGCTGCATAGTATCTCACATTATTTGATTCAATTATTGTCGATATTTTATATATTATTAAATCAATAATTATGACGACAAAGTTATTAATATTATTATTTGCAATATTGACGATGTCTAGAAGTTCTGTCAAGGATAGGTTTGGTCACCTAATTGCGCGCCAATAGGTAGAAATTCTTATTGGAAATCCCCTCTTTCCTGGGAACGACCTGGTTGTTAAATATTGCGAATTATAATAATGATTAATGTTGTTAAAAATATTGAAGGGATTTTTATAAAGTATTTGATATAAATATTAGCGTATTATTTGGACCCCCATTTACCTATTTTTTAAAATAATGGGTAGAAAGTTATTTAGTATATATATATATATATATATATATATATGTATATATATATATATATATATATATATATTATATAATAAGTTTTGTTTTTTTATGAAAAATAGAATATATTATATTTTATTATACATAGAGTCCGCATATTGTTTGCATAGTAAGAAAATTAAATTATTCAGAATTTTCAACGTCCGTGATTTTCAAGAAACTGTGCAGTCCGTGAATAAAATTTCTAAATAGTATCCTTCAATTCTCCTATAAATAGGATGCTTAGTTAGAATTAAAAATCACACCAGAATCAGAGAATTCTTCTTCTATAATATTGAGCGTATTTCTTTAGAGTTTTAGAAAGTTTTGAGCGTAGAAAATTGTGAAAGTTTTCTTCAAGAATATCCCCGCTATACCAGTTGGAATACTCTTCTTTTCAAGGTAAGGGATGTTATTTTTGTTCAATATTCGCTTGAAATAATATTTTTTTCCATACTCTGTAGTATGTAAGTAATATTATTTCGTTTCAAATTTTGAATTCTATACTCGTTTTGTTAAAGTTTTGGCTTCTAAACTCCATGAAATTAGTAGAATATCCTTTATATTTGCGCTTCATCCAGTATCTTTTCATGAAAATATTATTCTGAGCATTCTTGATAAGTTTTAACTTTTTTATGCTGGAGTACTATTCACGGAGTTACTATTCCCAAAATACTATTCACAGGATACTATTCACTCGAGTACTATTCATCCGGAGTACTATTCATGATAAAAATTAATTCATTTTTCGGTCCAAATTATTTTTGGTGCAATATTATTCTTGAATTTTACTTTACAAAGCAGTATCATGTTGACAATTTGGACGTTATTGATTTCTGGATAAATTAAATTATAAATATTTAAAAATTTATCCTTGAACTTATTTTATTGAATTCTTATATCATTGTCATCATCCTCATGTTTATATTATGTTGAAAGTCATATGTGGCCTGTAGTGCATAGATGGACTTGGTATGATTATGACCAGGGATTATTCGGTATAATCATGACCGTAATGTTACAAATGATGTAGTAAAAGTCCTTATTAGCCCGTAGTGCATTAATGGACAGTTGTTGGCAGGATCATAACCATTGATGAAAACACGAATATCCTTGGCCCGTAGTGCATGGATAATTTGTGGTCGTGATACTAATGAATATCCTTAGCCGTAGTGCAGGGATTAAGTGGATTAATTATTAAGCTGAGTCTCAGCGATAAAAGTGATGAAAAACCTTTTAAATCATAGAAGATAGTAGATTTTATGCTCTACTTGACTCTTCTAATGGATTGCTTGTTTCGCTGCAGTTAAACTTGATGTTTATTATATTTTATCAGTTTAACACTGTTGAAGGCTAACGATAATTTATTCTGCATTATCTTAGTCATAATATTTCTTACTAGGCTAGTTGAGCTCACCCTTTTGCTTTCATTGTTCTCTTCAGGAAATGAGAACATAGTAGGGACTAGTCGGGGAACGGAGTGATGGTGCAGATGTTTGCATTAGTAGTCCTCACTATTCTATGAAATAGTGTGATAATAAATGTATTGAGAACTCCCTTTGAGTTTGAGTACTGTCTAGAAGACAATATTCGTATTAAAACTCACAGTTTATGTTTTGTCCTATTTTACACGACAGTTATATTTGAATTTTGTACCATGTATTTGGCGACTCAAGATGGGTGATGTATACCTATTTTGGGGGCGTCACACTCTTCAAGCCCAGCAGGCTTGGAATCTTCATTTAGTCCCTCCGAACAAGGACCGCTCTGGCCTTGGCTTTCTTGTTGTTCAGTTGTTTATTTGTTTGTTGGATTTGGTGCTGAGCTGCTAAGATGTCTTTAAGATCTGAACATCTTCTGTATTTAGCAGCTTGGCGTGATCATCCTTGAAGTGCAGTTGAGTGTTGCATGATGCTCATCCTCTTCAGTTACTCAACCACTTCTTATGATCCCTTGATGAACTTCCTTGAAGATCATTCTTCTTGATACTTGATGGTTACACATGATGGGTTTCTAAGATGACTGTAAGCTCTTCTGCTAGGTACTTAGAAACTTTCTCATGTTTGACACCATAATGGCGTTGGTGATCTTCTTTCTTGATAGTTGATGCCTTCTCCTAATAGACTTGCTAAGATGACTGTAGGCTCTTCTTTCTGGTACTTAGAGTCTTCCCGTGATGGACATCAAGATGACATTGATGCTCTTCTTTCTCTCGGCAGTTCAGAACACTCTTCTTGTAGTAGAACTCTCACTTTTACATTATAAAACTCTCACTTCTACTTCTTTCTTTGTCTGTCTCTCAGTGTTCTTGGTGGATCGTAGAGTGAGCCTTCAGACCTTCATTGGTCACTCACTATTTTACGTTTGTTAGATCAGTCCACCATTTATCCAAACTCAGCAACTCCAGCAACCTTTGATCTTTGAAGCTCTAGCTGATTTATACTTCTTCCCAATCTTCCCGTTGGAAAGTAGCCATTGAAAGCTCTTTGAATTGCTTCGCAGATCTCGAGTTGTCTGGTGCAGTCTACAGATGTGACATGACATAACTTTCTGACACTGCAGTCTACTGTTTCACCTACCCTGTCAGAGATGTTACTTTGATATCTCGAGAAGGTCGATGACTTTATTTCCCCCTTCCGATTTCTCGATAAGAGGTTATCCTTTTGCATCGATGCTCTCAATAAGCTCTTGTCCAAATACCAACCTTCAGATTGAACCGTTGCCAATGCTTCAATCTTCGAATGACCGAACTCTACGATTCTGATGCTTGCTTTCTTGGACGTAATTGTAGTGTCTTGTTGACTTGTTCATTTGACATGTAGAGACAACACTGCGATCTTTGAACAATGTTAATTGGATCTTCAATATAGAACACTTATTCCTTCTCTTGTGCAGGGCCTCAACACTTCTGTTTGCCTCGACTGCTCTTAGATACTGATGGCTTGACTCTTTACTCTGGCTCTTTCTGAATAACAAGACATTTCATATTTATGGTGTGTTCAGCTCACTTTCTCCTTGTGATCTCCCGTTCACTTATCATCAATGGACTGACCCAATGCTTAATTACTTTAGCCTTGTTCTTCAGAGGCTAACCAGTATCTCTGTGTACACTCCATCGGTTATTCTTTATTTGGCAAATACTATGATCTTGGTGCTTCCAAGATCGTTGTCTTCTATTTACTTGACAGCAACTGCATTCGCTAACTTTCCTTAGTCAGGTACTGAAGTCTTCTTATGATCAATTTATGGAAGACTTCATCTTGAATGGCTTCACAACTCAGTCTGGATGCTGATTGAGTTGATGCTTAGATCTTTTGTTAGCTTGCATGTCATTCATTGAGTGCTCTCTGATTTCCTTCGGGTGGGATGTATCTTTGCAGTACCAACCAGAGGCTTGGTTCCTTTGGATATTATGGGAGTGCTTAATTATTGAGAATCGTGTTTTCTCTACGATTCTACCTTGGCTTTGTGAGCACATTTGTTGAGGTCTTAGTTCTGCACACTACGATTCAGCTTCGGCTGTGCAGACACTACAATTTCGAGATCAGATCTTGACACTCTACGATTTCTATCGTTGTGCTTGTTGTCTTCATCTGATCTTGCTCGACTACGATCTCTGCCTCTTATACGATCAATAGACTCTACGGCGGCTCTAAGTGTAGTCTACGATTCTTAACATGTTTTTGACATCAGTAGACTCTACGACTCCGAGTGTAGTCTACGATTCTTGACTTGGCTTCGGCAGATGCTTTGTCAGCTCGTAGGGAGGCTGTCTCTACGATTCTGAACATGACTTTCTCAGCAGACTACGGCTCCGAGGAAGTGCTCCTCGATACACTACGATCCTTCCTCGTCTCTTCTAGTAGTCTACGAACTTCGAGATCTACTATCTTGCATACTAAGATTCTGCCTCGATAGCCCTCGAGTTATCCTTGACTCTCCTGAAAGACTATGATTTCTAGTGCAGTGCTCGACGTTCAGACAAGCCTATCGATTACATCTTAAGATCAACCTAACATGCTTGATCTTTCTATATTTATAGTCCTTGTACATCATTTCTTTTTGAGGACTTTACAAAGTTGTTTTGCTTATGTAGGATCAATCTAACATATTTGATCAATTCATTCTAAGTCCTTGTACATATGTTTCTATTATCTATCAAAGGACTTTACAGCTTTTCTTAATGCATGCATACTTGCATATTCATTCATATATATATCATAATCAAATCATATGTAAATAGGAATATCATTCACATGCTTATTCCTGACACAACTTACATTCTGAATCCGTTAACATTAATTTCACAGTTTAAATTTCTTATTACGTGTTCGTTAAACGTTCATGAATTTTCATAGCTCGTTTCTTCATTTTAATTCAGAATTCAACCATTATTGAATCCAAAACTCTTAAATGAAAAGTTCTACGATACGCCATCGAAAACTAAGGTTTCTGAGTTAATCGACGACTTTTGACTTTCATTCTAAAAATTTCACGATTTTGACGATTATCGTCTAATCTCGTAAATTTTGTCAGAACTTCGTTACTTGAGATTTTTACTCCGTTCAAAATGGATTCATTCCATTATCCATACATCTATCATACTACACAAACATATATCATCTAATCTTATATACGATGGTTTTAAACTTGTCCATCAACAACATATGATAAATTTTCATGTGTTCTTCATTAGTTCATATTTCTAGGATTATGATTACATTTGTAACATGGTTTATTAATATTTAAGTCCAGTAATATCCATCCTTATTACTCCTTATGATACATGCTCCACCAATTTCACTTCTCTATCAAGATTATAATTGAAGAGATGGATATTAATGGTTAAAGATTCCTTACCTTTGATGTTCTAACTTGATTCTTTTTCCTTGATTAGTTAAAATAATTCTCACTTCTCTCTTAATATAATTTCTCTAAGTTTTGGTGAATTCGAACAAGCTACAAATGACCAACATAACTCTCTATTTATAGATTTACAAAGTGAGGGCAAAAGGGTCAAAATCACTCCACATCCTTAATATTCCAGCTCCTTACTATTCAAAGCTTGCAAACAAATCAATTTCTCTTGCTTGGCCACCAAGTGGCCGGCCATGACTCACCATGGGGGCCCATATGGGTTGCCCCATGGGTTTTTCTCACCCGGTGACCCATCAGTTCGATCCACAAATTCAGTTCTTGGTTCAGGATTAGGTTTAATTAACTTTGGGCCTAACAGTGGGCTTGAATTAATTATCTTTGGGCCTTAACATATTTCACTTGGGATTGCCCAATTCATATTAAAATCCTATTAGTCCATTACTAATGCTTTAGGCTTTTAGCGTATAATCCCTGTATTCTTCTCGTATACTAGTTCGTATAACATTCATCATATACGTTATATTATCTTTCTTATATACTTGTATAATACTGTGACAACCCGATATTTTCTATATAAATAAATCATAAATTTTGCGTATAATTTTTTTTTAAAAATAATATGAATGATATGTGTCAAGGTAATGTGCAATTATAATTATATGTGTGATAAATAAAATTTATTTATTACATTATGTATTGCAAATAAATTTATTTTAAAATTATTGATTATTATCAATTATATTTTTATACTAATTAATTCCTTATTGGAAATGTTTTATTAATTATTTTTCAAGGAAAATATAATCTTATATTATTTAAATAATATATGAAATGATTTTAGAATAATTATTTATTATATGAAATTATTTTAGAATAGTTAAGTAAATTATTTTTACTTAATTAATAAGGTTATATATGAAAGATAAATCAGATATGGAATCCAAACCCTAATTATGGGTTTTTATCAAGGAATGAAAATAATAATATTATATTATTATTTGTCAGTGTTATAGATATGTGTGTTATGTGTGTAATGATAACGTGTGGAACAGTTTTATTATATTACGATCGAACCCTAGTAATATTTTGATAAACTCTAATTCTGGTTCTGGAATAAGGAATGATGATAATAATATAAAATTATAATATTTTGATTTTTTAGTGTTATAAATATGTACTGTATGTTTGTGGACTGACAATGATTGGTCAATTATGGTGTAAAATGCCAAAACCCTAGTTTAAGCTGTTAAACCCTAAGTTAAAGCCGAATATCGGCTTAAGACTGTTATGTAATCATGTTAATGTGATTTATGATCGGTGTTTATGTATTAACCCTAATTAGGGAGAATCGTAATTATTCAAAACCCTTATTATTATTATTATTATTATTATTATTATTATTATTATTATTATTATTATTATTATTATTATTATTATTATTCTATATTATAATCCCTAATTATAATTTTGGAACCCTAATTGAAGTGAAACTCTAAAGCGAAAGTCATTCACGACTTTGAGAATTTGTAATCACAATAATGTGATTAACGACTAGTGATATAGAAATTAAAATCCTAATTTCTTAAATTAGAAACCCTAAATAATAATTAGCTAATTGCTAAATGAAAAACCCTAATTTAAAACTCAGGTTGAGTTCGACACTGTTCTATAACTGTGTTATATGGTGCATGCATGTTATGTATTATATAATTTTATATTGATTAGGTAAACCCTAATTAATAATTTAGAAATACTAATTTCTAGAAACCCTAATATTTATTTTTAAAACCCTAATTCTAAAATTAGTAAACCTAATTTCTAATTTAGTAGCCTTAATTGCTAATTGAAAACTTTAATTGCTAAATTAGCAAAGTCAATGATAATTATATGATCTAAACCCTAATGTTCATGTATAGTATAATCAGAAAAATAATCATAATTAGAAAACCCTAATTTGAAAATTTTATAAACTAAAATTTATTTAATTTTTATTTAATTTTATCATTTTTGTACAAACCTTAATTGCTAAATCCTATTAATATTTTGTGCTAAATCTTAGGGTTAAACCCTAAGGGTTTGCATGATTACAATTTTGCCATTAAATTGGAAAAATCAAAAGGCCAAAATGCCCTTTTTAGCATTTAATAAGCTAACATGTAGGTATTGACAAATTAGTGAAGTTGTTTACCTAATCCAACCACTCCATTGACTGAAAATGGACAGACATCAGCTGATTCAAGCCACATACATTGCACCCATGTATTATTTATAGTCTAAGAGAGAGAAATTGATCAAAATTTACTCATTTATGCAACTCATACTCAACAAAGTCTCTCTCTCTCTCCCCACCTACGAATTGTTGTAGTAGACCAGACCCAAAACACAGCCCCACTATCACTCTTAGCAAATCAGAAACATTAGATCAAGAAATTGGCCAAGAAAGGTATAAACCTAAACGAAAATTTTGATCTTGTATGTTATGTTTGATCTTGTGTTTTAATGTTAAAAGTTGTTGTATGTAGTGTTATTATGTGATCTGGGTTGATAGATGTTGGATCCATAACATCTATAAGCTCAGATCTAGTGTTTTAGCAAATCTGGAAATTTTGTTTTTCATGTCTGACAACAAAATGTCAGGTCATGTAGATCTTTCTATGTTTTATGTTTTTGTTGTTTTAATGTTTGGTCTTGTAGTATGATGTGAGATCTGTGTTCTGGAACTTGTAGTCGAACCAGATCATCCATAAATTGTAAGATAATCGTGGTCAAAGTCGGTTGACCGACCATGACCTAATGAAATCTGGGTAACCCAGAAGTTACCCAGAACTCTCTGACATGATGTTCATGCTTTTAGATCGTTTACATGTTTGTAGTTTTGTTCTATTTGTTGCTTCTAGATTGTAACTTGGTACTTGTACTGTAAGGTAAAGCCTTTATAACATGAAAATGTTCAACAAGGTTTAAGTAGTGGCTGGTCAAACCTATACAAAAAAATCACGAAAATGGTTTTCTGGAATTTCCAGAAAATGAAGAACAACGTTTCTGACAGACTTTGACCGGATCGAATATGCTTTATTTATTGTTGATATGTTGATGTTTTGTAATGTAATTGTAGTATTACATGTTTTCTACAATCTGGAACTTTTAGATCATAAAACTATCACCTATATCACAAGTTGTGGAAGCCCAAAACTAGCCAGTCGAACTGTTCTTCATTTCTGGGTAACCCAGAAAATGAAGAAAAGCTCTGACAGCTTGTTCAAGGCTTCAGATCTCGTTGGATATACATGTTATAATTATGTTTGTTGCTGGGTCATGTAGTCCTACATAAAATCTACATGATCGGACCAAAACCGAGGCTAGAAACATCATGATCAGCTCAGAAATCGTGGTCAAAGTAGGGTACTTAAACGCTGGCTATGAATGTTCTTGAAGGCTCAAGAACACCTATAGCGACGGTTCTGTCGCTATAGGGGCCTTTAATATTTTGGCAATGATTTCATTAATAGTTTAATATTAATTAAATATTAATGATAATAGAATTGATTAGTATTTAAATAATTTAATAATGATTCTGATATTTCAAAAATTATGGTAAATGGTAATAATTATTATATGGTCATGAAAAATGATATAACTGTTATTTAATTAATCTAAATGGATAGTGAACAACTGTTTAGAGTCTTAGACTCGATAATTACCCGATAAAGATGTCGGTAGACCGACATGGTTCAGAAATTGATCTGGACTTAGAAATTTAGTTAGTTAATTATTTTATCTGTGATTCAATGATGAATAAAGTTGTGTGACAATATAATTAGGAATGAGTTAACTGTTTGTTTGTGATGTCATGATTGTGAAACATGTGTGATAAGGTTATTAGATTATGTGTTGACTGCAATAAGTAGTACTATGTGTTATGATATGTGATTCTAATCGATAGAATGATCTTATTAATGATAGGTTTCGGTATAACAGATAGATCTAAGTTGCGTAATTGTAAGCAGCGCATCAGGCAAGTATTCTACCTTTGCATTTTCTTTATGCATTGGACAAGTGTAAGAATGTTTCAAAGTTATATTATTATTGTACAGATTGTTAAGCCTATATTATATATGCCCTTTGATTATCAACATGTTAGTATATGATAATTCAGTTATATATATTCTGTTCGTTAATTTCTATAAATGATTATACAAGTGTCCCCACTTGGATAATCATTGTATTTAATCACATGTTGATACACCTTTGATATACATATATGTTGAATTATATAAGACCTTTGTTATAAAAACTCGACATGTATGAACATCCCGATAATGGGAAAATTTTTATGCGCTACGGCGGACAAAGGATGAACGATAATATCGTTCTAGCAATGTAGTATTGATCAATACAGGGCCCATGGACTGTACACCCTCAGGCTCGTAAGCAATGCCGGTTTACAGATGAATTTCTGTTTAATCTTTTCGAAAATGAAAAACAATGTTCATAGTATGTCACAGAAACACCATGTATAGACAATACATAGTTTCAAAAATTTGAAATAAGGTTGTTATGTTATTGTTATTGGTACATAATACTGCACAACTATTGACCTGTTGTAGAAGAATATTATAAAGAAAAAATTTAAATTCTTTTAGCTTATATATATATATATATATATATATATATATATATATATAATACTTGCTGGGCACTCAAATGCTCATCCTTGCTTAATTTAAATGTTTTCAGTTAAGTGTGAACAACTAGAAGGCTCGGCCAGAATCAAGTGAAAAGGAAAGCAAACAAGACATGTTATTGGTATCATTTGTAATATATAGACTGTATTAAGTTAATGATATGTATTATATATCATGTAAAGAATGTAGTAAAGGTTGCGTACTTGGGATTAAACTCTGATAAATGTAAGTTAAGTTTAAAATTTATATTATTGTTATTATTATTAGTAATTTTTCCGCTCATAGAAATGGTATCGTGAAGTACCGAATTCGGGTTTCAAGTATCCGGGTTCGGGGACTTTACAAATACCATGTATTATACTCGTATTCATTACCTCATATAATAACTTTCTTATTACACGACCATCATTTATTCAAATCTTCACTTTCCTTAACATTTTTAAACTTAGTACGCAGACGAAAAATTGCGTTTGTCATAAATGAATTATTATTAGATAATCCATATTTCCTTATCATTCTATCATTGCGTATTTTCTGGAAGTTCAAAAATAATTTCCGAGCAGAAATGGATGAATAGTGTTTTTCGGAGAATTTCGCGAAAAGCTTTTATTTTCGTCTTGGAAATTCAAACACCTTAATTCTAGCACTTAGCCATAACACTACTATATTATTCCTCTTTTAGGTTATAGAATAACCTTCATCACGCTTACTAGTTATAAATAACATATAATATAATTTTATTCCATATATATTCAAATAAAATTAATTGACATTATAATCCAATTTTCTCGGTTGTTACAATGAGAGTCCTCCAAGTTGCTAAGAATGGTCTCCCTAAAATAATCGGAATGTTTTTATCTTCTTCGTAATCAAGGATAATGAAGTCAGCTAGAAATATGAACTTATCTACTTTCACAAGTATATCTTCCACAATTCCTCTTGGGTACGTAACTGATCTATCCACAAGCTGTAACGAGATGTTCGTTGGTTTTGGTACCGGCAAACCCAACTGAGTGTAAACTGATAACGGCATGAGATTAACACTGGCACCCAAATCACAAAAACATTTGTTGAAGGACATGTTTCCAATAGTGCAAGGAATGGTGAAACTACCTGGATCCTTCAACTTCAGAGGCGGCTTCCTTTTCAAAATTGTGATACACTCCTTTATCAATGGTACTATCTTGTAATTCTCCAATTAATTCTTTCTTGACAAAATACCCTTCATAAACTTAGCATAACTTGGCATCTGTTCTAGGTCTTTTGCAAATGGAATGTTTATTTGTAGCTTCTTAAAACTTTCTAGGAATTTGGAGAACTGTTTATCTAACTTCTGCTTTTGGACTCGTTGTTGAAAAGGTGGTGATGGGTAGACAACTGCCTGTTCCTTAGCCACTGGTCTTTCTTCACCCTTTTTTCTTCAACTATTTTTGGTTCACTTTCCTCAGTATCTTTCCTTGGCGGTGAATTTTCTGCACTTTGCCCAACTAACAGTTTTCCACTTTGAAGTGTAATTGCTTAACACTACTCTTGACCTCCCCTGCGATTCTTTTTGGTGTCGTTCGGCAAAGACCCTTGAGGTCTATTGTTCAAAGCAATTTCCAGTTGTCCCATTAGATTTTCCAGATTTTTAATTGCAGGTGCCTGAGTTTTCATTGCCGCCTCATTTCCTAATATGTATTTCAAAAGTAGCTCCTCCAAATCTGACTTTTTCTTATGTTGCGAAGCTGACTGTTGATGCTGATTTTGAAAACCAGGGGGATATGATGTTCATGGAGCTTGTTGCTGATTCTGATTGTTGCTCCATGAAAAGTTGGGATGATTCCTTGCCCCCAAATTGTAAGTGTTCTGATATGGATTTGGTGACCGATTATAACTACCCACAAACTGTACTGCTACCGGATTTATTGCATATTGATCCGTCGGATGTTCCCCTGCACATAACTCATATACATATGCTAATGTTGAACCTGTACTCTCGTAAGGGCATCCATTTTCTTCGATAGTGCATATATATGAGTTGCTAAAGCTGTAAATCCATCCACTTCTAACACTCTAGCTGCCTTAGGTGCAGTCATCCTTAATGTTGGCCACTGGCAGTTATTAGCTGCCATAGTTTTTATCAAATTGTATGCCTCCTCAAACCTCTTAGCCATAAATGCTCCTCCCGACTCTGTGTCTATGCTTGTCCGAAGATTACTGTTCAACCTATTATAAAATGTATTCATCTGCAACCAATTGGGTAATCTGTGATGTGGAAATTTCCACAATAACTCTTTATACCTCTCCCAGGCTTCATACAGTGACTCCCCATATTGTTGTTCAAAAGTAGTAATCTCATTTCTCATTTTTGCTATCTTACCGATGGGAAGAATTTTGCTAAGAACTTCTGAGTCAGATCATCCCAAGTAGTAATTGAACCTGCTGGTAATGAATGTAGCCAACTTTTTGCTCTATCTCTTAGTGTGAACGAAAATTATCGAAGCCTCATTGCATAATCTAATACCCCATTATACTTGAAGGTATCACATATTTCTAGAAAGCACACAAGATGATCATTCGGGTCGTCGTTAGCCAAACCCCCAATTTGCACCGAGTTCTAAATCATTTGTATTGTACCAGGCTTTATCTCAAAATTATTAGCAGTAATGACAAGTCTGATAATACTCAACTGATTCTGTGACGCCCCCAAATTTGGGTATCTTTCAACCCGACAGATGGTGCTACATGGTACTTATAACTGTACATTCATTCTATTGAAACGACATCAAAATGTGTGTATCAACGACATTCTTATTACATTAATAATATTACATCCCATTCCCAGGTTCTAAAACCATTACATTCTTTGTTCATCGTAGTATAATATATACAACTTACTAGTTTATTATAAGGTAAACTAATCGTTCATCTTCGTCTTGCCTTTATCCTTATCAGAACCCTCGGTTCGTTCGGTCCTAGCTGCATTCATATGGTTCAAGAAAGAGTGAGCATAACAAGCTCAGCAAGTACAACAATTTCTTTCAAACAACATGCTTGAAGCCTAGGAATCGTATATGTTCAATAACTGGATAGTAGTTACGAAGTACTATCAATAATTCAAAATAGCATTTCTTTTCCTTCAAAATGTTTTACAATGAAAATATTCAGTAAAACATTAATCCTGGTCCAAGACCATGAACATTTCATAATTTCTTTGAAAAGGACAACCCGACACTAAGTCCGGCATATCTTACGAGCACTTCTGGGTGATCAGCCCATAGTACTCTATGTTGTTCAACACTACATCCTGTTAAACGTATGTACGTTTAAGTTTTAGCAACCTCGCGTGCCCATCAAATAATCGATGAAAAATACATTTGTTTATTCATACTCAGGCTTACCTTGAATCCGTACCAAACAATTGGCGTAGGATAGCATTAACAATTCTATATTGAAAGACTTGTAAATAAATCAATCAACTCTTCAATATTAGTCTATCCGAGGTAAAACTGGCATCGACCCTTTAGTAAAATAGTTCATGCATCTCATAACATGAATCACAGAAAACTTGGCTAACACGAAGGTTAGACAAGTGTTTAAGAAAAACTTGCCTTCAGCGTCTGCTACAGTAAAAGTACTTTTCCTTTGAGTCTTTACAGTCTCTACAACCCATAACCACATAACATACCCCATTAGGTCATGAATGAACATACATGGTTCCTAATGAATCTTACCCTTCTTCTCAATCTAATTATATATTAGATTTATTATTATTGGTTCCGGCTTGCCGTTATAATTTACATCGTTCTTACCAACTTAGTTCTGTTCTATAACTTAACTGAAATTATTTCATTAATACAACTCGTTTCAAGTTAATCATCCTTCTTCACGGCATACTAATGTTATCATGTTTATTAATAGAAACTCTATCGTTAAGTACACGTATTGCATACTATTCACGTTCGCATTTAATTGACTTATCTCCAACCTTTAGTATTATATTTAAGTTTTATATCATCCTTTAATGATGTTACATTAGGTTTAGCATTGATATGATTCATTATCATTAAATTATTTCTCCTTTATATTCATAACCTTTTCTCTCTGGGCTTTCCCTAATGCTGGCACTACGGCGCCGGCATTCCTTCTGTGTCACGTCGCGGCGTGACTTAGCAGTATGTATGGTCCGGACTCGGCGCTATTGCGTGAGTCTCCTTTGTTATGGCCGCGCGGAGGTGCCAATTAGCAGTGTGTCATGCCTTGGCCTCGCGCTGCACCGCTGGCCTTGCTACTTTGAGTCGCGCTGCGGCGCAGACTCTGTGCCTCAGAAAAATTTGACAGATTTTCAACTTTGTGAGATTTCCAAGCTCATAACTTCTTCGTTATAAGTTCGAATTGGCTCGTTCAAGAGCCTACGGTTCACAAATTGCATACTCTACGTGTTCATGTATGAATTTTATCTATTTGACTTCGTTTACTCAAAATTCACCTATTGGTTCATTTTTAAGGAAAACGATAAACGTTCATGAACGTTCAACGCTCGTCTCTTCATTCTAAGTCTGAATTCGGTCATTCTCAAGTCTCCAACTCTATAATGCCAAATAAGACTTATCTCCATTGAAAACTAATGTTTCCAAGCTCAATATTAAAATTTGACTTCCATTCCGAGATTTTTACGAACTCGACAATTATCGTCTAAACTCGTAAATTCCGCCATAACTTCATTTTTTATGATTTGTTCATCGTTTCAAATGGATTTTATCCATCATATTAACATCTTAACCTACATACTTCATTAACTTATAAACATGATAGGTTATTACTTGTTCTTTATGAGTTTTATAACTTATAAAAATATAAATTACTTATGATTTCTTTTGTCATGAATTATGATAGTTCATGACAGTAATACCGCATTCATGAATTATATGACAATTCTTATATAACTGAACAAATAGTTATGAAGCATTATGAAACAATAATACTTTAACATTTCATATCATCAATTCCCAAAGTATAGAGTAGATTAGGAATTCTGAACCGGTCGATAGTGTGACACCCCCAAAATAGGTCCATTCCATCCAACCCATTATGAGTCGCCAAATACATGGTACAGAAATAAATACAACTTTATTATTACAACATATAAACTGTGAGTTTAAATACAGATATTGTTGTCTAGACAATATCCACACGCAAATAAATCCCCATCATAATTATTGATACATTATTTTACAAAAATGGTGAGGACTAATAAACAACTCTCTCTAGAACCTTCATTCCATAACCCGACTAGTACTCGCTACATTCTCGCCTCCTGAGAAGAAAAATGGAACAAAAAGGAAAAGGGTGAGCTCAACTAGCCCAGTAAAGAATATTATGACTAAGATAATATACAACAAATTATCGTTAGTCTTCAACAGGGAAAAGTCTAATAGAATACAATAGACAACCAGTTTTAAATCAACAACTGCAGCAGAAACAACATTTCATTAGAAGAGTTAAGTAGAGAATGCAAACTACTATCTTCTATATATGAATTTAAAAGTTCATCGTCGATATTTTATCCCTGTAACATCAATCAATATATATCTGGAATCAAATATTCATCTTTGCACTACAGGCCAAAGATATTCATCAGTTGGTCATGTTCATCTAAACACCTGTTCATCTTTGCACTACGGGCCAAAGATATTAATCAGTCGGTCATGTTCATCTCAACACATGTTCATCTTTGCACTACCGGCCAAAGATATTCATCAAGAAATCATTCATCTTTGCACTACGGGCCAAAGATATTCAGTAATTTCATCATTTAGGACTGAGGATGATGAAAAATATTTTAAAGGAAATGAATCCAGTGAAACAAAAGAACAAATATTAAGGATTCGTATTTTAAACAATCCAAGTTCAAAAATACTTCATAAGTAATCAGAGTGGGGTAAAATTCAAGAATGATCAAAACATGGATACAATCAAAGCTAGTGTCCAGAATAGATATTTTGGACGAAAAAAAGAAATTTCATTTTTCGGTGAATAGTGCCGTATTCGTGAATAGTGTCGTAAATGTGAATAGTGTCGTATACGTGAATAGTAACTCCGACACCAAAAGATAGAAATTTCACAAAAAAACATCATCATGCTTCGTGAATAGTACTCGTGAATAATAACTCGTGAATAGTAACTCATAAATAGTAACTCGTGAATAGTAACTCATGAATAGTAACCCCGACATGAAAAAGTTCCAAATTTGATAAAAAGTTCCAACCAATATTTCAGCATAATGATATTGAAGAAGACCTTCTTAAACTATTCCCACGTAATAGCTTCGGTCCTAGCCCCACCCTGGTGAGCCTCCCACCAGTAGTTGGCTTCCCCCTTCATCATGCAAGTCGTAAAAGAAGTATTCTGTGCCTCACCTATGTTTGTTATCACAAATGCCTTTTCAATTTCTTTTACCCATGTCTGGGCTTCTAGTGGGTCCGTCGTTCCTCGAAACTCAGGAGGGCCCACACTCTTAAATTCCTTGAAGGTAGTTGTTCTTGCTACCCTAGGATCTACAGGAATCCCTCCCCCCACTTGGTTAAATGCAGCCATTAATAAATTAACGAACTCTTGCATATGGTTATTAGGACCCCCCCCCCCCCCCCCGAATTCTCATTATGAGACTCGGCCTCTTGGTTACGTTGTCTCCTTCTTGGAGGCATAATTCTGATTAAATTGATAAAGTTTTGTTATTATCTATTTAACTACTTGGTTATCATTCTCAAACAATAACAACCACTCATACCACAACAAGCACATTAAATAAAAACTTCATTATATTAATATGCTTTCATAGTTAAAACTATTTACATCATGGTTCTTTAGCCAAAAAGCTATTACATACTATCCCGCGATTGCCTTCAACAAAAATTGGGATTTACAAAAAGACTACCCTTTAATTATACAAAAGAGGGTTTTATGTCACTAACATATACACAAAAGATCTAGTGATCTACTAACACTGTCGAACGGCATTCTCATATTTCTGATTTGCCAATATCGACACAATATCTCGACTAATGGTATATCGAGTTTGCCCTGACTCAATAGAATAACAAGCAATTTTTAGCTTGAAATCCTCATGGGCACATTCGTGGATGTATGACATCCTAGCTATTTTTTGGCCTTTCTCAACCAGTTTCTTTCGAAGCTCTACGGCCTCTTCCTTATAGTCGCGTGCCTTATCTGTCATAAGCACTTTCTCGTCATGCTCTGACTCAAAATCCGCCTCTGCAGATTCCTTCGCCTCATATAGGGCGGTTATTTCCTCGTTCTGTGTCTGTACTACAGTGCACAGATGCACATTCCTATCCAACACAGCCAGATAAAATGATTTCATTTCATCCGGAGGTGTTAGCTCCTGAGTAGTTACCACCGTATTAATCGATGTTACCTCCATCTCCTCCTCCACGTCAAGCATCTCATTAAGATATGATGATAACCCCATCGTCTCCTCAGAGTATTCCTCCTTAGAGATGTACTCCTCAATGTCTGAGTCGTCTAGTACAACTAACAGTACCTCCGCCACTGGCATTGGTACAATTTCAACTTGGTTCACTGACTCTTCACTCACAACGTGAATGTCTCTATACATCATGCTATTGATCGGCATCTACAATAGCACATAACAAGATGATTAGTACATAATACACAATAGAATAAGCACAAATCACATTTAATTTATTTAAGGTTACTTTTCATCTTTTAAATCTTTCAATACTGAGTTATCTCAATACCTTAATAATTCAATGGACTTGAATTTCATTCTTCGGACTTTACCTTCCTTACAAGGTTATTAGCCTAAGGTTCTTCCCCTTTAAGTTTTATAACCTAAAGCTTTGATACCAACCTGTGATGCACCCAAATTCAGGTATCTTTCAACCCGAAATATGGTGCTCCGCTATACTAATATCCATACAATCATTCCATTGAAATACAAAAAAATGAAGGTAATTACTATCTTCTAATTACAATCAAAGTATAATCCTTCCCAGGTTCATAAACCAATTACATCATTCGTTGTTCATAATGTATAATACATACAAACATACTAATCTATTACACGATGGTTAATTATCCATCTTAGCCTTGCCCTTATCTCTCTTAGCATTCTCAGGACGTTCATCCTTAACTGCAATCATATAATTCACGCAAGAAGTGAGCATAACAAGCTCAGCAAGTTTTAACAAAGGATAACAGTAATACCACATTCCTGAATTATATGACAATTCCTACATAACTGAACAAATAGTTATGAAGCATTATGAAACAATAATACTTTAACATTTCATATCATCAATTCCCAAAGTATAGAGTAGATTAGGAATTCTAAACTGGTCGATAGACCATGAACAGTAACTTTCTATTTTCATTCTTGAAAAGGATATCACAACACTAAGGTTGTACATCCGCATTACTTACGAGAACTTCTAGGTGACTAGCCTATAGTACTCTATTTTGATCAACAAACTTTCATTAAACGTATTTATGTTTAATATTTGGCAAACTCGCATGCCCATCGAATAATCGATGATAAATACTTTTGTTTGTTCATAAACAAACCTTACCTTCACATCCGTACCAATTACTTGGTATAGGATAGCGTTAACATTTCTATATAGAAAGATATGAATATCAATCAATCTATATACTACGAGTAGTCTAGCCGGATTAAATATGGCATCGACCCTTTCTTTGAAACCATTCATGCAATTTAGTACAATGAATCACATAAAACTTGACTAACATGAAAGTCAGACAAGCGTTAAGAAAACTTGCCTTTTAGCGTCTGCAAATAATTTAATCGACTAACCACAGCCTTTACATAATCTATCAGATATATTCACATAGCACACTGTAATTAGCTATCAAACAAATGTTCACATTGTTCTTACCAACTTCTTTCTCTTCTATGTCTTAGTTAACTTAATATTAATAATAAAGTCAACTCGACTTATTACCCATCATCCCGGCTTATTAACCAACTAATGTTATTAACCGGACTCGAACATTGTTGATAAAGTACCAACATTGTTTATCAATTAGGGTTCATCGATAACATTTCTTTTTCATCATTCATAACTTACTAACATGCATTCAATTCCTAAGTTCAATATCATATGCCTTAGTATAGGTAGTATAGGAATAGTTTCAATACACTTATGAAATGTACAAACAATACTCCTTTAGGTCTCTGAACAATTAAAGTTCAAAACCTAGGTTCTCTATCAAAAGCCCTGCACTCGCGCCGCGGCGTGGGCTTCTTAGTACTAGACTAGCGCTGCGGCGCCAGTTAGCAGTGTCTAGGTTCCTGTCTCGGCGCTGCGACGCGAGACTTTATATTAACAATGGTGCTGCGATGCCATTTAGCAGTATCCAACTTTACTGTGCCGGCGCTGCGGCGAAACATTTAAAACTACATCTGGCGCTGCAGCGCCAGACATCAGTACCAGATAATTTCCATAGTTTGAAAATTTTGTGAAATTCCCGAAGCCATAACTTCTTCGTTATAAGCCCGATTTGGTCCGTTCAAAAGCCTACACATCATAAATGACATACTCTACGTGTTCATATAAGAATTCGACACTTTTGAATCCGATAACTCAAAATTCACTATTGAGTTCATTTTCTAAGCGTGCGTAAACGTTAATGAGCATTCAATGCTCGTTTTCTTCGTTTTAAGTCAGAATCCGATGATTCTCAAACCCACAACTCTTATTTACCCTATCTCACGTGTTGACATTAAAAAACAACATTTTCAAGCCTCACGACAAATTTTGACCTCCAATCCGGAATCTCAACGTTTTCGACATTTAACGTCTATTTTCGTGAAATTCGTCATAACTTCGTTACTAACGTTCTCTAGGACAAATCACATGGAATACTCCATGGATTTCATATCTACATCCTAACCAAGAAAGATGCATATATTAACGTATTGATGGAGTTCAATCGTTTATCAACAATCGATCTCAACAATCAATATTTTCATGGTTTGAAACTCTATCGAACCTCATAATTCTTATGATCTCATGACTTATAGAGATTGAATCTATAATAAATCATCTTTGATCCACTATACAAGACACATACCACCCATTTTATAATTCTCCATGATAAAAGAAAATAAAAAGAGATGGAAATGAAAGATAAGGAATATACCTTAAGAACTCTTGGTGTTCTTGATAAACTTCTAATGAAAAAGATTCAAGGTAGAAGAATGGTTTAAGTCTAGCTCTCTTTCTCTCTTAAGTAATCTAGGTTAAGTCTTAGAAAAACATTAAATGGCCAAACCTAGCTTCCTATTTATAGAAAATAGAATGGAGGGCAATATGGACATTACACTCCCCACCTCCTTACTATTCACACTTGGTCACCAAGTAAAATGCTTGGTGACCAAGCATTAATCTTGGCTTGCACACCAAGGGGGCCGGCCCACCCTTGCCCATGGGTCATCCCCATGGGTTTTATCCATTCGGTGACCCACCGGTTCGACCCACGGTTCGGTTATCATGAATTGGGCTTAACTAATTTAACATTGGGCTTTAACATGGACTTAACCCATTAATCTCCTTGGGCATGCTCATTCAAATAATTGGACTAATTATAATCCAACCCAAATGAATTAACATTAATTCTTAACTTAATTCTATAATACGAATCGTATCTTATACGTATAATTCACGTATTCTCTCCGTATAATACTCGTATGATGATCGTATTGTACTACGTATTTACTCATCATATTATTCATAGATACTAAATAGCATCATACTTGTATAACACAAGCTCTAACAATAACGAAATTCTTCTACACATTTCATTTCCTTCTCGGAAATCAATATACTCAACCCTTAGGTTTTAAGTCTGCAGGCGAAAACTTCATTTGCCATAAATGAAATATTATCAGATATTTCATCTTATCTCGATATTCTATCATTACGCGTTTCTCGAAATTTCAACATAATTCCCCGAAGAGAAATGGATGAATAGTATTTTTACGAAAATTTCTCTAAAAATATTTATTTTCGTCTTGGAAATTCTAAATAATTAATTCTAGCACATAGCCAGATTACTAACCACATTAGCACATTCTAGGTCATAGAACGTCCTTCACATAGCTTACTCACATAATAAATCAATTAAATTCATTTAATCATTTAATTCACATAATCAAATAAAATTTAATTGTCATAAAAATCCAATTTTCTCGGGCGTTACACATATACTGTTCACGTTCACATTTAATTGACTTATCTCCAATCTTTAGTATTATACTTAAGGTTTATACCATCCTTTAATGATGTTACATTAGGTTTAGCATTGATATGATTCATTATCATTAACTTGTTTCTCCTTTATATTCATAACCTTTCCTCTCTGGGCTTTCCCTAATGTTGGCGCTGCGGCGCCTGCATTCCTTCTTTGTGTCACGTCGCGGCGTGACTTAGCAGTGTGTATGGTTCGGACTCGGCGCTACGGCGTGAGTCTCCTTTGCTATGGCCGCGCTACGGTGCCAATTAGTAATGTGTCATGCCTTGGCCTCACGCTGCGGCGCGGGCCTTGCTACTTTGAGTCGCACTACGGCGCGGACTATGTGCCTCAGAAAAATTTGACATATTTTCAACTTTGTGAGATTATCAGGCTCACAACTTCTTTGTTATAAGTCTGAATTGGCTCGTTCAAGAGCATAGGGTTCACAAATTACATACTCTACATGTTTATGCAAAACTTTTATCTATTTAACTTCGTTTACTCAAAATTCACCTATTGGTTCATTTTTAAGGAAAATAATAAACGTTCTTGAATGTTCAACGCTCGTTTCTTCGTTCTAAGTTAGAATTTGGTCATTCTCGAGTCTGTAACTCTATAATGCCAAATAAGACTTATCTCCATTGAAAACTAATGTTTTCAAGATCAATATCAAAATTCGACTTCCATTCCGAGATTTTTACGAACTCGACAATTATCGTCCAAACTCGTGAATTCTGCCATAACTTCATTTCTTATGATTTGTTCATCATTTCAAATGGATTCTATCCATCATATTAACATCTTAACCTTCATACTTCATTAACTTATAAACATGATAGGTTATTACTTGTTCTTTATAAGTTTTATAACTTCTAAAAATATAAATTACTTCTGAATTTTTTTCTCATGACTTATGATAGTTCATGACTTCTAACCATTACTCTTGCTTCTTGTTATCATACTAACTTCATTAATGTGGACATGGCACAAATCTTACAAGTTCTTCTTTAGTTCATAGCTTATATGATTACGAATAGCTTATTCATGACTTATATGACTTAAGTCCATTAATTAATCATTCTTATCATTCCTTAGCATACATGTTCTACCACTACCCACTTCTCTAACAATGGGAGAGAAAGAGAATTATGGTTTAAGTTCTGACCCTTGAAGATCACTTGTTTAATCCTTGTTCTTCTTCTTGTGCCTTGAAATATAAAATCTAGCTTTTCTAGCTTTTGTAGCTTTTTCTCACTTATTCTCTCTAACTCATAAGCTATAAGTTATTGGATGAAAATCTAACAACTAACAAATGAACTAGCAAGCTTCCTATTTATAGAAATCTCAAAGTGAGGGTATAATGGTCATAAAGCCACTCCACCTCCTTACTATTCCCTTACTTAATTATTAAGTTTACTTGCTCACCACATATACTTGGCCATCACAACACTTATCCATTAAGTTAACTTGTTAATCACATAGCTTATCCTTTGCTTGTTCATCACATAAAAGCACTTTGGTTGCTCATCACACATAAGAACTTTACTTAGCCTTTAAGTTACTTAACTTATCCTTTGCTTAACCCTTAAGTCTACTTGCTCATCACACAAAGTTCTTGATCACCAATTCACTCATGGATTGCCCCATGGATCAAGCTTTACCCAGTAGATCTTATCTTGAGCTTTTCATTTAATTAGCTTAATTAACTAATCTTATAAATTAGGCTTGTTTATTAATTCACATTGGACATAACCATTTCCACCCTTGGGCTTAACCATTCCTATACTTGGGCTTGTATAATTCCTAACAAATCCTACAAGTCCGATACATTCTTGAATTTTACTCTACAAAGAAGTATCATGTTGACAATTTGGACGTTATTAGTTCTTAGATAAATTAATTCTTGAACTTGTTTTATTGAATTCTTTTATCATTGTCATCGTCCTCATGTTTATATTATGTTGAAAGTCATTTGTGGCCTGTAATGCATAGATGGAATTGGTATGATTATGACCAGAGATTAATCGGTATAATCATGACCATAATGTTATAAATGATATGGTAAAAGTCCTCTTTGGCCCGTAGTGCATTGATGGATAATTGTTGGCATGATCATGACCATTGATGAATACACGAATATCCTTGGCCCATAGTGCATGGATAATTTGTGGTTGTGATACTAATGAATATCCTTGGTCGTAGTGCAGGGATGATGTGGATTATTTATTAAGCTGAGTCCAGCAATAAAAGTGATGAAAAACCTTTTAAATCATAAAAGATAGTTGATTTTATTCTTTACTTGACTCTTTTAATGGACTGCTTGTTCCGCTGCAGTTAAACTTGATGTTTGTTATATTGTATCAGTTTAACACTGTTGAAGGCTAACGATAATTTATTTTGTATTATCTTAGTCATAATACTTCTTACTGGGCTAGTTGAGCTCACCCTTTTACTTTCATCGTTCTCTTCAGGAAATGAGAACGTAGCAGGGACTAGTCGGGGAATGGAGTGATGGTCCAGATAATAGCATTAGTAGTCCTCACTATTCTGTTAAATAGTGTGATAATAAATGTAATGAGGACTCAATTGAGTGTGAATATTGTCTAGGTGACTATATTTGTATTAAAACTCACAGCATATGTTTTGTCGTATTTTACACGACTGTTGTATAATTAAGTTGTATTTGAATTTTGTAACATGTATTTGGCAACTCAAGATAGGTGATGTATACCTATTTTGGGGGCGTCACAGTTGGTATCAAAGCTTAGGGATATGATCCCTGGCTGAAATGTGAGATAAAAACTAGGAGGGGAGAGACGGGAAATTCTTTCGCTAGCATGACCTACCGAAGTTTATTTGATATTTAATTGGTCGATCAGAGTATATGGATAATATGTGATATTTTATTTAATTCTTGTTTTGTGGCAGTATTTGAAAATGACATCCGAGAATGTTGAGAATATCAATGGAGCACAGGAGACCGTTGAGTCTCTACAGATCAATAATCAGGATAATGTGCTTCAGGAAGGCGACAATCCTCAGGCAAATAACAACACTGACCAAATGATGAACGATGGAATATTCAAAGGCTTTATGCAATTCATGCAACATCAGGCAAGAGCGGCTCCTGTACAAAATACATGTGGAAACACTGGTAACTCTCGGACGGTCACCGCTAAGCAGTTCAAGGAACTTGGACCAGCGGAGTTTTTTAGAGAGCCAAAACCACTTAAGGCGGAGACTTGGATAAAGCAGATCTGCAAGATATTTGATGTCTTGGGATGCTCCGATGAGCAAAAGGTTCCCTTTGCCACCTTCATGTTGCGTGCAGAGGCAGATTACTGGTGGGAATCTGTAAAACGTACTCAACCTACCGCACTGAAGATGACTTGGGAAAAGTTCCAAGAATTATTCAACGACAAGTACTTTTCCAAAAGTATTCGTCATATGAAAGAGGTAGAGTTCATCAAGTTGGAGCAAAACAACATGACCGTGTCGCAGTATGAAGCCAAGTTTGCCGAGTTGTCCTGGTTTGCATCCCATTTGGTTGATAATGAGGAGAGAATGACGCGAATGTTTCTAAGAGGTTTGAAACCTGAGATACATCAATATCTTATCTCTCATAAACTGTGTTTGTATTCAGATGTTGTTAATAGGTCTCAGTTATTGGAGCGCGATAATGAGTCAACCCAACCAAAAGAGAGCAGTCAGCAAAATGATAATACAAGTGATAGCAGTCATCGAAGCAGTGACAATAAGCGTGGAGGGAATCAACATGCCAGAAATGGTAACCACTTCGGTGGGAATCATGGCCAAAATAATAAGAATGGACATTTCAAGAAGAGGAGATTCAACAATGATTGAAAGACATCAGTATCAGCACCCATTGTTAAGGAAGGAGAACGATCACCTATCATATGCTTCAAATGCGGAGGGGAGGGACATATCAGTCCAAACTGCGCGATGCCGTCCAAAGCATGTTATAATTATGGAAGTGAAGGTCACTTAGTCCGATTTTGTCGTGCACCAAAATTAAGTCCAGCTAGGAGGGTGGCACCAAAGGCGGATATGGACAAAACATAGTCGGTGGTTTCAGGAAGAGCATTTTTTGTGACTTCTCAAAAAGCGAGTGACTCGAATGAAGTTAGCACGGGTTAGTTAATTATAAATTCTTGCAAAGTCTATACCTTATTAGATACCGGTTCTACCCATTATTTTATCTCTCTTGCTTGCGTTCAACGTTTAAATTTGACCTCAGAGAAGTTAGACATTGACTTATTAGTTGAAACTTCGTTAGTAGAAACCTTTGTTACCTCCACTGTTTATAAATCTTGTTTGATTTAAATCGACACTTTCATGTTACCTATTGATCTTATCTCTTTGAAAATACTTACCTTTGATGTGATTTTAGAAATTGATTGGTTAACTACTCATCGTGATTTTCGTAAGGTTGTTAGCTTTCATATTCCTAACAAACCTGTTATGCGAATTCAAGCAACCAAACCACTAAATTCAATCATTGTCATATCAAGCCATAAGTAAAGATCCCTGATCCTTTCGTTGTTGACTTCCTTGTGCAGAATGCATCGAAGCTAGACTTTCTGTAGGCGACGTCGTGAATGACGCTGATAAGTTGATAGGTACCAATGTGGCGTGATATCCAAGTCTTGAATAAGAGTCACAGTTTGAATGATATTTCTATGTTAATAAATTTCCTAACGTATTCTTGAAGACTTCCTAGCCTACCCCTAGAGCGTGAAATCGAATTTTGTATTGACCCCAATACAAAACCCCATTTCTAAACCCCTTAAATATTTCTTCAACTAAAATGAACGTAACATGCGCCAAAGACGTTGGCTTGAGCTGTTGAAGATTACGATCGTTCCATTTAATATCATTGTGGAAGAGCGAACGTAGTAGCTGATGCGTTGAGTAGAAGATCGTATGCGTTTACGAGTGCGATGTTGTTAACATAAAAACTCATTTCGTATAACTTACAAATGATGAAGATAGAGTTAAAGACTCTAGGGACCCATGATGAGTGTATTTTATATACACAAATTAGGTACTTTTGAGTTTGATAATTTGTAAATCCTAAGCTAGTTTGTTTGGTTTTTATGTATTTTCATTGTATTATTGTGTAATATAGTTTTATATTGCTTTTATGTATATTTGTATTAGTTTTATGTGTTTTTACTTTGATTTGTAGGAATTGGATGGAATGTCATTTGGGTCGATGGTTGGAATCGCCAAATTCGCATTTTCGGTTTGCCATTGACATAGCAGTCCCGTAAAGCACAATTTTTGCCATGATCCGGCCATTATCTGTCCAAACATCAAGAACGGAAGTTGTAGATCAACGTCTCCTCTTTCCGGATCATCTTGAATCGCCTCAATCGGAGTTCGGATACGAGAGTTATGGCCATTTTCCCAACGGGTGTCAAATCTGGAAACTACCAACTGCTATTTGCATAACAGTCACTTCAAGGCCAATTTGAGCATTGATCTAGCCATTATTTCGAAGAACTCAAAGAATGAAAGTTGTAGATCTACTTCTCCTCTTTCCGGATCATCTTGAATCGCTTCAATCGGAGTTCGTATGAAGAAGTTATGGCCATTTTCCCAACAGATGTCCGAGCAGAAAATGCCCCGGCGCCGCAGCGCGAGTTGCTAGTGTATTTGTGGCGCCGCGGCGCCACTTAGCAGTACCCCAGCCCCTTTACCCGCGCCGCAGCGCCCCGTTCAAGCCAAATCATGGCGCCGCAGCGCCAGACACGGATTTTGGACAGATTTTGGCTATTAAATGCTCAACCTAATGACCCAAAACATCATTCCTTCACTTCCACTTGCAACCTAGAGGAGAAATAGAGAGAAGTGGTGGCTTGGAGAAGAGGGAGGCCATGGCTCTTGGCCATGGTTCTTCAAGAGCTTCAAGGAGCATCAATGGTGGGAGCTTCAACAACATCAATGGAAGAGCTTCAACCAACAACTAAGGGAAGCCATCATTTCTTTCTTCCTTTTTCCTCTAGTGGTTAGAACTCATTCTTGGGGATCTAGTGCAAACATTTGTAACACCTATGGAGGCAAGGAATTGAATTAAACTTCTAGCTTTTCTTTGATACTTGTATGATCCATTGGATGATTACCTAATATTTGGAATAGTTTGATTTATTTATTATGAATTAAACTTCTAATTTGCTTTCTTTTTGATTGGTGTCATGCAAATTGGTTCTTTATGTGATTATGTATATGCATAATTTATGTATTGCCAATTTATAGTGGCCGCCATGATCATAAAAAGAGTAAAGAGATTTGAACAAAGTGATGCACGCCAAGTGTTTGACAAAATGCTTGTGTGTGGATATTGTGTTCTTAGCTCTTTATCTATCTATCTATGTTATGTTTTTCTGTTATTTTGATTAATTATAATCATAATTTATCGTTTCAATTAAATGTTTAAATAAGACTGAGGCGATATAAAGTCAGTACTTGATAGATATTAGTGATAATTCCTCGTGGGTTCGACAACTCTCTTATCATTATATTACTTGTTGACCGCGTATACTTGCGCTTGTTTATCGGTTGCAAAATTGACCAACAAGTTTTTGGCGTCGTTGCCGGGGAATTACTATTCTAATATTGTCCAATATTGATTTCAATCAATGTAGTCTTAATTTGAACGTTTATTTATCTGTTATTTGTTTGATCTTTATTTTCACGTGTTTATCGGTTGCGATAAATAGGCTGACAAGACTGTACGTAAATGCAGCTCTTGTGCAAGACTTGGCGTAAGCTGGGGCCTTACAGTTCTGTTTATTGTTATCATTTGTGAGATTAGATTTGACAAGACTGTATGTAAATATAGCTCTTGTGCAAGACTTGGTTTAAGCTAGGGCCTTACAGTTCTATTTATTGTTATCGTTTGTGAGATTGGATTGACAAGACTGTATGTAAATACAGCTCTTGTGCAAGACTTGGCGTAAGTTGGGGCCTTACAGTTCTATTTTGCATGACACATTTTTATTAAACTTGTATTTCTATTTTAAATAAAGTCGGGCCGAAGACTATAAACCAAGCGCTTGTTGGGAGGCAACCCAAAGTGTAAAGTTTTGTGTTTCTTTCAGGTACCGAGTATCGCGCAACAAGTTTGGCACTCCCGACTTGGATGACTTGGAGGAAGATGTCGATGACGATTAACATATTCTTAGGGAAGTTCTCTGATAAGTTGGTTTTATACCTACTTATCCGGCATCTATTACTTGAATTATTTGTTTAATCTCATGTTTCTTAGTGACTTTTCATGCATTTTGTTTCTATTTTGTAGATTATATGCTTGGAAGCGGCATGAGCGACTATTGGTATAAAATTTGCAAGGAAAAGCAATTCCGGTAAAAGTTCGGGTTTTCATATTTATTTTGTGTGCATTTCTTGTTTGTGGCGTGGAACTTGGATTATGTGAAGAGATTCTTTATTGGAAATTCTGGAACATCTCACATCATGTCAATTAGAAGCTCGGATGCGAGAGTATGGTTTCTAGCAACAAAGACAAAGTTTTGAGTTGTTTTGATTGTAGTTACACAGTAGCAGCTGCTTCCGATGCGATTTCGACAGTCATCTGTTTGTTATTTCTGAAAGATCAAAGAACGAAAGTTGTAGATCTCGTCGATAGCTTCGATTTGATAGGTCGCGGGCCCCGTAACTCCTCTCGGTGTAAAAGTTATGACAGATTTAGCAGAGGAGGTTCCGGCAGAAAACGTAGTTCGCAGATTAGTACCCAGCCGGGGCTGGGTCTTATTAGGCTTTACCACCCAGCCGGGGCTGGGTGTCTGGGCAACAAAAACAGAATGGTACCCAGCCGGGGCTGGGTAATGCAAGGGAAAATGTCCAGCTGGGGCTGGGTACTCGGAAATAAAGACTCCTAGTTGGTTTCTAGTGCTACAAGTGTGGAGTTTTAGAGATGGTAATGACTTGGGACTTGTATATGCATGGAATTATAGTCAAAATACAGGTGGTAGCATATATAGGGAGATAAAACTCTGAGATTAAGGGTATAGAAGGATCAATTACGAAGAAAAATCTCAGCTTTTCTAGCAAGCATAGGAGGAGTATTTCAAGGCGATTTTCAAGACGATTGCGATTCTAGGCTACGTGAGGGGTGTTTTTCAATATTCTTCATTTTAGTTTATTATTTGTAATTGAAAAGATGATTTCCATGATTTATTCAGTGTTTATTTCGTTTATTATGAACTAAATCACTTTTTAGGCTTATGATGGATCTTTTAAGTGAATCTATGGTTTTGTAAACTTTGATTTCCAATTTAATAAGCTATTTCCAGTTTATTTATATTAATTTGTGCTTGAATCTATGAATTGCCTGATCAACAATTCTTTGTGGAGTTGGATGGAATCGAGAGAGGATATTCAAATCTAGACCTAGTTGGTATAGCATGTGTTCAGGATTTTGTTAATAGCTTAAACTTGATGTATGTTAAGGTAGAGATATGCTTGACATCGCATGTAATCGTATAGAGAACTTATTCTTCAACCTTCTTCAATTGTAATTCACATAGAGATATAGTGAGTTAGTTGCTTAAGGTGTTTAACGGATTTCTATCTTAATTGTGGATTGACGTTAATATGGTATTAGTGCATCGAGAGGTGGTTAATATTACATTCGTGTTCTTGATTAATAAACTGGAATAGTGAGTTAAATTGGAATAAAAGTGTTAAAATCGGAGTGAAGCTTAGGGTGAAATCATAAGTCTAATTCTCCATTAATTGTTTGAAATTCTAGATTTTGATATTTGTGATTGGTTTGTGATAGTTTAATTACTTTTTAATTTAGAATAGTTATTTTTAATCATTGAATTTGATTTGTTTAATAAAATTAGGGTTAATAGAAGGTTGGTAATTGTAAGTTGAGATTTTTGCTAATAAGTCTCTGTGGGAACGATACTCTACTCATCACTTTATTACTTGTTGACCACGTATACTTGCGTGTTGTGCGTAACTAGATTTTACCCAACAAGTTTTTGGCGCCGTTGCCGGGGATTATTTAGTATAAATCTTAATAGTTTTACAATATCAGTTTAATTAATCCAGTTTTACTTAGACATTTTTTTTTTTTTTTTGTTTCTTCTTTTTCAGGTGTGAAAGCAGTTTATGCAAACTCGGTCCAAAAATCCAGATTTGCTACCGTTTGACGACGACATTGAGAAAAGGTTTCAGAGGTTGAGCAAGTGGATCAAGGAAACGAGGAAAGAATTCGAAATATCTGAAAAGGAAGAGGTAACAGTAATGGCAGCCGAAGATCGAAAAGCATTAAGGGATTTCGCAACACCCAAGGTGACTGAACTGCAGTCAAGCATCACTAGGCCAGCAATAGCAGCAAATACGTTCGAAATTAAGCCTGGGATGATACAAATGATTCAGAATTCAGTTCAGTTTGGGGGTTTTGCAAATGACGATCCGAATGAGCATCTGGTCAGCTTTCTGGAAATGTGCGACACCTTTCGGTTCAATGGGGTTTCGGATGATGCGGTGAGATTTCGATTGTTCCCATTCTCTTTACGGGACAAGGCGAAGAGTTGGTTGCATTCACTACCATCCGGTTCGATAACAACATGGGAGGATTTAGCTCAAAAATTCCTCGCAAAATTCTTTCCACCGGCAAAAACTGCAAAGATGAGGAACGAGATTACGATGTTTGAACAGCAACATGGGGAATCATTATATGAGGCTTGGGAGAGATACAAAGAACTGCTCAGAAAATGCCCGCATCATGGATTACCCCAGTGGCTACAAATGAACACCTTTTACAATGGACTACATGGGAATCTGAGGACGAGTATTGATGCAGCATCAGGCGGAGCATTCATGGCTAAGAGTTACGAGGAAGCATATGAGTTGATTGAAACCATGGCGGCTAATAACTACCAGTGGCCCACAGCAAGAATGACACAGGCAAAGGCAGCTGGGGTATTAGAAGTGGATAGCATGACAGCGATGCAAGCACAGATATCTGCACTTACAAAGATGTTGGAGTCGGTGAAAGCAACACAAGCACAACAAACACAGCAAGTACAACAAATGGCAATAATATGCGAGTTGTGCGCTGGAGAGCACCCGACGGAGCAATGTGCAATTAATCCAGCAGCTGTGCAGTTCATTAGCAATTACAATAGAATTCCACAAAATACATATCAGAATACATACAATCAAGGAAATAGAAATCATCCGAATTTCTCATGGAGCAACAACCAGCAAAATCAAGCTTCAAGACAATCATATCCACCAGGGTTTCAAAACCAGCAACAACCAACCCAATACCAAGAAAGGAAATCAGATCTAGAGGAGTTGGTGTCAAAATACATTACTAACAATGACGCGGCAATGAAAAATCAAGCAACGGCAATCAAGAATTTGGAGATTCAGATAGGACAAATGGCATTGGCAATGAATAATAGACCACAAGGGACATTACCAAGTGACACCGAGAGAAATCCGAAGGGTAATCATGAACAGTGTCAAGCAGTCACATTGCGGAGTGGGAAACAGCTTGAGGGCACTAACGCAGAAAATTCAGTGACTCCGAATGAAAAAGTTGATGATAGCAGAAAAATTGAAGTAAGTAAGGGTGAAGATAAACAAAGTGAGGAAACAAGTATGAACAATAAGCCAATTGTTTATCCACCACCACCATTTCAACAAAGAGTCCAAAAACAGAAATTAGACAAGCAATTTTCAAAATTTTTGGAAATTTTCAAGAAACTTCAAATCAATATACCATTTGCAGAGGCCCTAGAGCAAATGCCGAGCTACGCGAAATTTATGAAAGGGATTCTGTCAAGGAAAAAGAAATGGGAAGATTTCGAGACTGTTGCACTAACCGAGGAGTGTAGTGCGATATTACAACAGAAATTACCACCAAAACTCAAGGATCCGGGGAGCTTTACTATCCCATGCACGATTGGGAATATGCATTTCAACAAGTGTTTATGTGATTTGGGGGCAAGTGTAAACCTTATGCCATTGTCAGTATACTTAGAATTGGGTTTGCCTGCACCCAAGCCTACAAACATTTCTTTGCAATTGGCGGATAGGTCAGTCACATATCCGAGAGGTATAGTAGAGGACATTCTAGTGAAAGTGGATAAATTTATATTCCCCGCGGACTTCATCATTCTGGATTTTGAGGAGGACAAGAACATCCCAATTATCCTAGGGAGACCATTTTTGGCCACGGGCAGGACACTCATAGATGTACAAAAGGGAGAACTCACTATGAGGGTCCAAGATCAAGAAGTAAAATTCAATGTGTTTAAGGCCATGAAATTTCCCACGGATGAGGAAGAATGTTATCGAATGGATTTAATTGAGCAAATCATCGGTGAGGATATGAGCAAGAGTTTGGTTCACGATCCGTTAAAAATAATGTTATTGGGGGATGAAGAGGTCGATGATCCAGAATTGGTGGAGTACTTGCAAATACTAGACTCATTGCCACGAGTTTCCAGATTTAGAACACCGTTTGAACCATTGCACGTGGAGGAAGTAGCCGCAGAAAAACTGAAACCGTCATTGGAGGAACCACCAATTCTTGAGTTGAAACCACTCCCTAAACATCTCAGGTATGCGTATTTAGGTCAGTTAAATTCTTTACCTGTTATTATTTCTGCTGCACTAAACGAATTGCAGGAAGAAAAGCTGCTGCGAGTGCTTCGGGAACACAAATCGGCAATAGGATGGACAATAGCGGACATCAAAGGAATCAGTCCAACATTTTGCATGCACAAAATTTTGATGGAGGATGATGCTAAACCGGTCGTGGAACAACAGAGACGGCTCAATCCGATCATGAAAGAAGTAGTCAAGAAGGAAATTCTGAAGTGGTTAGATGCAGGTATCATCTACCCAATTTCAGATAGCAAGTGGGTTAGTCCAGTGCAATGTGTGCCGAAAAAGGGAGGAATGACTGTGGTTCAGAACGAAAACAATGAGCTGATTCCAACAAGAACAGTGACCGGGTGGAGGGTTTGCATGGATTACAGAAAATTGAACAAGGCAACTCGAAAAGATCACTTCCCTCTACCGTTTATCGATCAAATGTTAGACAGACTGGCGGGACATGCGTACTATTGCCTATTGGATGGATACTCGGGCTACAATCAAATCGTCATCTCTCCTGAGGATCAAGAGAAAACTACATTTACGTGCCCATATGGTACGTTCGCATTCAGAAGGATGTCATTCGGATTGTGTAATGCACCTGCTACTTTTCAGCGGTGCATGATGGCCATCTTCTCAGATATGGTGGAAAAGAATGTGGAAGTCTTCATGGACGATTTCTCTGTCTATGGAGATAATTTTGATGTGTGTTTGGAAAATTTGGTAATGGTTTTACAAAGATGTACCGATACAAATTTGGTCCTTAATTGGGAAAAATGCCACTTTATGGTGGAAGAAGGTATAATCTTGGGACACAAAGTTTCGGCACAAGGATTGGAGGTCGATAAAGCAAAGCTGGAAACAATTGAGAAGTTACCTCCACCAAGTTCAGTCAAAGGAATTAGAAGTTTTCTAGGACACGCTGGGTTTTATAGGAGATTCATAAAGGATTTTTCTAAAATGGCAAAACCCTTGTGCAGTCTTCTAGAGAAGGATTCGGTATTCAACTTTGATGAGGAGTGTAAGTTGGCCTTCGAGTTGTTGAAGAAAAAGCTGACTACAGCTCCTGTGATCGTCGCTCCGGATTGGAATATGCCGTTTGAATTAATGTGTGATGCAAGTGATTATGCAGTTGGGGCTGTTTTGGGTCAGCGCCGAGACAAGATATTTCACGCTATTTACTATGCAAGTAAAACACTCACAGAGACTCAATTGAACTACACAACTACAGAAAAAGAATTACTTGCAGTAGTGTATGCATTTGATAAATTCCGGGCCTATTTGATCGGAACAAAGGTTATAGTCTACACGGATCATGCAGCTATTCGGTATTTGATAGCGAAAAAAGATGCTAAGCCACGCCTTATCCGATGGATTCTCCTACTTCAAGAGTTTGATCTGGAAATAAAGGATAGAAAAGGGACGGAGAATCAGGTAGCCGATCACTTATCTAGGCTGGAAAATCAAGGGAAATTGAAAGAGGACAAATGTGAAATAAATGAATCATTCCCAGATGAACAACTGTTTGGACTAAATGCAGAATTTCCTTGGTATGCAGATTATGCGAATTATCTTGTGAGCAACGTACTTCCACCTGATCTCACGAGACAACAGAAAAAGAAGTTTCTTCATGACGTGAAATGGTACATGTGGGATGATCCTTACTTGTTCAAACAGTGTGCCGACAAAATGATTAGAAGGTGTGTGCCTTACAGTGAAGTGAAGAACATCCTGCATGAGTGTCACTCATCTGCATATGGCGGACATTATGGAAGTGAGAGGACAGCTGCAAAGGTGTTGCAATCTGGGTTTTATTGGCCTACACTATTTAAGGATGCCCACCATTTTGTTAAAACATGTGATAGATGTCAAAGAGTGGGCAATATTTCAAAACGGAATGAGATGCCTCTACAAACGATTCTTGAAGTTGAAATTTTTGATGTATGGGGTATTGATTTCATGGGGCCATTCCCATCGTCTCTGAACAATCAGTACATTCTACTTGCAGTGGACTACGTATCAAAATGGGTTGAAGCTGCAGCTTTACCGACAAACGATGCCAAGGTGGTCCTCAAATTTCTACAAAAGAACATTTTCACAAGGTTTGGCACGCCTAGGGCAATTATCAGTGACGAAGGTAGTCACTTTTGCAACAAGTCGTTCACAGCTCTCTTGGCAAAGTATGGGGTCAACCATAAGGTAGCTACAGCTTATCATCCCCAAACTAGTGGACAAGCTGAAGTTTCGAACAGGGAAGTCAAGAGAATCTTGGAAAAAGTGGTGAATCCGAATCGGAAGGATTGGTCGCTCAGGTTGGACGACGCATTATGGGCATACCGGACTGCGTATAAAACACCGATCGGGATGTCACCATATCAACTACTGTATGGAAAGGCTTGTCACTTACCGGTTGAATTACAACATAAAGCTTATTGGGCGATTCAGAAACTCAATTTCGATCAAACAGCCGTAGGTGAAAAGAGACTACTTCAGCTAAATGAACTTGACGAATTCCGTCTTCAAGCCTATGAGAACTCTAAGTTATACAAGGAAAAGGTGAAAAGATGGCACGACCAGAAAATTATGCAAAGAACGTTCGAGCCAGGGCAATCAGTACTTTTGTTCAACTCACGGTTGAGATTGTTCCCAGGCAAGCTTAAGTCACGATGGTCAGGACCATTTACAATAAAAAGGGTGTTCTCACATGGCGCCGTTGAAATCTACAGTCGGAATCCTTTAGAAACTTTCAAGGTCAACGGTCATAGATTAAAGCACTATTGGGGTGGCGACTCTAACACGGACGTCATAGCTATCACACTTGCAGACGCACCATAAACAGGGAGTAGTCAGGCTGAACGACTTAAAATCAAGCGCTCATTGGGAGGCAACCCAATTTTATTTTTTACGCTTATTTTTTATTTCTTTCAGTTTTCTTTTCTTAAGTAATATTATCAATGCTAGTGAACTGGTAGTTTAATTAAAAAATAAAAAAAAAATAAAAAAAAAAAAAGCAAAAAAATAATTGGTCTAGAATATAGTTATGTAGGATTTATAGTATACTTAATTTTTAAATAATCTTAGCCCTATGCTTGAAATTGCTCCATTTCTACTGATAGGTAACCTGTGACTCATAATATAGAAGCCGCTGAAAAAGGCTAGTGCGGAGCGTAGCGGAGCGGAGCGGAGCTCGTGCCGAAGTACATGTTGTTTATGTGTGCATGTGTGTTATCCTATATTCTAATGATGGGTACTCGTTCATGTGTTTAGGTATGCAAAGAAGAAGCCATGTGATGCACATATAGGTAACCATGACAGCAGAAACCATGCACAGCAGCTTTGAGCTTTAACAGACAACCCAGCCGGGGCTGGACATATAAGGCACAAAACACCCAGCTGGGGCTGGCACCCATTCTGCTTTGGCAGAAGACAACCCAGCCGGGGCTGGACCATCATAGAGGAAATTGCCCAGCCGGGGCTGGAACCCATTCTGCTTTCGCAGAAGACAACCCAGCCGGGGCTGGACCTGCAAAGAACAAATCACCCAGCTGGGGCTGGGTACCCTTCTGTTTTCGTGGCAGATTGTCCAGCCGGGGCTGGCACCTTATAGCACTAAAAACCCAGCCGGGGCTGGATGTCCTGATTGTACACGGCAGTTGCTGACCAATTCCCAAGCACTTTGAACTTCCTACCATCCTCATCACATACGGCAGTTAGTGCAAGGTAGTTGCTGTCCAAATTCCATCATACTTCATCTTCATACCAGCCCACACCTTCATAACCTACACCCAAGATCACCAATCCCACTCCTCCCACCTAGTCACCCACTACCCACTCACATAAATTCTTCTTCTTCAAACCACCCATTCACCACACAATCTAACAACCTAAATTCACACCAATTGGAAGTTCAAGGATAGGATTTGTACAATTCTCTACAAACAAATTCCACATATATTGACAGTAAGAAGTTGGTTTGCTAATTCTTCATCTTCTATCACCACAATTCAAGCCAAATAACCAAGTTTGTGGGAATTTCAAATCTTGCACACCAAGTGTTCGATAAATTGCTTAAGTAAAGTTTGAGGGAAAAACTCTTCAATTCCAAATCAAGGGCACCTAAACCGACATCAAAAAGGCAACGAGGAGAGAGTTCGGGGACCACAAAACCAACAAGAACCTTTGATAGGCGAAAATTTATAAGTGCCGCCGCCGCCGACCGTTACAACTATATGGTAACAAAAGCACTCACACCTGAGCGGGGGTTGGCACCTGAGCCTGAGGATGGCGAAATGATGCAACAAATATATCAAAAAGGTTGGAATAAATTAACAGCAGAACCTGAACCCGCAGTTGTAAGTGTGGTCAAAGAATTCTACGCTAACGCCGAGGATAAAGCCCCCTACAATGCTTTTGTACGAGGTAGGTTAGTGCCTTTCAGTGCCGACGCCATCAACACGTACTATCAGTTACGAGTACCGAGACACTGCCAGTACCAAGACTTACGTGATAATGATCCAGATTATGAGGCTATTATGCAAGAGATGACAAAGCCAGGTACCTCATGGAAAAAATCAAATCATGGTGCCACTGGCTTTCGCAGTAAGGATCTCAGTCGGTATGGGAAAATATGGTACGCCTTCCTATGCGCTAAATTACTTCCATCTACACACACGTCAGACGTGTCTAAGGATAAGGCAGTGTTATTATATGCTATGGTACAAGATTTCATCATGGACATAGGGGCTGTAATTAACTTTTCAATCCGAAGATGCCTTCGAGGACCATTCTCTGGCGGATTGCCACACCCATCACTTATCTGTGGATTGTGTATACAAGCGGGAGTGCGTTGGTCAGATGATGAGATAACACAGATGCCACTGAAGACACTTGACTCAAAAATGATTGCAAGATATGCTGTGTGGCCAGGAGGTGAGTCGCACCCGAGAGGAGTCGGATTTGAATTTCCCTCAGCCTCGGAGGATGAGGCTGACGCTGAGGACACCTCAGATGACGATGAGTTTCAGGGGAATGAGGCGTTGGGAGGGACATCACAGCAGCCCGGAGTAATATCTAGCCCTCAATTCCTCAATCTTCAACGACAATTGGATGAACACACCAAGGAAGCACGAAGAGAAATGCGGAGACTAGCAGCAAGGCAGGACCACATGTTTGAGGCCATGAATGTATCTTTTGCCTCATTGAACACTACGCTCCAGAGCTTCAATCCTACTGCTCAATTCCCTTACCAACAACCAGCACCACTGCCAAAGTTCCCACCCAGCGATTCCGATGAAGAACAACACCCATCACCAACCCAGACTTAGGCGATTACAGGGAAGTCCTCTCTTATTTATTGCTTTATCTATACAATGTGGACATTGTAATTTTCAAGTTTGGGGGATTTAGTCGCATGTTACATGTTGCATATTCATGGTTTATGTTTAGGATTGTTAAGTGTTGCATTCAAGTAATCATGTAGTTGCATAGTAGCTTAGGAATGTAAATAGTTTTATTCATCGTTGCAATCAATTTTTTGTTTAGCATATATATTTCAAAAAAAAAAAATAAAAAAAAATAAAAAAAATAAAAAATAAAAAAAAAAAAAGAAAAATACAAAAATAATAGTTAGTTATTACGTTCATCTTGCATGAGTCCAGCTGATTGATAGTTCAATTTATTTTGGCCAATGATGAGAATGGGATTGAGTAAACAAGTAGAATGCTGATTATTAGAGCTTTTGATGTGATTTCTTGTTATGAATTGGATCTTGTGCTTGTTTGAAACTGGTATAAAAAGGGTAGCACGTTAATAACACCTATGTTGACTGATTAGTTCAAATTGATACATAAGGAGTTTCATGAGGATAATGCTAGTGTAAATAAGAAAATGACAAGGATAGGCAGTAAAGACGAAGAATTAAGCAAGAACTAAGTTTGGGGGGATAAATGTGGGGTACATAAGCTTTATAAAAAAAAAATATAATAATAATAAAAAAAATGATTATATATCGTGACTAGTCTTGTTTCGGGGCCTTTGTTACTTGAGCAAGTACGCCCGTAGGGGTGTCTTAACACCTAGCGCCCTAAGGTCTTTTATGGTCTGGGAGTCGTTGGTTGAAAGCTCGCTAAGGGGTGGCACTGTTAGCCTAATGGAATGAGGCATTGCACAGTCATGTTAAAATATCTATAAAAAAAAAAAAAAAAAAAAAAACGGGAAAAGAGCAAAAAGCCACCGTGATAGCAATGAAAGAAAAAAATAATAATATAAAGTATAAGTACCCTATGTGAACCCCTGAAAGTGGTAATTGTTTAGTTTTAGTTGGAACTCGTCTACTTTTGAATTTTTTTATGTTTGCCCTGTGTATTTCTTCCTAAGAGATTGATTATGTATTGAATTTGAATTTGTATCAATTAGCATGGATGTTGACCACACACACACTATACCAGTGATAACGGTTTAAGATTGGAGGATTGATAAGGTATTATTGAATAGTTTTTATATGAAGTGTTGTAGTGTTTGCTTGATTTCTCTGAGGCTGGAAAAATAATTTTGATTCTATGATATTGCTGGATTTGTAAGCATGTATATTAGTTGCATTCCATTCCATTCCATTGCATTGTGTTGCATCTTTATCTTTATTTTGTTTTTTTTTTTTTTTTGCTTGAGGACAAGCAAATGTTTAAGTTTGGGGGTATTTGATAAGTTGGTTTTATACCTACTTATCCGGCATCTATTACTTGAATTATTTGTTTAATCTCATGTTTCTTAGTGACTTTTCATGCATTTTGTTTCTATTTTGTAGATTATATGCTTGGAAGCGGCATGAGCGACTATTGGTATAAAATTTGCAAGGAAAAGCAATTCCGGTAAAAGTTCGGGTTTTCATATTTATTTTGTGTGCATTTCTTGTTTGTGGCGTGGAACTTGGATTATGTGAAGAGATTCTTTATTGGAAATTCTGGAACATCTCACATCATGTCAATTAGAAGCTCGGATGCGAGAGTATGGTTTCTAGCAACAAAGACAAAGTTTTGAGTTGTTTTGATTGTAGTTACACAGTAGCAGCTGCTTCCGATGCGATTTCGACAGTCAACTGTTTGTTATTTCTGAAAGATCAAAGAACGAAAGTTGTAGATCTCGTCGATAGCTTCGATTTGATAGGTCGCGGGCCCCGTAACTCCTCTCGGTGTAAAAGTTATGACAGATTTAGCAGAGGAGGTTCCGGCAGAAAACGTAGTTCGCAGATTAGTACCCAGCCGGGGCTGGGTCTTATTAGGCTTTACCACCCAGCCGGGGCTGGGTGTCTGGGCAACAAAAACAGAATGGTACCCAGCCGGGGCTGGGTAATGCAAGGGAAAATGTCCAGCTGGGGCTGGGTACTCGGAAATAAAGACTCCTAGTTGGTTTCTAGTGCTACAAGTGTGGAGTTTTAGAGATGGTAATGACTTGGGACTTGTATATGCATGGAATTATAGTCAAAATACAGGTGGTAGCATATATAGGGAGATAAAACTCTGAGATTAAGGGTATAGAAGGATCAATTACGAAGAAAAATCTCAGCTTTTCTAGCAAGCATAGGAGGAGTATTTCAAGGCGATTTTCAAGACGATTGCGATTCTAGGCTACGTGAGGGGTGTTTTTCAATATTCTTCATTTTAGTTTATTATTTGTAATTGAAAAGATGATTTCCATGATTTATTCAGTGTTTATTTCGTTTATTATGAACTAAATCACTTTTTAGGCTTATGATGGATCTTTTAAGTGAATCTATGGTTTTGTAAACTTTGATTTCCAATTTAATAAGCTATTTCCAGTTTATTTATATTAATTTGTGCTTGAATCTATGAATTGCCTGATCAACAATTCTTTGTGGAGTTGGATGGAATCGAGAGAGGATATTCAAATCTAGACCTAGTTGGTATAGCATGTGTTCAGGATTTTGTTAATAGCTTAAACTTGATGTATGTTAAGGTAGAGATATGCTTGACATCGCATGTAATCGTATAGAGAACTTATTCTTCAACCTTCTTCAATTGTAATTCACATAGAGATATAGTGAGTTAGTTGCTTAAGGTGTTTAACGGATTTCTATCTTAATTGTGGATTGACGTTAATATGGTATTAGTGCATCGAGAGGTGGTTAATATTACGTTCGTGTTCTTGATTAATAAACTGGAATAGTGAGTTAAATTGGAATAAAAGTGTTAAAATCGGAGTGAAGCTTAGGGTGAAATCATAAGTCTAATTCTCCATTAATTGTTTGAAATTCTAGATTTTGATATTTGTGATTGGTTTGTGATAGTTTAATTACTTTTTAATTTAGAATAGTTATTTTTAATCATTGAATTTGATTTGTTTAATAAAATTAGGGTTAATAGAAGGTTGGTAATTGTAAGTTGAGATTTTTGCTAATAAGTCTCTGTGGGAACGATACTCTACTCATCACTTTATTACTTGTTGACCACGTATACTTGCGTGTTGTGCGTAACTAGATTTTACCCAACATTCTCTAGTTTTAATTTTATCTATCTTTACATTGAGGACAATGTTCTTCTTAAGTTTGGGGGTACTCGTGATATTCTTGGTACTTGAGTTGGTATTATATTATTATTCCTAACAAACCTGTTATGCGAATTCAAGCAACCAAACCACTAAATTCAATCATTGTCATATCAAGCCATAAGTAAAGATCCCTGATCCTTTCGTTGTTGACTTCCTTGTGCAGAATGCATCGAAGCTAGACTTTCTGTAGGCGACGTCGTGAATGACGCTGATAAGTTGATAGGTACCAATGTGGCGTGATATCCAAGTCTTGAATAAGAGTCACAGTTTGAATGATATTTCTATGTTAATAAATTTCCTAACGTATTCTTGAAGACTTCCTAGCCTACCCCTAGAGCGTGAAATCGAATTTTGTATTGACCCCAATACAAAACCCCATTTCTAAACCCCTTAAATATTTCTTCAACTAAAATGAACGTAACATGCGCCAAAGACGTTGGCTTGAGCTGTTGAAGATTACGATCGTTCCATTTAATATCATTGTGGAAGAGCGAACGTAGTAGCTGATGCGTTGAGTAGAAGATCGTATGCGTTTACGAGTGCGATGTTGTTAACATAAAAACTCATTTCGTATAACTTACAAATGATGAAGATAGAGTTAAAGACTCTAGGGACCCACATGAAGATAACAAATATACGAGTAGAATCAACTTTAATCGATAAAGTTAAAGTCGCTCAAGCTACACACCCGAATCTGATGAATATGAAGAAGAATGTTCAAAAAGGCGTTATCTTAACCATCGATTTAATTGGCCCTATTTTAATCCTCGATCGAGTAGGGACTGTAGCCTATAGACTCGCTTTACCGCCAAGTATGTCTCGTGTTCATAACGTTTTTCATATATCCATGTTACGTAAATATGTGAAAGACCCGAACCACATTATTGAGTTAGAACCGGATGAAATAGCGAAAGATTTAACGTATGAAGAGGTTCCTGTTCAAATCTTGGATAAGAAGGAACATATTCTACGCTCCAAGGTTATACCTCAAGTCAAAGTTTTATGGGGGAACCACGATGTTGAGGAAATGACCTGGGAGTTATAATCTGAAATGAAATCAAGGTATCCTTACCTCTTCGACATACCAAGTACGTACCCTAATTTCGAGGGTGAAATTTCATAAGAAGGGGAGATTGTAAGACCCCGACTTTTATGAATAAAGATGAATTTTCTATAATTATCATTTTTGAATATTATGGAATGAATTTGATATAATGTTATAGTTGTGGGTAATAGTTATAAATTTTACAAAGTACGCAAGTTGTTATATAATATTCGATTGGTCGGGGAATATTCATTTTAATAGGGAATATTCATACAACGGCACAATCATTGGTGGACTCCATAACGGAATTATTGTCGGATTGAGAAAACGACAAAAATATTTTTAGAAAATAACGGCGGAAGTTTTATCGTTAACTGTTGAAATACCCGGTGTTAAAAGTACAGGAATACGCGTGGTTGCATAGTAGCACAGAGTATTGATTATTGATGCTTACGTGAGAAGTCACTCAATTTTGTTCAATTATTGCTTTAGTAATTGTTGCATAGTATCTCACGTTAATTGATTCAATTATTGTCGATATTTTATATATTATTAAATCAATAATTGAGACGACGAAGTTATTAATATTATTATTTGCAATATTAACGATATCTAGAAGTTCTGCCAATGAGAGGTTTGGTCACCTAATTGCGTGCCAATAGGGAGAAATCCTTATTGGAAAGCCCCCTCTTTCCTAGGAACAACTTGGTCGATTAATAGTGTGAATTATAATAATGATGATGAAGTTTTGTTTTATTATTATTATTAATGTAATAAAACAGAAAAGCTTTTTATATAAAACAGAATACTTTTATAAAGTTATTCGTTTTATTAGACTATAAATAGAATATATTATATTCTATTATGCATAGTGTTTTGCATAGTAAAATCTTTTTATATAAAACAGAATATTTTTATAAAGTTATTCGTTTTATTAGATTATAAATAGAATATATTATATTTTATTTAAAAGATTTTGTTTTATTAGAATATTTTATAGTAAACCAATCTGGACCGTCCGTTTAAAAGTAAATCAATCTGAACCGTTCAGGAATTAGTTACTATTTAGTCCATTCTCCTATAAATAGAAGCTCATTTCTTCATTATTTCTTACAAATTCACTGAAACTCTAGAGAGAGAAACTATAGAGAGAAAGAAAAAAATATTCTGCTACTTCACTACTCATATATCCAGTTGTTCTAAGGTAAGGGGTATTATTTCTTTCGTATTCATGAAAAGAACTTCTGTTATTCCATTTTTTTTATTCTGTTGGAATAACCTGTATACGCGGTCTACCCTATACTTGGTGAAATTCTTCTGTTATTCCATTCTTTATCATTATGTTGGAATAACCTGTCTATGCGAAGTACTGCATACATGGTGAAATTCTTCTGCTATTCCATTCTTTATCATTATGTTGGAATAACCTGTCTATGCGAAGTACCGCATACATGGTGAAATTCTTTTGTTATTCCATTCTTTATTATTCTGTTGGAACATCCTGTCTGTGCGTTTACGCATGACCTAGTTCCGTTATTTATTATTCTGTTGGAACATCATGTCGGTGCGAATTTCGCTTGACCTGATTCCGTTATTTATTATTTTGTTGGAATATCATGTCTATGCGTTTACGCATGACCTAGTTCCGTTATTTATTATTCTGTTAGAATAACCTCTCTATGCGATCTATCGCATGCCTGGTGATTTCTTTTGTTATTCCATTCTTTATTATACTCAATTGGTTAAAGTTTTGACTTCTATACTCCATGAAATTAGTGGAATATCCTTGATATTTGCGCTTTATCCAGTATCATTTCATGGAAATATTCTTCTGAGCATTCTTGAATTTTACTCTACAAAGAAGTATCATGTTGACAATTTGGACGTTATTAGTTCCTGGATAAATTAATTCTTGAACTTGTTTTATTGATCTCTTATATCATTGTCATCATCCTCATGTTTATATTATGTTAAAAGTCATCTGTGGCATGTAGTGCATAGATGGACTTGGTATGATTATGACCAGGAATTAATCGGTATAATCATGACCATAATGTTACAAATGATGTGGTAAAAGTCCTCATTGGCCCGTAGTGCATTGATGGATAATTGTTGGCATGATCATGACCATTGATGAATACACGAATATCCTTGGCCCATAGTGCATGGATAATTTGTGGTTGTGATACTAATGAATATCCTTGGTCGTAGTGCAGGGATGATGTGGATTATTTATTAAGCTGAGTCCAGCAATAAAAGTGATGAAAAACCTTTTAAATCATAAAAGATAGTTGATTTTATTCTCTACTTGACTCTTTTAATGGACTGCTTGTTCCGCTGCAGTTAAACTTGATGTTTGTTATATTGTATCAGTTTAACACTGTTGAAGGCTAACGATAATTTATTTTGTATTATCTTAGTCATAATATTTCTTACTGGGCTAGTTGAGCTCACCCTTTTACTTTCATCGTTCTCTTCAGGAAATGAGAACGTAGCAGGGACTAGTCGGGAAACGGAGTGACGGTCCAGATAATAGCATTAGTAGTCCTTACTATTCTGTTAAATAGTGTGATAATAAATATAATGATGACTCAATTGAGTTTGGATATTGTCTAGATGACAATATTTGTATTAAAACTCACATCATATGTTTTGTCGTATTTTACACGACAGTTGTATAATTAAGTTGTATTTGAATTTTGTACCATGTATTTGGCGACTCAACATAGGTGATGTATACCTATTTTGGGGGTGTCACATACGTATTATACGATCATTGATTTAATTCATTATACGCATTTTAATTCCTTCTTGGAAATCTCTTTCCCTAACTGTTAGGTTTATAAGTTCGCAGGCGAAAAATTGCGTGTGCCATAACTGAAATATTATTGGATATTTTATCTCACCTCGATATTCTATCATTACGTATTTCTCTAAAGCTCAAAAATAATTTCCGAACAGAAATGAGTGAATAGTGTTTTTTTAAAAATTTCTCAAAAAGCTTTTATTTTTATCTTGGAAATTCAAACACTTTAATTCTATCATGTAGCCAAAATACTATGACATTCTGATATGTCTAGGTCATAGAACGACCTTCAAATAGCTTACTCCCATAATTAATTAATTAAATTCATTTAATCCGCATAATCAAATAAAAATTTAATTCTCAAAAATCCGATTTTTCTGGGGCGTTACAGAATCTCAATAACCCTCGGTGTGGCATAATCTCGCAATGCTTTCTGATCATCCGCAGCCATTTTCTCATATTGTTCTAAGTTCTCTCGGGTCTCTTTTATCCACTTACTCAACCGCTCAAACTTTCTCTCGATATTGTCCTCGTAAGATACTAGTTCTGGCTACTTTGATCGAGTTTGCATACACTATTCAAGAGAACCTGAAACAAGATATAAAAACAAAAAGAAAAAGAAAAGTGTTTAACTAAAATTGATATAATTAAACTTATATTGAAAGTAATAAACACAATTATTATCTCCGGCAATGGCGCCAAAAACTTGTTGGGGGTGTAAATCTAATTACGTATAGCACGCAAGTATATGTGGTCAATAAGTAATAAAGTGATAAGTCGAGTATCGTTCCTAGAAAGAAATAACTGAATTTTATCATAACAATTACCAATCATATATTACCTCAATTTTATTAAGTTAATGATTAAGTGATGATATTTATGAAACACTACTAAGTAAAGAAAAATTAATTAACTACCACAAACTTTAATCTGATATTGGAGAATTAAGCCTACAATTTCACTTGACGCTTCACTCAGACCGACATACTTCCTTTTAATTCACTTTAACTATTCCAGTTCGTTAATCAAGAACACAATAGTAGACATAACTATCTCTCAATGCATTATACTCATATCAACTTAAATCCACAAATGATAGAATTAAGAAGACCACCATAATTAACTAATTCACTATATCTCTATATGAATTACAATTAACGAAGGTTTAATCACGAGTTCTTATGAGAACACCTCTAGGATAGAGATATACCTATACATAAATTATGAATGCCCACAATGTGCAAAAAAAACACAATCACATACCACTATGATTAGTTCCAAACCCATATTTTATCTCTTGAGTTCATATGGGTTCACAAAAAATTGGTGATCAAGCAATTCATAAATTAAGTATAAACCATAATAGACGAATCTGAAATAGCATCAACGAACTAAAACAAAAGCATGTCAACCTTCGTTACACAAAAAGATCCATTGTAGACTTAAAAAGTAAATTAGTTCATAACGAATGAAATAAAAACTGAAATCCACAAAGATACTAGCGTCCTGAATACAAAGATGAATATGAAGAATAAAAATAGTAAATAGAACTGCTGCTCTTCTTCAATTCCCTTCGCAATCTTCGTGCTCCAAGTCCTCGCTTCAATCCTCCAAATTGTGATCTAAAATTAGGGTTTTTCTAATGATGATAACTGATGATGAATAGATACCTTCTCTGCTCTTGTATATGTCTTTTATCCTCTCCTAATCGCGTCATGAATCCACCAGCAAGAGATCTCCCAAGTTAGAATCAAATCAGAACACTTCCATGTAACAACTGAGTAGCCCGCCCCGGCGGGTGTATTTACACTGATGAAGCCCACCTCGGCAGGTACTTAAATCCTTGTTGACGTGTACCCCCGCCCCGATGGGTGAATTGTCTTAGTGAAGGCCCACCCCAGCGAGTACTTGTCCTGAAAATTCCTACTTATTTTTTTCTCTTTTGCCCATACTTCCTGCTTTAGCCATCTTAACCTGACCCTGCAATACGAACACAACAAAACACATAAAATATTACTAAAACAACAAGAAATAGCCACTATTTAAGTCCAAAAAAATACCCACTTCGTAGGTATGAAACCCACTCATCAATCATCGCGGAGTCGTGTTCGGGACGGTGTGCCCCCTACACACCCCGGCCGTTGAGAACAACCTTCGCCTAACATCTTCCCGGTTGGTATCCCTTAGTCCCATCGAATGGCTGTGAGGTCTGAGCCTGTCATGGATGCTCTTAGACGGCCCCAACCAATCTTTGACAGACCCTCTAGGTTGAGAGGACCCTCCCGCCGTCAATTGTCCAACGCCTAACACTGTCTTGCTATTCACCAAGATTTCAACCTAGAAAACTCCTGTTGTAATTGAAAGCCAACACTTGAAAGCCCTCCTTCTAGCGTCAATGTTAACGTCAAGATTCGTCCACGCACTCCAATCACCAAAGCGCGTCCAATCCTACACAGAAATGGGTAAACACCGAAAGCTTGACGGCTTGGGCCGTCGGGGGATAGCTCCGGTGTGAGAATAAGTACAGGTCGAATAAGGTTAACAATGGAGGCTTAATGCTCTAGTGCTGGAAATAATAATTGTCTGTATCTTAGAATCAAGGTAAAGTCTTGTATTTATAATAATCTCACAACCTTCATAGAATCATTTCCCCGTATGGATTAGGGTTCCTCATTAGGTAAGATACCTTAATGGGAACAAATACAATTCCCTTAAGAAAAGGAAGTTGGTTTAATACCTGACACTTTCCTTGGGGATCAGAAGCCAAATATAATTAGGAATCCTCAACTACTTAAAATACTCCAACTACCAAAACAAAATCCCACATAAGTTTAAAATCTCTTGTAGACTGCTGCCCACCATATAAACCGGACCCAAACAATCATGGCCGAACAATTATTTTACCCGCACGTGTTCTAGTTTATTTGTCCAAATAATCAACTTCCGGCAACTAGCAATTCCTAGTGATTTTAATTTGCTTATTGCCGTAAACATCTATTGGCCGGCTAAAGTGCGACAAAGATATTAAAATAGAATCTAAATATAAGAATAATAATAACCAACAACTTAATATACATTAACTATCAAGTAATGGTTTCATAAGCAACAATTGGCAGGCCTTAAAATTCTTCTTGACATCCAGATATGTTAAGAACCATTTGAATTTGTCAAGTTTTTATTAAAGAAATTCCATATTAGAATATACATGTAAGTCGCACTTAGAATTTAAAACTATTAGAATTCTTTCGGTAAAGTTCAAAAAATGCCGATTGACAAGCAAAAACCACAAATAAAAGTGATTAGCTAAAGGTCAGTGCTACTTCACTTGTTGGTGGCTTTCTAATTTCACAAGTTCTGCAATGGCAAACACACCATCAACTAGCTCTAGCATGTCACCTAAGCAAAATTTGCCTACTTCATTCTCCCTTGTGGAAGAAGGAAAGCGCAGCCGTACTAGTGAATTCGCTACCACCCTTTGCGTTTCTCCAACTTATTTCCAAAAGGTAAGTAGTCTGAAACATTCTTTATCTTTGGGCAAAAAATAAGGTATTTATTTTTTGATAATGTATATAAGATCATTTTTCTAAACTAAGTAACAGGGGTTAATCTATATTGAGTTTGTTTGATTACTAACGCTTGCAGCGATATCATTTGAACTTCCAAATGCACCATACCATATTTTGGTGTACTGTGTTTGTGAGTTAAATGAATACGTTAAATGAGTTAAATAAGTTGTGCTTGAAATAAGTTGTTTATAGGCAAATAAGATTTTAGAGTGCGTTTAAACTTTCAAAAACACTAAAATGCATTTAACATCCTCTAACCAAACAAGCACATTGTAATGCAAACAGATAATTGCAGAGCTCGTGGGAACGTACATACTTATCTTCGCGGGCTGTGGGGCTGCTTTGACTGATAGAGAACTAAAGCTTACAATTCTAGGCATAGCATTGGTGTGGGGGTTTTCTTTGATGGCAGTAATATATGCGCTTGGTCACGTTTCTGGTGCACATTTCAATCCTGCAGTCACCATTGCTCTTGCTGCTGCTCGAAAGTTTCCATTTGCGCATGTGAGAGATCCTGATTCCAAGCAGTTCGTTTTGGGCAGTTTGTTGGGCAATCCTATATGAATGAGTTGCAGTTATATAAATATAGAGTTACAACTGTATAATACTTGTATACTAAAAATTCAACTCTTAAGCTATATTAATGTAACTAATTTCTATAGGACTGCCTAAAACGAACTGCCTGGAATCCAAATCCCCTCTTTCAAATATGAGTTCTCTAATTGCACTTTTGAATTCTCTGTTCAATTAGGAAATTGAATTCTCTGTTCAATTAGGAAATTACTTGGTTTTTGTCTCTGAAATGTACTGGGAATTCTGGTGCAGGTGCCTATTTATCTTTTGTCTCAGTTGTTGGGTGGAACACTTGCATGCCTCACCCTCAGGGTATTGTTCAATTACCAAGGAGATGTAATCCCAATGACCACTCAGTATTCGGATCCAACTACTGATCTTGAAGCTATTACATGGGAATTCATAATAACTTTTTTCCTCATGTTCACCATCTGTGGTGCTGCAACTGATGATAGAGCGGTATGATGCTCCTCTCTATCTATCTATCTATCTATCTATCTATATTATAATCTGATCCATAGCTAGTGCTGGTTATAGATCAGCCCATGCCAACACATTTGTAGCTGTCCATTAGAAGATGGAACAACAGCTATTTTAAAATAGCCTTCTCAGCAGTGGACCACTTTTAAATTGTCATCCGTAGATAGATGAGTGATCTATTTTCAAGTCATGGTTGTTCCATCTTTTGGATGGTCGACCACAAAAACGGTGGTTGGGAACCAATCTATAGTCACAACTAGTTATGGACACACAAACACGCACACAAACATATATATATATATATATATATATATATACACACACACACACAAACACATACATACATACATACAGAGTGTGATTCACAAATAACGTTAGATGTCATCTAACTTTCGGGTTTCCCTAGAAGGATATTTGCACTACCCACTCTTATTCCGGGAAGTGTATTATAAAACGCTTTTCGAGTGTAGGATACGTCCGAAAGTTAAATGGCATCTAACGATAGCCATGGATCATATATATATATATATATATATATATATATATATATATATATATATATATATATATATATATAGGGAACCCATCCATGGCAACCGGTTGCCATGGGAACTGTGCAACAACCTCTTTTTTGTACCGTTGATAAATTGATTTGAAAGTTGAGATTAGAAGTTATATTTGATCAGCCGGCACAGGTTGTTGTGCCCAAATATTTACTTGTGCCAGCTTCTATTTTAATATGAGAGGCCCACGTAAAATATTATTGTTAGTATAGTTATACAATATGAATATTTATTATTAAAATAATCCGGCCGGAAGAGCTTGTACCGGCTTATCCTTTTTTTTTTCCGGCCGGTACAGCTTGTACCGACTTGTATAAGGAAATAATAAAAAAATATTTTGAACCCGGCCGGACCAAGCTGTCACGGCTTGGAAATAAAAAAAATTAAAAATATCCAACTATTCGCTGCTAAACATATTCGAACTCGCGACCTCAAGCACCAAACCCTCGTCCTATGACCACCTGAGCAGTACGGGCCTAGCTGTTCATATGACGAGAGTTTGGTGCTTGAGGTCGCGAGTTCGAATCTGTTTAGCAGCGAATAGTTGGATATTTTTAAAAAAAAATTATTTCCCAGCCGTGACAGCTTTGTCCGGTCGGGTTCAAAATATTTTTTTATTATTTCCTTATACAAGCCGGTACAAGCTGTACCGGCCGAAAAAAAAAGAAAAAAAAAAAAGCACAAGCCGGTACAAGCTCTTCCGGCCGGATTATTTTAATAATAAATATTCATATTGTATAACTATACTGACAAGAATATTTTACGTGGGCCTCTCTTATTAAAATAGAAGCCCGAACAAATAAATATTTGGGCACAACAACATATGCCTGCTGATCAAATATAACTTCTAATCTCAGCCTTCAAATCAATTTATCAACGGTACAAAAAGAGGTTGTTGCATAGTTTCCATGGCAACCGGTTGCCATGGATGAGTTCCTATATATATATATATATATATATATATATATATATATATATATATATATATATATATATATAGTCCGGATCCAGTCAGGGATCTCAGACTTTACCAAAATACGGACCTTTTTTTTAGAACTAAAAAAAATAAAATAAAAATTTATGGTCCGGACAGGATCCTTTTTCTCTCTCTCTCTATATATATATATATTAGAGAGCTTCTTATGCGGGTGGTTCACATGAGTACCACCTTTAGCGACGGACAAAACCGTCGCCAAAAGGTCTGAACCGTTGCTATAGCCCGATTCAGACCCTATGGAGACGGGTTTAGCGATGATTTTGTCCGTCGCTAAAGGTGATCCGCATGTAGATCACCCGCATAAGAAGCGGATATATATATATATATATATATATATATGAGTCTCCATCCACAGCAACCGGTTGTTGGAGAGCAACCCCTTTTATCCAGCCGGTACAAGCTGTACCGGCCTTAGAATTTTTTTTTTTTTTATAAGTCGGTACAGCTTGTACTGGCTGGATAAAAGGGGTTGCTCCCCAACAATCGGTTGCTGTGGATGGAAACCCTATATATATATATATATATCAGAACCGATCCTGTCCGGGAGTCCGGACAGGACCCAAAATCCGGACCAAAATTTTTTTGTTTTGTTTTTTTTTTTTTTTTTTTGTAGAACAACTAAAAAAAACGGACTGAATATACGGACCAAAAACGGACTAAAGCAAAACGAGCTGAAACAAAAAACCACACAGGTCAAAAACACGCAGGTCTCACTCTTCGAACCATCCGCTCTCTCTCAGTCTACTCTTCCCCCTCTCTCTCAAAGCGACCCTGTCCCTCTTTCTCTCTCAAAGCGAGCCTGAAGACCCTCTTGGACGATCCAGCAGATGATAACAACTCCATCTCAAAGACCCTAAATCAGCCTGCCTCTGTATATTAAAGTTTACAAATCAATATTATTTTGCCTCTTCACTAGTAAACTGATATATGTTAACCGCATCTTCAATTCTAGTCATACGGCTCATTTATTGATTTATAATCTAATCATGTTCATAATTCGTTTGTTGAAATGCTTAGCTGAAGATTGTGATTTTATCTTAGATAAGGAAAAATCTAACATTATGTGAAAATTTTCAATTATAACCTAAATTCATAGTTCGTAATATGTAAATAAATTTTTGTAGTGATGCATAATAAATAACCTGTATAAAGAGGAGTTATGATTTGAATGATGCTATTGAGTTCTTTAACCTTTTCTCCCACTTGCATTTCCTTTGGTTTTAGTTTTTTGGTCAATTGAGAAATGGGTCTTTTCTCTCTCCAATTGGGTTCCTCTTGCAGTGGCTGTTTGGGCTACTATTCAGGTTACTTCTTGTGATTTCCACCCTTTTCAATTACTTGTGAACCTTTGATTTGCAGAATTTGAAGTTATTGTAAATTATTTGCCTTTTTTTTGTTTTTTATTTAGTTTATTTTGATGTAATGTTTTGTAGATTACTATTTAGATTACATGTTTGTATGAAAGTCAACAATAAATCTTTGCCAATGACATGTGTTCTGCAGGAGAGCATAGATTTATTGTTGCTATGCGCCTAACAAGTAATTGTTTTCTGGTTACCACAAGCGAGAAGACCTTACTAAAGACACCCTTGTAGATGGATGGTTCCATTTGCATACAGGTAAAACAACACATAATTTTCAGATATAAAACTCCTTATATATGCACCATCATTATTCTAATGATTGTAGTTAGTAGTATCAATGAGATGTGCACAAGCTGACAAGCAAGTAGGCTTAATATCATCTGGTTAACATTCACATGCACAGTTCCCTTATTCTCCGTTTGTCTTAATTAACCGTGCTATATATATGTTCCTTGATGTTCACTGAGTTGTAATTTTGTTATTTTCTGCAGGAGTGCATTGATCAGCTGTACAAGGAAGGGAAAGTAAGCAAGGCATGAGTGTCATTTTGAGTATAGCAGATATGTTGCGGACTGGCGCATGTTTATGAAAATACTCTTTAAGTTTAAGTTAAACTATGCATATTTATTGCTGATAAGACAGCGATAATTCTGTATTATGATTCAGCTGGTTTCTTCTACTTCATGTAGACTAGTGTATATATAATGCCTTGAGAAATCTTTGATTAAAATGAATCCTGTGGAGATACATTTTTTCTGCTTAAAACCATGCCTTGCCATGACAGAGAGGTAAGAAAGTAAGGATGCTACAAACTACATGTTTTCCATCCCAAAATTACAATCACTTTTTAAAGTTTTATGATAATTTGAGGATAGATCAAGGCCATTCGTTGTAACTTTGTTAAGCTGATAATCCTCAAGATTAATTACCTAAAAATGTGCGACTCTGTTCAGAAAGCATTTTGCTCCAAACTGTTATTTTTACTTATTCATTAATTTCAATTAATCCAATTATACTAAGAATTAAAAGTTTCATGCATTGTTAGTGTGTACAAAAACCGTGTTAACATCACAACACCTTATTAATGAACTTATTTATGTTGGACGTCATTATTTTGTTTTAATGATGTGTCATGATTCTAACTCCACTCGTGTATACACTTCCAGTGTATCAAATTTTAACTGTTATAATGAAGACTTGCAAGTAATATGAAACTGGCTTGACACTCGGATCTATTAAAAATACTGAAAAATACATGCTATATCTGTATCAGAATTCCAAAACCAAAAACAATTCACAGTCTGCATTGCATACATAATGAGTCTAGAAAAGTAGAACCCGTGCCCATATGGGATAAACCAACAAAAGGATTATGCCAAACACCATGGCTCTTCGCGACAGAATTCCTGAACCCAATTGATGCTCGGATGTGTTCTTGCAAAAAATAAAACCCGACAACAAGACATATTGCAACAGCATTCTAGCTACGCCTTATGGAGTGTTCCTCTACCTGATCAGCCTAAAAGAGAGACATATCTGGAGGCGGTTCATAAAAACTCTGCCATGAAAATGAAATTATCCATTTACCACCTTCATTGCCTGAATATGGTCAAATAGAAGAGATTAGTAACAACAGTATTAAAGGAAGTAACACCACCTAAAGAAGCTACAACAATGCTTAACTGAAAGTACAAATGTACAATGGACTTAAAACTTGTAAATTGTTAATCCCTTTAAACAACTCCTTCACACACTAAATCTCATTCATTGTTTTAGAACAACACTTGTCATAGTTATATTTATAAGCAAAGCAAATATATGTACGCGCCGTGACAACTATGACAATTAAACAGAATATGCTTGAAGGAGGGGAACAACTATAATAAGGAACCATGCTAAACACAGCAAAAACAAAGGTGACAATTATTTTAGGGATTCCACAAAAGGAAGATGAAAGATAAAAACGCAAAAGAACCAACTTACCTTGAACATTATTATTGTTCAATCCCACTAGTTTGCTTGCTGCTTCAGCCAACTGGAATGAATCAGTTATGTTGTCTCCTTCTGAGCAATAGCATAATAAGCAAGTGACCTTCAAAACTTTTGCCTTTTGGATAAATAAAACATGAAAAATTTCAATCTAGTTCAGAAAATATTGTAGTCAGGACAATATATATATATATAAGCCTTTTAAAGTTAAAAATAAATTTCCTAGGGCATGAGAAAAACCGAAACTTTGAACTTAAAATAGTGTTATCATTGTTGTTGTGGTGTTATTTGAATTCAAGGACAGTGAAAAGTATGATAGAAAGAGTGAAAAATTGCCTACCAAACTTTGACTAGCCTGTCCCCCATACCATTTTTACATAAAATTTCTGAAGCATGGTGATGGTCACAAGGAGACAGTTCTATTATAACCATCACAAAATATTTAGTTCTAAACTATTGAGTTACTTCTCTACAATATAATCATATCAAAGGTTCACAAGTAATTGAAAAGGGTGGAAATCACAAGAAGTAACCTGAATAGTAGCCCAAATAGCCACTGCAAGAGGAACCCAATTGGAGAGAGAAAAGACCCATTTCTCAATTGACCAAAAAACTAAAACCAAAGGAAATGCAAGTGGGAGAAAAGGTTAAAGAACTCAATAGCATCATTCAAATCATAACTCCTCTTTATACAGGTTATTTATTATGCATCACTACAAAAATTTCTTTACATATTACGAACTATGAATTTAGGTTATAATTGAAAATTTTCACATAATGTTAGATTTTTCCTTATCTAAGATAAAATCACAATCTTCAGCTAAGCATTTCAACAAACGAATTATGAATATGATTAGATTATAAATCAATAATTGAGCCGTATGACTAGAATTGAAGATGCGGTTAACATATATCAGTTTACTAGTGAAGAGGCAAAATAATATTGATTTGTAAACTTTAATATACAGAGGCAGGCTGATTTAGGGTCTTTGAGATGGAGTTGTTATCATCTGCTGGATCGTCAAAGAGGGTCTTCAGGCTTGCTTTGAGAGAGAAAGAGGGACAGGGTCGCTTTGAGAGAGAGGGGGAAGAGTAGACTGAGAGAGAGCGGATGGTTCGAAGAGTGAGACCCGCGTGTTTTTGACCCGCGTGGTTTTTTGTTTCAGCTCGTTTTGCTTTAGTCCGTTTTTGGTCCGTATATTCAGTCCGTTTTTGAAAGGAACCGTATATATATATATATATATATATATATATATATATATATATATATATATATATATATATATCCAACTTCTTGCCCTGTTGAAAAACAGAGGTTCTGATCAACTGATGAAACAGAACAAGGAGCTCTCTGGGGTTGCCATTGGAGTTACACTACTGTTCAATGTCCTCGTAGCCTGGTAAATGAATCCTCATTCTTATTTTCAACATGGAAAAGTCGGCTGTAAATTTTTTAGTACCTGAACTTTCATTTTACAGTCCTATCACTGGAGCTTCAATGAATTCAGCAAGGAGTATAGGCCCTGCAGTTGTTGCAGGTGTCTATAAAAATCTATGGGTCTTTGTCATAGCACCCATTCTCGGAGCAACAGCCGCAGCCCTGATATACAATCTTCTCCGGCTACCAAAGACGGAGAAATATGAAGAAAGCACCAAAAGCATATACAATGATCTTTACATGCAGTCCATAGCATAAAAAGATCACCCTCAATAAGGAAAGCTTCATGTATTGCTAAACATTCTTACAATTTCTTCAAGCATTTCATTTGTTCTTACAATTTCATTAAGAACTTTTATTTCTTCCTAATTCATGCTTATACATATATTATATACGTATACAATTCGGAAAGTCTACAAATATAAACCGGCATGTACATTCAGCAGGCCTATGGAAGTGTTTTACAATTCAACATAGAAGTTACTTTACAAGTTCTTCAAAGCTAAGACATGGAACAATGTAGCGAGGAGGAATGATAATAGTACAATAATAATATTTTCCTAATTAAAAGAAAAACGAAAAGGCACAAACCCGACTTTATTAGAGAACTGCACAAACCCTATTAAGCACTCTTTAGCTCCTCTAGCTATCAATAGTTACTATACAATGAAGGCACAAATATGGTACAACAGGGGCCAAAAGGAGGATTCAGATGAGCACCTGCTCCAGTACAATCGTTTTCATATAAATAAGGTCAACTTTAGGACTGGTGAAAGGAAGGGTGGATGAAGATGTATGCAGGTGCTGTTCGTTGTCCCAATGGCTGTAGGACTGGCCTGTCCGGAATATTCCTCACCTGGCCAGTTGTCTTCCAGGCGTAATGTTTACCTGCTAGTAAGCCAAAGAATTAGAAATTTTCAAGGAATTACTAGAAGAATAGCTCACTACAAGTCAAATGTATAATTCCAATGAATCTCAAGAACACTTGTATGAAGAAATTGTTGTAGGGAAATATAAAATGAGTATTATTTAAATGCAGGTGAGACGCATCATAAATTGGTGTTACTTCAACAAGTTCTCCCTTGCGGATGACAGCCACTGTCAGTATCCTCTCTTTCTCTTCACTAAGTTTAAGATGTTTCCAGCACTTGGAAAATGAAATTAGAAAATCAAATATGGTGCATCTTGAAACATACGAATTCAGTGGAATGCATAAACAATGGTCCATCTATACCAACAATCCGTCGGTTTAGTGGTAAATGGATTGTTTACCTCGCTCAAAGCTTGGATCCGATTCCCACCCACAACGGATGGTTGGTGAGAACTCTACGTCTTACATGCTACTCCCAGAGGATCCATGAGCTTCGGCTTCGACATAGGTACAGTGGGGGTTTCCTTCAAGTGTGAGTGGTTATTGTAGGCGTAATGTGTCATGCCGAGAGTTTGAGAGACCTTACCTACCTCCCGTTTTTTACACCAAAAAATAAAAATAAAATCTAAAAGGTCCTATAGAAATATTTTTAGATTCCAAAGAGGTAGTACTTAGTAGAAAAGTTTTTTTTTTTTGACAACTCCACCTTGACCTCAAGGATCAATTATTCAAGAAAGTTCCCTTGAATTGTATATTCAATGTATGGACAACAAACATGTAAAAAATAGTTTTGATTACTGAAGACTGAAACATTTTATGACTACCTTCCCTAAAAGAGTATTACATTCAAATTCCTATTTTTCAAATATTCAAGAGTTTGCGTACCCTGTTTGAGAAAGCCGCCTCCAGTTCATTACTTGGTGAGATTGCGGATGCCTCTGCAAGTAAGAATTTTCTTCGTTAACGTATTGCTCTGAATAAGTAGAAGCTGAGGGAGACCATACTGGAACCACTCCCCCATCCCTTTCTCTCCTAATACTACTACTAGAAGATTCCGCTGTAGAATCTTCAGCATCCCTCAGCCCTATTGCAATATTAAATCGTGGCAGAATGTTGTTGGTTTGAACTGTTTGTACAATAGGTTGGTTAAATATTTCTGTCCTTGGTTCCTGATCCATGTTAACATTTATTGGCACTTCTGCTCTGCCATTTCCTACCCGGAGATCTGAAGAGGTGTCTTCCTCTTGGCCCCTTACCAAAGAAGCCGTCATGCTTGGGACCATTTGATCCTCATAACGCCGAATTGTAGTGGTAGTAGGGTTGTTCCTAAAAGTTCCATGATCCTCCTCCATGTCTTGAGGAAATGCAATGGAGGCTGAATCAGAGGAGTCTCCTAGACCTTCTTCGGTTCCGTTCTCAATTACAGCTCTAGACGCTGCTTCCTGTTGCCACATTTCCGTAAGCGCTTGTTCTAACCTGGATTTTGCTGCATCAATTTCAATGATTGGAAGAGGGTAATTGGAACCGAGCTCAATTCCGGCAGCTTGAAGTACAGGTGGTGGTGCATTCCAAGGGTGGTGTATCCATTCAGTAGGCAGTCTAGCAAGCTCAGGAAGCCACTGTCGTACAAATTCTCCATTTGGGTCAAATTTGTAACCCTCAAACTGCAAAATAGAAAATAATAATAATAAAAAATAAACAAAAATTAACAACTAAAATGAACATTGTTTGGATAAACTGTCACGACTATAAACAGTAGTCTAATTGATTGCTAGGCCAAAAATTTGTTTTACCAGTTGAAACCCCAGAGTAATAACTTCTCCCAGAGATCTGCACGTGTATTGTTTTAAAGTAAATAGGATCAAAGTGATAGCTTGAACATAGTTTTCAGTAACAATCAACCGTTAGTAGATAGAAACGATATCATGCCCCTACATAGGTCCACCTTTGAGTATATGAAAGGTAATGAAACGTAGAAAGAATGTATAAAATAATAAATACAACTATTTAGATTGCATGTGTAACTGATCAAGCTCATGAAGAGTATGATTTGCTAAATCAATCCAACTGTATTTTATATATCAGCTATTTAGGAGCTAAAAGCTTTACCCTTGCAGAAAAATTCACGGCTGCAACTTCAAGAACCATTGTGCTTCAATGTAGTTTCGGAATTGATAGGCATCATAGATATAGAAATCTTGACACTTCTCATAAGATTCCATTTATAAAGTTTAGGGGACTACACAATTGAAAGGAATGTATTTCCAGGAACATTGTGTAATATTCATGGTGTGGAAAATCGCTAATTAACAAAATCCAGTTGAAGTGAAAGGTTGAGTGGGTAAGAAAAAATGAATGTAAAATAGAACCAGATTTTACATTGGTTGAAGTCTTTTTAGAAACGAGTAGAAGTGTTTAAAACAGTTATTAAGGCTTGCAATGAGTTGAGTCATTGATTAAAAAACTAGTCACAAATCAAAAATATAGTTAACCAAATGAAGGCAGCTTCAACAATATGTTGGAAATGTACGTACCTGTGGATTATCTATACGGTCAAATTCACGACCATCAGGGAGTGTTCCTGATATATACTGCCAACCAAGAGCATCACTTTCAAGATCTGCATCTAATAGGGTATCCCAAAAATACTTCATGCCCCATCTCCATGGAAGCTGAAGAACTTTCACAAAGAAACTAGACACTACAACTCGTATCCGATCGTGAAGCCAACCCGTGGCCCACAACTCTCTCATACCTGCATCAACCAATGGATAACCAGTTCTACCTTGTCTCCATGCCTTAAAATAGCCCTCATCCACTACCCAAGGGAAAAACTTTAGGTGCACAAGCAGAGGCTTTTCATGGCTGTATGGATGATTAAAACTTATGTATCTCGAATATTCCCTAAGACCAATAGACTTGAGGAACAAGTTGACACTCTCTTCACCAGCTTGGTTCCCTTCATTGGCCCACAGAACTTGATTGAGGCGAACAAGATGAAAGACTTTTCGCACACTAACTTCGCCAAAATGTAAATGAGGGGAGAGAAATGAGGTCGTAGCACTATCAGCCTTTCTACGATTTTTAGAGTACTCAATCAATGGACCATTAATGAACGTGGTTAGTGCCTTATCAGCATTGTTCCACCCAGGTGACCATGCCCGAGCGAGGAGCGCATTGCTTCCTTTCTCTGATTCATCTTCGAATACCAATGTGTCTGAAGGGCACCGAGACACGTCACCTGAAAGAGGGTGAGCAGGTTTTTAGTTGCAGCTGCATTGAGCAGTTTATAATAACAAAGAGGGTAACGGTGAAATAAATAGTTTGACGCTGAAAAGATTATGAAATGAATTTGTATATAAGCAAGTTGATCGTAAAAGTAGATATTGCACAATGTTATGCCAAACCCCAAAAGCTCAACACAATTATACAACTATCATTTTACATATCATACACGCATGCATAAATTCTTTCACGAGTTCTAAATTGTTGCCTTTTTCAAAAGAAAAACATAAGTCAATTGATCAACAATGAGCTGCAATTTTTGATTGCCAATAGAAAAGGGGTTCTAGGTTTCTAATACATTTTTCCTGCAATCGAAAAAGCAAAAGTGAAGAAGATCAATGATCAACTAACACGTAACATCTTCAGCAATTGAAAAAAAAAACATCACAAAATTATATTAGGCAGAAAACAGGAATTTTTCTAAACAATATAAATAATTCAGCCAGCTCGAAAATATAACTAATACGACTGACCAACTTTTGGTAAGGGTTCCACAGTGGATAGCCACTAAAAAAGCCATTGCTTTTGCTAATTTGTATTATGAGGATTATGGTTATACTTGTTTAGTATAACTGAAAATTTTAATAATTTAGACTTCCTAAGTTTTAACTTCGAAATGCTACCCTTCCAAGAAACTCCCTACTTCTAATGAGGTTCATGTCATGTACATGATTATCTCAGTTCTGACAACAGCGAAGAGGCTTCATATTGATCTTATGCACCACTAAAGTAAACCACTGCCTTTCATGAATCATACAAATGCAACTTCCTACAGTTCCTTGTGATTTAGTACATCAGTAGAATGGCCCCAAACATAAAGACCTACTAGGAAGGCCATACATTTGACATTTCCCCTCAGATATCTTATTATTTGGTTCCTTCATAAATCAAGTAAACAGTGAGGGATCACATCTAGCCAGGAGATACTGTTGAACCTAAAAGAAGAAATATATTTATAAGATGTTACTTTCACCAAGTCAGAAGGACCATTTCAGAAGCTAAGGATGTGAGTTAACGGGGAAACTTAACAGCGGGTGCCTCCTTACCCATTTGCCAGTTTTATTATAGCGTTGTTGTACATCCTTATCCAAGGGTTTGAAGTGCCTGTCTATGGTTATGAGCTTGATAAAGATATCAAATAGTATCATGTTCTGCACTATTTATTGAGTTCTATGGTTCTACTCGTAAATGGCTGATGTTGTAATCATAAAATTTGCCACGTTTTAAATGCTCCCTCATCATTAGAAAGAAAAAGTATTGAAGATCATAGTCCAAGGCTCTAAGGTGGCGATTGCTTTTGGAAGGAATAAAATAGTACTAGTTATAATTTTAGATTTTTATTATGAAATTGGGTTCAAAGGTATAAGAATATAGACCTTTGACGACCTTGTCTTGATGGGGCAAAGACTGTTACTACTCACTCTTGACCCCCTAATTACTAAAGTTGGTGAAAATTTCATTATTTTGTTATGATATTGTTTTTGTACCTCGTTAAAAACAAATTCTGCCTTCCACCCTTCCAAAGAGCAGCATACCGGAGCTCAACCAGAGCTCTCCTGTCTACTCCACTAACACAACAAATTTAGGTTTACTACAATTTCTTTTTTGTTGTCTTCTAGAAATTCAGTTTTAATGAATTGAGCTTCACACAAATATAAAATTACCTTCGGTAATGTAATGGACTAGTCAAACCTAGGTAAATTTCTAGGACAAAATACGCGACAAATAATAATATAATACAAACTACTGGAAAATTTTCAAAACTAATAATTGATAGGAAACTACCTGAGATTATTCGCTTAGGTGGAAGAAGTGGTGACTCGGGATCATAAGGCATGCTAAGGCATTTGTTCCAGAAAGCTGTAAATGTTGTGAATGGGCGACCTACGTCATCAAGAACTTCCCATGGTTCATATAGCAAGTCTGCATTGAAGGAACGGACAGCTATTCCTTGAGCAGTTAAAACCTCCTTTGTACGGTGATCCCTGACAAGTGACAAAGGATCTAAAACAAAATGGAAAAAGAAATGTCAGTTCAACCGAGACATAAAGTAATTAATAGCAAAACAAACTTATTTCCTACAACAAGATTCAAGAGATCACACTCACAGCAGACGCTTGAATATTTTAAGTCCATGAGAATCCTCATATTATACTATAAACAGCAAAAATACAAATTCCTTTCCTTACATTAAATAAACACTCCAATCAGAAAAAGATAACAACTTAAAAATAAAGGCAAAGAGAGAAACTGATAAATCAAAGGAGATACAACAAGGGTACACCTATTTTACAAATTCAAAAAGCCAGAACCACCACATCTCAGAACAATTGAATCAACTTAATCCAATCTTATATAACACCACCAACAAGAAAAACTGGACCCAGAGATCAACCAAAGTCATTAATTTAATTATAGCAAGTTTGATAGACCGTGGTGGCACGGCGCACGGTCTAGTATATATAACTTTTTTTCATAAAATTTTGAAAATTTTTTATTGACATTATACATATAATGTTGAAGATCATTTGTATCAGCATCATATTTACAATTGTATAATACATTAAAAAAGAAATAGATATATAAGCAAGTCGACATTAATATTTTATATGTCTGTCTTTTGTTTTATTGTAAGAGTCATGCATGCATACATGTATATATAGAAATGAAATTATAATTATATATTTGTTGTATTTGAACATGTATTATTATTATTATATAATTTGTATTTGAAAATTATAAGTTGATGACTAAATTAACCCTAAAATGACTAACCAAATTAATTCGGATAAAATATTCAATTGCCTTGTTATATATAAGTATAGAAGTATAGATTTGTAAATTTATTAATATTAAAAAAGTCTATTTATTTTTTATCTTTAATAATAATAAGTTTTTAATTTATCATAATAAGTTTTTAATTTATAATAATGGCATGATACTGAAATTATGTTGTCATCAAATTCAATATTATGTCATTTTATATAATACTACTTTCAATAAAATAAAATCTTTTGTGGAACAAAGAAATCTAACAAATTAAATGAGAACCTTTAATTTGTTAATAAAACATAGACAATACTTGTAAAATAAGTAGACCGAATGATATGCTATACAAGGCAAAGGGATGATGTTTTATCACTTTCCTGTTTTTGCCTTTTGTCTTTGGCTAGGAATGTGCATGCATACATTCTTCTTCCCTAACTTTAACACAAATGGTTCTCTTTCATGAGAAGGTGAAAAGGTAGTATGAGGGATACATTAATGTTCAACAGAATTAATTAACTATATAATTATATTCATTGTATTTAAATATGTATATTATATCAATTTTAATTTGAAAATTGTAAGCTAATGATCAAATTGCCCTTGGAATCACCAACCAATTTAATTTTTCTCTCTGGACTTCTCTTGACTTGTTATATATTTGTATTGATCCATTGATAGTAAGATACTGATCTACTCTAGTCAGTAAGTACCACAAGTTTTTGTAGCTATCTTGTAATTAAATATCCAAAACAAACGGTATTATAAGAATATATCATCAAACATCAAAGATTCCCAGATTAAACAAAATCCAAATCCACTAGAACTAAATAAAACTCCCAAAAGTAATACTAATAAAATAAACATCAAAACAAAAAAGGATTCTGTAACAGGTCAATCGACATGATCCACCAAAAATCCACTAAAAGAAATTTGAGACTGACCATATAAGTGGTTGAAGAAGACCTGAGTAGCCCCAGTGGATTTGATAACTTCAAGAAGAGAAGAAACACTATCAGTGGATCTTTTGGTGATAAGGGTAGTACCAAGCCTTCTTAATGATGAATCAAGTTGGGACAAGCTCTGCTTAAGCCACCATCTTGAAACCCTTCCTGGGTAATAGTGTCCTTCTTCCTCAGGTGCCCATATGTAGACTGCAATTACTGCTCCTGCTCTAACACCTGCAGCCAGTGCTGGATTATCTTCAACCCTCAGATCTCTCCTAAACCAAACTATATTACACCCACCAGCAGACATCTTCAAAAAAATCTCCAAATTCCCAAATCACGATTCTTTCCCCCTCTCTCTCCCTCTTTCTCCTAACTATATTCCATCTCTGTCCTTCTCATGGAGAACAGCAGAATACTTTAACTAATCCTATGCTTTATGGTATCCCATACGTTTTCACTGATTTGAGAATGATTTTAGGCCAAAAAACATTTAAAAAAAAGAGAGAGTGGTTTGGAGTTTGGAGAGTGGATTATGGGCTTATCTTTAACTTATATAGTGATTTGGATATAAGTAATTCAAAAATTTCTCAGTTTCTGCTGAATCCCACTTTCCCTATCAATCTATCATGGGTGTAAAGAAAAATTAGGAATAAAGGACCAGAGAGGCAGAAAAAGGGATGTGTGGGGTCTGCAAGAAAGTGATAGACAATTTGCAGCCGCAAGTTCTGTTTTTCTGGATTTTTATATTTGTATATTCTTTTTCTTATCCTTAGAACAAACAAATCCCCACCCACGTCTCTAGTGCTCTCTCCGGTCTCTTATTACTCCCTCTCCCTCTCACACAGAGTAGCTAACTAGCTATACTATTCTTGAACGTATGTGCCTTCAACCATGTGCAAAAGACACTTGCATCTAGTGTACAATTTGTAACTTGTACAAAATGTCTATAGACAGTTGCATCTACTTAAACAAAATGTTGCATTATGATACTCCTAAACCTGCCAGAAAAAGAAAATGTTGCATGTTTGATTTGTATATCTTAAATCTAGGGCCGAACAAGAAATGAAATTGGAACTCAAAGCGCACCAAAAATCGTACAAACTGCACAAATTAAAATCGCATAAGCGATTCCGACGTATGTGGCGATTTTAGGAGGGTTGAAAAACTAAATTTACGGTTTGAGTTCGGTTACTAACCAAAACCGCACACATAAAACCGAAACTGCACCAAATAATTATCATGTTTTCTTAATTTTGCTAGGAGTATATATAATTTATCTACTATAACATATTCTCCTTATTTTATTTTAAAAGACAAATATTGCAGGGTTGAATAAAAAATATCAATTATGTTTACAAATCAAGAGTGACTTGTTATTTCTTAAATCAAATATGATAACATAGTATTAATCAACCATATAATTGTTGATGCCCGAAACTATTTTGCTAAATTAGCTCCATGATTATGTTCATTGCGTAATACATTTGCAGATTCTTAGATTCATCAAAGGTCCATGAGTTGTTACCACCATATTGAATAGATTCTGCATGAAAATTTGGTGATTTAAAGTCCAGAGGTGATTGTGAGATTTAAAGAAGTATTGAAAAGCTTCCAAATTTATTGCCCAGTTTAAATCGTGGCCACAGGAGGGGGGAATCAAACTGGAGTTGGTACATAGCTTGTAACTGTCGACGTCGGGATTTTTTAGTGTCCCTTTTCGTTACATGTTCTTTGGTGTTCTCATGTTAATGTGAGATTTGTTTGAAAAAACAAGTGAAAAAGGTCCGACATGTATAATGTCGACGATTTGACTTTAAGAGTCGTCAGTTGGTGTATTTAACTGGTTGCACCAACGCAACCGAAAAGGTTTGCACATTGACCCAGTGGTATGACACTGCTAAACGGGTCTGTAAAACTGAGATTCATTTGAGTTCGGGGGCTTGATTATGCGGAGGGAAGGTGTTAGGCACCCCCCGACATCTGTGTTGCCACGGTGACCGCCACTTTTTAAGAAACTGTTGTATGAATGTGTGTGTGTGTGGATCAATGTGCAATTATTTGGAAGTAGTGCTATGCCTCGTTCGCACCTATATACAAATGGTTTGAATTTATAGAAAAATTCAGTTTTAACCAGATATAGCAATGATGTTTTGTAAAAAGAGGTTTTTTAAACCCTCTGCTCAATAGTAATTGAGGCATTTGATACTTCCATTTTATTATTAAATGTTCAGCTTGTTTGCTTTTATTTTCGAAATGCGAAGCATCTTCGAGAAAATAATATACAGCAGCGCCAAACTCCTCATGGGCATGACAGTCATCCAAGGAAATTCAGACACTGTAAATAATGTACAAGCTGCTTACAGCTGAAAAATGTCCATCATGGGAACCAAATCTAGATTCAGTAGACTGAATCTGTGATCACATGATTCCTAGGCTCACATGATATTGCAGTTTGTACGGAAAGCAGTAAGCAGTTATATATATAAAAGCTATATATATATATATATATATATATATATATGGACATGATCAACCACCACAAAGTAAACTCCAGGTGGGACGAAATGTAAATAAAGTTGTAAAAATGATCAACTACAACGAATTAAACTCCAGGCAGGACGAAATGTAAATAAAGCTGTAAAAGGCCACGAAGTAAACTCCAGGCTTGACAGAAATATATATATATATATATATATATATATATATATATATATATAAGCAGTAAATGCACCGAATATAAATCCAGGCTCATCGGATATGGTCGACAATAATTATATATATAAGTATGTGTGTTATATATATAAGTATGTGTGTGTGTGTGTATATATATATATATATATATATATATATATATATATATATATATATATATATATATATATATATAAAGCAAGTAAACGCTCCAGACATAAGTCTAGGCTCAATCGAGGCATAACTCGATAATGTTAGTCCATATATAAAATATATACATACATATAAGTATATATATAGAAATAGAAATGAAAACCACAGACCGAAGTCTGGGCAAACACACACAACACGACTCTCAATGTGTATAACAGTGTGTGCTAATATGAAAAAAAGGCTTTATAGAATGTAAGAAGGCTTACAGTGGGCTGTCAATGTAAGCTTCTATGACTCTATGTGGATAAACACTTGGCTCCCGCCGGATAAAAGTATTGCTATATGTGAGCTAACAGATGTTTAAATTGAGGAAACACTCAATATGGGTGTGTATAGAGTAAATTGGACAGGGCTTCCTCGCCTTTTCTCTCTATTCTCTCCCTCAAATGGCTGACCCCAAGGTCTATATTTATAGACTGATGGCCTCAGGTGTACCTGCCGCTGGTCGCAGTGTCCCCGGGCTTCGCGGGTCCCGTTGTTTCGAAGTACGTGCACTCGTGCACTGTAATGTCCGCTCAAACTTGCAGAACTTCTATCCGAGCATCCGAACGAGGTATATAAGACCTTCTTCAGACTGCTTCTGTCGAGAGTTACGCAATGACATGGGATTTTCCCTTTTTGATTCCAGGAAGATGGGTCCATGACCGAAATAACATTTCTGGGTCTCCGTCAGGCAATTCGATAAGCTGTTTTGCGTAGTTCGCGCTCCAAAGTTAAGATATAGTTTATGTAGGAATTCTTTTGAACATATTTGAGTTGAAATGAGTGTATTTGACTTGAAGTGAAGTTGAGTCGGCAAAATGACCATTTTGCCCCTCCCGGGGTTATATCCGGTTTTTGCACAGTTGTAGCGGGTTTTTCCCAAGGTTATCTCTGAGATTGACATGTTGTTGAATTTTAATGTACTCAGGGATATCTCTGAGGTTGGAATTTATGTTGTGGTCCTCCAGGATTACCTCTGAAGGTTGAAAAAGACGTTTTTGCCCTCCTGCATAGTTAGTAACAGGAAAAGAAAAAATTTCGAGTGTCTACAGATGCTCCTCTTTATCATGTTTGTGGCGACCCCAAATCCAGGTACTTGAAACCCGAACTCGGTTCTCCACGATACCATTTCTTTAAGCTGAATAATACTAAATAATAATACATTCGAACTCAAATTACATACATCAAAGTTTACTTCCCCGGGTACGTGACCTTCAAATACATTCCTTACAATACTTGAATAGATATCAATATAACTATAACCATTAACTCATAATATAAACTCATTCGAACAGCTTTCCTTTCCCCTTGTTCGTGTCTGAGCCTTCAGGTTGCTCATACATAACTGAAAACATTTAATTTAAGCAAGGATGAGCATTTGAGTGCCCAGCAAGTAATAGCAATTATATATATAAGCTGAACAGAATATATCTGAGCTAACATGTTGATAATCAAAGCGTACATAATCTGTACAGGAATAAAAAAGAATTCTGAAACTCTCTTTACTCATGTCCATTGCATAAAGGAAATGCAAAGATAAGATACTTGCCTGATTTGCTGATTACAAATCTCAACTTAGGTTTTATCTCTTTATCACAACCTATCAATAATCAGATCATTCGTTCGATTAGAACAATATATCATAACACATAGTACTGTCTATTACAGTCAGCACATAGTCTAATCACGTCATCACATAATCACAGTGATCATACTTTTAATTTATATTCTATACTTGAAATATTTTTATACATTTTTCAAATATCTCATCCATATTCTTACAGTAGTCTTTTCTTTCTTTTATAAGGTCTGACATTTGTCGGCGTACCGACAACATTATCGGGTAAATACTGAGTCTAAGACTCTTATTCTGTATCTCAACATACCAGTCATTTTATTTTTAATCATTTTCGAAATTTTCAGAAATTGAAAAATTTAAAATAATTCAAATCTGTCTCTAAAAGGATCTATAGTGACATAACTGTCATTATGGTTGTTCTTCATCAAATCATGAACTTCATAATCGGTTCTCAAGTCAGCTAGTTTGACCGGATATAACTTTTAAACATCGGAATCATAATTAAATGATTTAAACCTCAAATAATTCCATTATCATTAATAATTAATTAATATTAAACTATTAATGAAACCATTGTCAAAATATAAAAGTTATTTATAATAACTCAAACTATTTTTAAAACATTTATATTACCCTTAAATGATTTTTAAAATAATTAAAATCATTTTTAAATAATTAACATTAATATTTAAATATTAATGTACTATTTATCCAAATATTAAAAGTCATTGATTATAACTTAAAATATTTTTAAATCCTTAATATCCTCTTTAAATGATTTTTAAATAAATAAAACAATTTTTAAACTATTTATTTAATAATAATTATTAAATAAACTAAATATCATTAATATTATCTTAATATCATTAATATTAAATTATTAATAAAATTATCCTTTAAATATTAAAAGTTATATTTTATAACTTAAATTATCTTATTTTCATTTAAAATGATTTTTATAATACTAAAATCATTTTTAAACTAAATTATTTAATATAATCATTAAATAACTTTAATATCATTAATATTAATTAATTAATAAAATTCATCATAAAATATTAAAAGTCATGGAAAATAACTTAAAATATTTTCTTATACCATAATATAATTTTTCATGAATTAAAACTATTTTTAAATCATTTATTTAATATTATAATTAAATAAATAAATACCTTTTATATTCTAAAAATATTAAATATTTATGAAATATACTGAAAATAATTAAAAACTATTTTTCAGACTTTAAAATAATTTTTCATAATTTATTAAGTATTTTTAATAATTAAAATCTATTTTTTCTAATTTTTAAATCATTTTCAGAATTTTCAGAAATTAAAAATAATTAAAACCGTTGCTGTAGGTCTTTAGCGACAGATTCTGTGGTCTTAGGTGTTCTTGAGGCAGTTTCTAGTAGGGTAGTTTGACCATGCTTATAGATCGGATCGAGATGTTTCTGTGAAATCTAAAACATAAATCTTGTAGTACTCATGTAAGACTACAATTATCAACAAACATCATGGCTAAAGAATATCAGACCTGGGAGTTATTAGCCATCAAAATAGCTGTCAGAGCTGTTCTTCATGAAGAACAGTTCGTGATGCCTACTTTGGACCTCTATATCTTGATGATCGTGTAACTTTTATGTGATCTATCAATTCCAGTGTGTATAAAATATGTAGGACTACAACCTCAAACCTTAATATCATCATAAAAACAATAAATCAAGCATCTAAAGTATGATCAAACCTTATCAGAAAAATCAACACTTAGAAAATTCTGAGCTGCCCAGAATTTTCCGGTCAATGCCGGTCAACCCACCTTGACCTTAAATAACTCTTAATCCATAATATATATGGACCTGATTCGTTTTGGAGATTAAATTCCACATAACATACTACACATATCAACTTTCAAAACAAAAAAAACATTAAAGATAACTGAGATATATGACCTGACATTTGCCAAAAAATATTTTCTGGACACTTAGAATATTTTCTGGGTTTGAAGAACAGCCGGTCAATTCCGGTCAACCCATTTTGACCGCTTATAAATCCCGATATACAATATCTATGAACTTGATTACTTTTGGAGGTTAAAGAACACATAACAACATACACATAACAACTTTTAAAAAACACAAATCATAATCGAGCAAAGAGTTATAAGCCCTGACATTTGATGAAAAATCACAGAATTCAGTTTTTCCAACTTGTTTAAATCTTCAAATTCGTGCACTTTGATGTTATGGGTCTGTGTTTTTACAACCCAGAACATTAATAGACTCCCTATTACACTACTTTAAACAATCAATTTCACCAATTAATATAGAATCAAAGGATTTCTAGAATTTAGGATTTCCTACCTTTTCAAGCTTCGATTTCTAATTTTTTTGGCTTTGATGCTTCTGATTTGTTGTTTGTGATTGTTGTGCTTTGATTATGGGTGTATGGGCAAGACAAATTCGTTGGTAAGAGGTTGGGAGAGTATAGGATGAGACTTTGAAAATTTTTAGTGTGTAATGAGGACTTTCTCTCTTAAATAATGCAATGAATTGCTACCATGTGTTTGTAATAGTTGAGAAATGTGTTGCATAAATGTTAAATCAGTAGGGTAAGATGGTTGGCTGGTCACTTGTAAGATTCTACCAACAATGCAACTAATAATGGACAATAATTCACTAATAATACACTAAAAGGGTATTTTGGTAATTTCACATATAATTTCATGGGCATTTTGGTACAAGGTAATTAAATGTAATATTTAATCACTAGATGGTAATTCTTATCATTTACCAATTAATTCTATCCTTTGGTAAATTAAAACACTTGTACATTAACATTATAATTAAACCCAATAAATTTAAATTAGGGTTTTGATTTAAAATTTAGGGTTCTATAATTAGAGTTTCTTAACGCCATCAATTAGGGTTTCTAATTGACCATTAGGGTTCTCTAATTATCTGTGTATGTTCTAACACAGTCATTACGATCTCTAACTTCAACCGATTAGGGTTGTAATAATTAGGGTTTATCCTAATTATTGACATACAACAGTAATTAGGGTTTTCTTCTAATTATCGATATCTTATACACAATAATCTTCATATACACAGTCACTATTCAGTCATATCTCATAACTGAGTTTAATAATTAGGGTTTCACAGCACGGTAATATGCTATGACCTAATTAATAGTCATTGCACAATATTATATGTCCGCACATACACAGTACATATTTATGGTACTGTAAAATCATTATATCAATAATATTATATTATTATTCTCATCACTTGATCAAAATTCCAATCCAGGGTTTGGATCTCAAATCTGACTTATTCTTCGTACACAGCATCAATAATCAAGTTAAAATAATTAACTTTAATATTCTGAACAATTCATATAATAAAATATTTATTATATAAATCTAATTATCACTTCATATATTATTTCCAATCATGTTTTCATGGAAAATAATTAATAAAAATATTTCGGCTTACAGAAATTAATTACCATAACAATATAGTTTTGTGGTAATTAAGTATTCCAAAATTATTTCAAATTTTCAAGTAATAAATATATTCGTATTTATCGTTCACTTATTTTCATCATTAAATAAATAAATAAAAAAATTTATACGCAAAATTTCTTATTTATTTTATATAGGAAATCTCGGGTTATTACATTCACCCTCCCTTATAAGGATTCCGTCCCCGGAATCACCGCTTTAAAAACTCATATGCAGAAGGGTACATAGCATATAATCATTGTGCATAGACCTCGATCATACTTGATCGAACTGATCTTTAACTATTCTTCATAATACTCTGATTAGGAAGAAATTTGATTTCCAAAAGAACTCAAAATAAAATCATCTACTATATATATATGTAGGAAAACATATAAGATATATAAGTGATTCACATAGCACCTGGAGTTCTGTTTCCAGCTGCCACCGTATCCTGGACCGTCATGTTGTAGACTCTCGGAGTTGCTTTCATTGGGGTACTGGTTGAGTTTGGTCCTGAAATTGCTAACGTCCCACTGCTTCTCCCTGTGGTTACGTTTCCTGCCTCCATTCCCCTCTTTGGACAGTTCCTCACCTGATGCTCAGTCGATCCGCATATGAAGCATCCACTGATCTTCCTTGAGTTGGGGCAGTTGGGAGAGATATGACCCTCTTGCTCGCACTTATAGCACACGAACTTACCCTTTAGACACTCGCCAGAGTGATTCTTTCCGCAGTTCTTGCACTGCACTACCTGCTTCTTTGTACCTTCCTGTTTCACTTGAACATTCCCTGAAAAATTCCTTATTCTCTTCTCACCCCGATTCCCACTACTACTTTCTATCTTCACTGCTCCTCCTGACTTGCTCTTGTTCTTTTTCTCCTTGTTGTAGAGGCTCATGGCCTCACTTCCCTGTTCAGCTATGATAGCCTTTTCCATGAGTACTGCAAAAGTATTTATTTGCAGTACTACCACCTTATTGTAGAGCCAAGGTTTTAAGCCCAGCTCAAACCTCCTTGCCTTTCTAGCTTCTGTACTCACTTGATGTGGAGTAAACCTAGCCAATTCATTAAACTTTGCGGCATACTCCGCAACAGTCATGTTCTCCTGTTTTAACTCCAGGAATTTTACCTCCATTCTAGACTGCATACTAACAGAGAGATAGTTTTCGAAAAATAAATCCTTAAACCTATCCCAAGTAATTTCTTCTTCTCCTGCCCGAGTCTTATTTGCCTCCCACCAAAAGTTAGCTTCCCCTTTCAACATATAAGTGGCAAAAGCGGTCTTTTGCCCCTCATCTACTCTAGCAATTATGAACGCCTTTTCTATTTCTTTCACCCATGTCTGGGCTTCTGTAGGGTCAGTTGATCCTCTGAACTCTGGTGGTCCTACGACTTTGAAGTCTTTGAAACTTGACAAGTGATTGCCTGGCTGGTTCCCTGCAGCTGGTACTCCCTGCTGCATAGCCTGAGCTACCATGTTTGCAAAGTTTTGCATCAGCTCTGGCTGTCGTTCTCCAGCATTAGTAGATTCTTCTACCATTTGGTTTCGAGTTTGACGGATTGGCGGCATTATCTGGTTAAATAAAACCATAAATTATACTCTTACATTTTAAACCTTATTGCATAAGATTAATGTATTAAATTCGTTTAATTTCTCAAACTTAGATTCATATTCAATTATCGAATATTTACATAGCACATACTATTTTTAATCAACAGCTATCCCTTTGTGACTACGAAAGTCGGGATTTAAAATCTTGACCAACATAAAAGTTGAAAATAGTTCATTACTTATCAAACATATTACATAAATACAACATAACCCATACCACTTATTTACCAAGCCTTTCTTCTTGGACATTCATTCGCTCGATGTCCTTCCATACCACAATTAAAGCATTCACCTTTCTTATAGTCGGGGCAACGAGGAGAGGTATGTCCCTCACGGCCGCAAATATAACATATCTTCTTCCCTTTCTTCTTATCAGGTTTTCCTAAGTCAGGATCTTCTACCTTTCTTTTTCCCTTACCTCTTGGAGCTGCACACGATGTGTTGCTTGAGGCTCGCATCTGGTCAATTTGGATTTTGAGCTTATCATGCTCTTCCATTGTTTCCAGTAATGCTTGACGCAGTTGAATATTAAGCAACGTCTCTATCTCCCACAACCTTTCCAGCGTAGAAACCTTGTTCTCCATATCCTGCACCTCCGTTGATGCTTGAGCAGCTTCAACTTTAGTGTCTGAATCACTATCTGTCAAATCCACCATTTCTGGGTCTGATGCTACGTTTTCCACGATAGCCACCTCGTCCGATTTGGGTTCCTGATGAGCTTCTATTTCAGCTGTTGGCCTCGATATTAGCTCAGGGGTATGGATCTGATCCTTCTTATTCCACATATCTTTCTCACCAGACATCTACATACATAAGTTACCCTGATTAGCATATAGTATATATACACAGCAATCAAGAGTTCTATATACGTTGTCTCTTATTTTGTTTGACGATGAATTTATTCAATCCATCTCTATAAACACATCAACGCCTATCTTTCTCTGCCGAAAGGCATCTCCATCCACTCTGCATCGAATCACATAAAGGCGATGTCTAAAGCCTGCTCCAAGGTATATATCCTTGTGTCTTTGGCTTCTACTTCAACCTTCAACTGTCCTATTTGTATCTCCCTCTGTTCCAACCTCCCTCGTAATTCGGCTAACTCCATCTATGCTTGGTGAGCAGCGTCCTTGTACTGCTGTTCCGAAATCTGGAGAGTACGATTCTGTGCCTCCGCTTGCTCAGCTCTAACCTTTAAGTCATCATTCCTAACTATCAAATCTCTTATCATCTCGTTGTCTATGTACTCCTCGCTAGAGTCCATCGTCTCTTGGGTCAAGGAATTACTATCTTGACTTTCGTCATCCATCCTATGACCACAATAAACGAGACAACATTAGTACCGAAATAAAATATGTTCATCGATAAAATGAAGGAATATTTTATTTAGTACCACTTGATGAATCTTCTCGACTCATCATCTATCTAACATATCCTATAATTCTTCACCAGAGTACTTCGTCTCACGGTTCACTGATTATCTATCTTAACTTTCGTTCTCCATTCTACTAAGGTTATAACCTAGGTTTCGCATTCCTAACGTTTATAACCTACAACTTTGATACCAACCTGTAGAGACCCCAAATCCAGGTACTTGAAACCCGAACTCGGTTCTCCACGATACCATTTCTTTAAGCTGAATAATACTAAATAATAATACATTCGAACTCAAATTACATACATCAAAGTTTACTTCCCCAGGTACGTGACCTTCAAATACATTCCTTACAATACTTGAATAGATATCAATACAACTATAACCATTAACTCATAATATAAACTCATTCGAACAGCTTTCCTTTCTCCTTGTTCGTGCCTGAGCCTTCAGGTTGCTCATACATAACTGAAAACATTTAATTTAAGCAAGGATGAGCATTTGAGTGCCCAGCAAGTAATAGCAATTATATATATAAGCTGAAAGAATATAAGTATTCTCTTTACATAACACTTCTACAACGAATCGAAAGTTGTGAAGTAATCTGTACTGATAAAAAATTCACATAACAACTCTCTTCCAAATTATTTAAATTTAGCTCTGGCTCTACCCATGAATAGGGTTTAAGAAACATACTATGAACATTGTTTTTCATTTTCAAAAAGGTTTAGCAGAAATTCATCCGCAAACCGTTCTAGCTTACGGGTACGGAGGGTGATCAGCCCCGTTGTACCCTGTATTGATCAATACTACATAACTTGAACGAAATTCATCGCTCACTCTGTCCGCCTTGGGCGCAAAAATTTTCCCATATAGGGATGTTCATACATGCCTGGTTCCAAACCCGAAGGTTTTTAATATTGCTCAACAATAATATGTAATTCAACATATATGTATACGAGTAATTTAAAAAAGTGTATCAACATGTGAATAAATGCCATGATTTTCCAAGTGGGGACACTTGTATAACCATTTAGAAATCAATGAACAGAATATATATCTGAGCTAACATGTTGATAATCAAAGCGTACATAATCTGTACAGGAATAAAAAAGAATTCTGAAACTCTCTTTACTCATGTCCATTGCATAAAGGAAATGCAAAGATAAGATACTTGCCTGATTTGCTGATTACAAATCTCAACTTAGGTTTTATCTCTTTATCACAACCTATCAATAATCAGATCATTCGTTCGATTAGAACAATATATCATAACACATAGTACTGTCTATTACAGTCAGCACATAGTCTAATCACGTCATCACATAATCACAGTGATCATACTTTTAATTTATATTCTATACTTGAAATATTTTTATACAATTTTCAAATATCTCATCCATATTCTTACAGTAGTCTTTTCTTTCTTTTATAAGGTCTGACATTTGTCGGCGTACCGACAACATTATCGGGTAAATACTGAGTCTAAGACTCTTATTCTGTATCTCAACATATGTGAGTACCAGTCATTTTATTTTTAATCATTTTCGAAATTTCCAGAAATTGAAAAATTTAAAATAATTCAAATCTGTCTCTAAAAGGATCTATAGTGACATAACTGTCATTATAGTTGTTCTTCATCAAATCATGAACTTCATAACCGGTTCTCAAGTCAGCTAGTTTGACCGGATATAACTTTTAAACATCGGAATCATAATTAAATGATTTAAATCTCAAATAATTCCATTATCATTAATAATTAATTAATATTAAACTATTAATGAAACCATTGTCAAAATATAAAAGTTATTTATAATAACTCAAACTATTTTTAAAACATTTATATTACCCTTAAATAATTTTTAAAATAATTAAAATCATTTTTAAATAATTACCATTAATATTTAAATATTAATGTACTATTTATCCAAATATTAAAAGTCATTGATTATAACTTAAAATATTTTTAAATCCTTAATATCCTCTTTAAATGATTTTTAAATAAATAAAACCATTTTTAAACTATTTATTTAATAATAATTATTAAATAAACTAAATATCATTAATATTATCTTAATATCATTAATATTAAATTATTAATGAAATTATCCTTTAAATATTAAAAGTTATATTTTATAACATAAAATATCTTATTTTCATTTAAAATGATTTTTATAATACTAAAATCATTTTTAAACTAAATTATTTAATATAATCATTAAATAACTTTAATATCATTAATATTAATTAATTAATAAAATTCATCATAAAATATTAAAAGTCATGGAAAATAACTTAAAATATTTTCTTATACCATAATATAATTTTTCATGATTTTTCATGAATTAAAACTATTTTTAAATCATTTATTTAATATTATAATTAAATAAATAAATACCTTTTATATTCTAAAAATATTAAATATTTATGAAATATACTGAAAATAATTAAAAACTATTTTTCAGACTTTAAAATAATTTTTCATAATTTATTAAGTATTTTTAATAATTAAAATCTAATTTTTCTAATTTTTAAATCATTTTCAGAATTTTCAGAAATTAAAAATAATTAAAACCGTCGCTGTAGATCTTTTGCGACAGATTCTGTGGTCTTAGGTGTTCTTGAGGCAATTTCCAGTAGGGTAGTTTGACCATGCTTATAGATCGGATCGAGATGTTTCTGTGAAATCTAAAACATAAATCTTGTAGTACTCATGTAAGACTACAATTATCAACAAACATCATGGCTAAAGAATATCAGACCTGGGAGTTATTAGCCATCAAAGTAGCTGTCAGAGCTGTTCTTCATGAAGAACAGTTCGTGATGCCTACTTTGGACCTCTATATCTTGATGATCGTGTAACGTTTATGTGATCTATCAATTCCAGTGTGTATAAAATATGTAGGACTACAACCTCAAACCTTAATATCATCATAAAAACAATAAATCAAGCATCTAAAGTATGGTCAAACCTTATCAGAAAAATCAACACTTAGAAAATTCTGGGCTGCCCAGAATTTTTCGGTCAATGCCGGTCAACCCACCTTGACCTTAAATAACTCTTAATCCATAATATATATGGACCCGATTCGTTTTGGAGATTAAATCCCACATAACATACTACACATATCAACTTTCAAAACAAAAAAAACATTAAAGATAACTGAGATATATGACCTGACATTTGCCAAAAAATATTTTCTAGACACTTAGAATATTTTCTGGGTTTGAAGAACAGCCGGTCAATTCCGGTCAACCCATTTTGACCGCTTATAAATCCCGATCTACAATATCTATGAACTTGATTACTTTTGGAGGTTAAAGAACACATAACAACATACACATAACAACTTTTAAAAAATACAAATCATGATTGAGCAAAGAGTTATAAGCCCTGACATTTGATGAAAAATCACAGAATTCAGTTTTTCCAACTTGTTTAAATCTTCAAATTCGTGCACTTTGATGTTATGGGTCTGTGTTTTTACAACCCAGAACATTAATAGACTCCCTATTACACTACTTTAAACAATCAATTTCACCAATTAACATAGAATCAAAGGATTTCTAGAATTTAGGATTTCCTACCTTTTCAATATTCGATTTCTATTTTTTTTGGCTTTGATGCTTCTGATTTGTTGTTTGTGATTGCTGGGATTTAATTATGGGTGTATGGGCAAGACAAATTCGTTGGTAAGAGGTTGGGAGAGTATAGGATGAGACTTTGGAAAATTTTAGTGTGTAATGAGGACTTTCTCTCTTAAATAATGCAATGAATTGCTACCATGTGTTTGTAATAGTTGAGAAATGTGTTGCATAAATGTTAAATCAGTAGGGTAAGGTGGTTGGCTGGTCACTTGTAAGATTCTACCAACAATGCAACTAATAATGGACAATAATTCACTAATAATACACTAAAAGGGTATTTTGGTAATTTCACATATAATTTCATGGGCATTTTTGTACAAGGCAATTAAATGTAATATTTAATCACTAGATGGTAATTCTTATCATTTACCAATTAATTCTATCCTTTGGTAAATTAAAACACTTGTACATTAACATTATAATTAAACCCAATAATTTTAAATTAGGGTTTTGATTTAAAATTTAGGGTTCTATAATTAGGGTTTCTTAACGCCATCAATTAGGGTTTCTAATTGACCATTAGGGTTCTCTAATTATCTGTGTATGTTCTAACACAGTCATTACGATCTCTAACTTCAACCGATTAGGGTTGTAATAATTAGGGTTTGTCCTAATTATTGACATACAACAGTAATTAGGGTTTTCTTCTAATTACCGACATCTTATACACAGTAACCTTCATATACACAGTCACTACTCAGTCATATCTCATAACTGAGTTTAATAATTAGGGTTTCACAGCACGGTAATATGCTATGACCTAATTAACAGTCATTGCACAATATTATATGTCCGCACATACACAGTACATATTTATGGTACTGTAAAATCATTATATCAATAATATTATATTATTATTCTCATCTCTTGATCACAATCCCAATCCAGGGTTTGGATCTCAAATCTGACTTATTCTTCGTACACAACATCAATAATCAAGTTAAAATAATTAACTTTAATATTCTGAACAATTCATATAATAAAATATTTATTATATAAATCTAATTATCACTTCATATATTATTTCCAATCATGTTTTCATGGAAAATAATTAATAAAAATATTTCGGCTTACAGAAATTAATTACCATAACAATATAGTTTTGTGGTAATTAAGTATTCCAAAATTATTTCAAATTTTCAAGTAATAAATATATTCGTATTTATCGTTCACTTATTCTCATCATTAAATAAATAAATAAATAAATTTATACGCAAAATTTCTTATTTATTTTATATAGGAAATCTCGGGTTATTACATTGTTCATGCAATGCAATGGAATGGACATGATAAAGATTAGTAGACACTTGAAATATGACAAGGTATTTTTTATGATGCAAAATGTAGTGAATGTGATGATGAATGTTAAAATGTTTTCGCAAATCATGGTTTGCAAATTGCACTTCGCCTTTTGCTTTTGGCCAATCGCACTTCGCAACTCGCACATCGCATTTAGCATATCGCATATCGCAAATCGCAATGTAATGAATATTATGATGCATGTTTAAAATATTTTTGCAAATCGCTTTACCTTTACTGGGGATTGTTGATGCCTATGTTGGTGTTGACTACAACGGTTTGGCTTTTTATCGGTGTCGCTAAGGCCTGTTTGATGAAGAGAAATGGAGATGTTGCCGATGCATACGCTGGTAGTTTACAACGGTGCCTACCCTGATAGTAGTTTTGATAACAGATCCTACCCTGCTGGTAGTTGAATACGCTGACATCGCCCAACTGTTTCAGTTCCCACTCGAATGGTGGTATACAAAGCTTTCATCGCTGAACTGTCTTGATGTTGCGATGAATTGATGCCAATGGTTTTGAATACCGGATCTCCCTATACCTTCGCTGAAGTAATATTTACAGGTTTTCTTAGCTAGACTTTGCCTGATGTTACGCTGGATAGAGATGTACGTTGATGTAGCGCCTCACCCTTTTTGAGGTGATTTATAATTTCCTTTCGCTGTTGAATGCTTGTGGCCCATTTCCTTGAACATTTGATTTGCAATCCGGCTGAACTGATGACGTGAATGCCGTTGATATCCCTGGAGGGTGCAACTTGTTCTTTCGCTGTCGAACTTTTGAACTTTAGTATAGAGGCCTCAATTTATGAGAATTTGACGCAAATTAACACGTTTAACAGTGTAAATTTCATTCACCAAACCTTTTGTCGTCGGCTTTGAGTTAAGAACTTTTTCAGAATTTTCTCCTTCTTTCGTAGGGGCACGCTTATGTCGCCTTGATTTCTTTCAGGAGTTTTCTTTCTTTTGATGAGAGTCCTGATCCTTCCTTAAAATCCTTCGCTTTCCTGGAATAGGAAAAATGCCCCACCACTTTCGCATGTTGTTGCCGGGGATTCATACGAGAAAGCCTCTTTGTTGACCAAATTGCGAGTGAACAATATCTGAATCGCCAGTGAGATAATATGAGGGAAGCTCCAATGAAGATGGACCATGATGATTGTGTTGACTGGTGCATTTTCCTCCTTAGGATGGTTGATAAATGCCCCAGTGTTGAGTTGTCGCTATTTTTGAGATTTTCCCAATCTTGTTGTAAGGGTCCCAATATCAAGTTATCGCTAATTTTGAAATTGCCCCAGCCTTACTTGTTGTCTGGGATAGTAACTTTTCCAGATGAGCTGATAAGATGTCAAAATCGCAAGAGGCTTTTGCTTCTGTACCAGATGATGAACAGGTCGTTGATTTAGGCTTTGATGCCTTCAATCATTATTCTTGACTTGTTTGCACAATCGGCCTGGACGATTTTCTTCTGATTTAATGAAGACTTGTGATTAAGGGTGTCAGATCTTTGAAGGTCCTCGCTGTTGGTTGTCTTGGCGTATCGCTGTTTCTTCCTTTCTGGGATTTGTGCCAAATTTGATGGAATGACATTGAAGTGTTGTTGGGTCTTCTCCACATGGGTCACTGACTTGGAGGGTTGTTTGGGTTTGGATATTTCTTTTGAGGGACAGACCGCACCAATGATGGTTGCCTATTTACTCCTGTATGTGAGGGAGATCAGGTCTGCGTAGTTCCTGCTTGATAAGATAAATGGTTTGACAAGTGTTTGTTTGAGAAGTGTTTATTTGAGAAGTGTTTGTTTGAGAAGTGTTTGTTTGGGTTTTTGTTTGGTTTGATCGCACCATAAATGGCTGCCTACGTACTCCCATTGATGAGGGGAGATCAGGTCTTTCGTAGTTCAGGCCTGATGAGCTGAAACCTGAATGACTTGATTTTTGATTTTTTTTATTTCTTTTTCTTTTTCTTTTTCTCTTTTTTTTTCTTTTTTCTTTATTTTTTTTTGTTTGTTTTTTTTTGTTTTTTTCTTTTTTTTATACATGCATGGAAAATAAAAAGCATACTGCGAAGGAAGTGATACCGCCCCAACATCTTCTGAAACTCGCAGCTTTATCCCCTGGATCTACATCTTTTTGGCTAGTTGAGGTTTGATAGTCCAGTTGTCAGTGGTTGTGTTGCCTTCAAGGCTCGCGACAGAGGTTACTTCTTGGTTTTGAATGTCTTCACTTATGGCCATAACTTGATCGCTTCCTGGTTCAGTACATTCCTCAGGGATGCTTGAGTTAGACCCATCGCAAAAAGGTATGAAATCTTAATTTTTTGATGGGTTGATTTCCCCGACAACCTGACCACCTTTTCCTTCATCTATTCCTTCACGCTTTTCCTGGGCTTGAGAGGATTCGACCATGAAATCTTCCTCGAACTGTTATCGCATTTCTTGCAAGAAATTTTCCTTTTTTGTTTTTTTCCTCCTTGGAAAGGATCATTATTTCCTCTGCATCATCCAAGGTTTTAAGATCTGGAATGTGGTTGTCATCTTTGGACCATAGGATGTCAGATGTTTGCGGAAGAATCTCCTTTGTCATTTCCTGCATTAGGGTCATTCCATCTTTGGTTCTGACTGAATTATCGCTCATAGCCTTCACCTTATTTGAACTACCTGTCTCGAGTGGACATCTTAAGCTTTTTATTGCCTTTTCGTCTTTTTTGGTCATGGGAATTTCTATCTCCAGCTCTCTATTTTCAATGAGATCCTGGATTTTATGTCACAAAGCCCAACATTCCTCAGTCCCATGTCCAAGTGAGTTAGAATGGTAGAGACATATCTTGGTGGAATCATAGCTCTTTATCTTGAGATTTACAGGAGGCAGCAACTCAGTAATCCTTCCTTCGCTTATCAGAAAGTTTAGCACTTCTTCATTGGATTTGCTTAGAGGGATGAATTTTTGGACTCTTGTGGAGGTTTTTTGATCTTTCTTCTTTGAGAGTTTTCATTCCCCCAAGCGATTTTTCCGTTGACGAGGTCTGCTAACAATTTTATCATCCCCCTTTTCTTGGCCTTCTGATAGTTAAGTGAAGAAATGCCTCGTATCCTGATTTTGGTGCACTATCAGCTTAGCTAGCAGATTTACTTGGTTCTGGATCGTCTGTAATTTTTGCATTATTATGATACCTTCCTCCGAGTTTTCCCACTTTAGGACATTTATTTTGTGCCTTTGGGGGTAGTCCTCTATCCTTCGTATGCACTTACGAATTGGATACATTTCAGCGCTTCCTGACCCGATCATGTTTACTTCCCCCGTATCATGTTGCAACGGAAGTATGATGTTGATATACTGTTGATCAGGTTGTTGGACCACGATACTCCCACTTTCGATCAGATTTTGAATTTTATGCTTTAAAGACCAACAATCTTATGTATTGTGTCTTGGAGATCCTAAGTGGTAAACACATCTTTGGATTGGATTGTATCTTTTGCTCCCTAGTTCCAGAGGTGGAGCCAATTCAGTAATTTGCTAATGGTCCATCAATATCGCCAAAACATTTTCAAGAGAATCGCCTAGTGGAGTGAACACCCGATTTTCTGTTCTCTCAAATTTTCTTTTCCTGTCCTGGAATTGGTTTAATGCAGCCTGTTGTTGAAATGGCAGATTGTCTCACTTTTTCCAAATGGGGGGGACTATAGGTTGGTCTATTAGATTGCCCCTGTACAACAAGGGATACATCTCCACTGCCTTTATCGGGTACCCCTTTGGGATCGCTCGCATACTTGCCAATCTGTATATTCTTGGCGACTGCTTCCAAGGCAGTGAAGTCTATAATCTTGCATGCCTTCAGACCCATCTCTGCCATTTCGTCGTGTTTGATCATTTTTGAGAATGGCTTTCCTATGCCTACTAGGATCCTCTCATAGTAAGGCGCCTCTTGAATGTCAATAAACGTCATTACCATCTCAGTTTTCGTCATTGATGGAATGACTTGCGCTGCGAGATGTCTCCACCTTTGGGCATATTCTCGGAAAGATTTAGTACTTTGCTTTTTGACTTTAGTCATTTGGTATCGATCAGGTGCCATTTGTGACTGAAAACTATACTGATTTAGAAAGGCGTGGGCCAATTCTTCCCAGTTGTGAATTTTGGCATTGTCAAGTCGGGCATACCAGACTTTAGCCTCTCCAGTGAGAATATTTTGAAAAAGATGCATTCTGAGGCTTTCATCTTCAGTATAAGATCCCAGTTCGCTAATATACACTTTCAGGTGTGTATAGGGCTCGCCTTCCCCATTGTACTTTTCAAACTCTGGGACTTTGAATTTGGCAGAATAGCGAGCCCCTGGGAATATGCAAAGATCTGAATAGGTGACACTCCCATATTTTTTCAGTTCCTTTGATTGACCGAATGGTCTCCTCCATTTGTTGGACTTTCTTTCTTATATCCCAAGTTTCTTGATCATCCCTGAGATTTGTGATTTCTTTATTGGAATGAGGTTTAGGTATTTGGGTTTCCATCTTTTTGCCAATACCCTGACTGCCCCTGGTGTGGATGACTCTAGTTGAGTAGGCATTGTTTGGCCCTTGATTCCTCCATGTGCTGAGGATTCTAGCTAGATGGGTATTTGGGTACCCTGAGTGTATTGTTGTAGTTCTTTGAGCATAACAATCAACTCTGTCATTTGATAGCTTAATCTTTCGAACTCTTCGCGAGAAACAGGATTAGACTGGTTAGATGAAGACATGATTGGTTGTAGGCTCGTGGCCTTTTTGGATGTTGGGGGGGTAACAGGCCCAATTGCTTCCCTACAAAAGACTTACATAGTTTAGTCTTAGGGATAATGTAAATGTTATCATAACATGTCCATTTTAGGAATATTTTCCTATAAAACCGGGTGTTAATTGATAACATGCATGCACATATAATCTTCATATTTTCCATTACATAAAGATGAACATGGAATAAAATTACAAGTAAATGCTTTAACAAGTAATTGAAAATTGAAAGCATGAAGAGACTTTCCTCCGTGTTTGGTTTATCAGAGGTTGACCTATCTTAGGGTTAATCTCGCGGCTTTTTGGCATGAAGGTTCCCAAATCATCGCAATCTACTTGATGGGAAGTTAATCCGATCTTTCAACTGGAGCGAATCTGGGTGGTGCCTTTCCTGAGCCCCATTGGAATTATTCTTCCTACGAGTCTAGTAATCAAACACCGACAGGATAGCCTCCTGGTGGAGAAACCACACAACATACATTCACATACAACGTGTCTCACCGTTTATGCAAAATGATGACATGTGCGAAGAACTAATATCACAGATAGATATTTAGCAGTGCAGTAAGTAAGAAGCATTAGTACACATTCATCATAAATGTAAATGCAACATTCACACACAAGCATATAACAGTTTTGAAAAACTTGTAATAGCGGCTTAAGCCCTCTTATTGGAGTCCCCAGCAGAGTCGCCACCTGTCGACATCGGGATTTTTTAGTGTCCCTTTTCGTTACTTGTTCTTTGGTGTTCTCATATTAATGTGAGATTTGTTTGAAAAAACAAGTGAAAAAGGTCCGACATGTATAATGTCGACGATTTGACTTTAAGAGTCGCCAGTTGGTGTATTTAACTGGTTGTACCAACGCAACCGAAGTTTTGTAAAAAGAGATTTTTCAAACCCTGTGCTCAATAGTAATTGAGGCCTTTGATACTTCTATTTTATTATTAAATGTTCGGCTTGATTGCTTTTATTTTCAAAATGCGAAGCATTTTCGAGAAAATAATATACAGCAGCGCCAAACTCCTCATGGGCATGACAGCCATCCAAGGAAATTCAGACACTGTAAATAATGTACAAGCTGCTTACAGCTGAAAAATGTCCATCATGGGAACCGAATCTAGATTCAGTAAACTGAATCTGTGATCACATGATTCCTAGGCTCACATGATACTGCAGTTTGTACGGAAAGCAATAAGCAGTTATATATATAAAAGTTGTAATATATATATATATACAGACATGATCAACCACCACGAAGCAACTCCATGGGGGATCAAAAATGTAAATATATAAAAGCGGTATATATATATATATATATATATATATATATATATATATATATATATATATATATATATATATATATATATATATATATATATATGGACGCGATCAACCACCACGAAGTAAACTCCAGGTGGGACGAAATGTAAATATAGCTGTAAAAACGATCGACTGCCACGAAGTAAACTCCAGGCACGACGAAATATAAATAAAGCTGTAAAAGCGATCAACTGCCACGAAGTAAACTCCAAACATGACGAAATGTAAATAAAGCTGTAAAAGGCCACGAAGTAAACTCCAGGCGAGACAGAAATATAAGAATATATATATGTACAATTATATATATATATATATATATATATATATATATATATATATATATATATATATATAAAAGCAAGTAAACGCTCCAGACATAAGTCTAGGCTCAATCGAGGCATAACTCGATAATGTTAGTCCACATATAAAATATATACATATATATATATAAGTATATATATAGACAAAAATGAAAATCACAGACCGAAGTCCGGGCAAACACACACAACACGACTCTCAATGTGTATAACAGTGTGTGCTAATATGAAAAAAAAGCTTTATAGAATGTAAGAAGGCTTACAGTGGGCTGCCAATGTAGACTTCTATGACTCTTTATGGATAAACACTTAGCTCTCGCCGGATAAAAGTATTGCTATATGTGAGCTAACAGATGTTTAAACTGAGGAAACACTCAATATGGGTGTGTACAAAGTAAATTAGACAGGACTTCCTCGCTTTTTCTCTTTCTTCTCTCCCTCAAATGGCTGACCCCAAGGTCTATATTTATAGACTGATGGCCGCAGGTGTACCTGCGGAAGCCGCAGTTACACCTGTGGCTGGTCGAGGTGTCCTCGGGCTTCGCGGGTCCCGTCGTCTCAAAGTACGTGCACTCGTGTACTGTAATGTCCGTTCAAACTTGCAGAACTTCAATTCGAGCATCCGAACGAGATATATAAGACCTTCTTCGGACTGCTTTTGTCGAGAGTTATACAATGACATGGGATTTGCCCTTTTTGATTCTAGGAAGATGGGTCCATGACCAAAATAACATTTTCGAGTCTCCGTTAGGCAATTCGACAAGCTATTTTGCGTAGGTCGCGCTCCGAAGTTAAGATATGGTTCTTGTGGGACTTCTTTTGAAGATATTTGAGTTGAAATGAGTGTATTTGACTTGAAGTGAAGTTGAGTCAGCAAAATGACCATTTTGCCCCTCCCGGGGTTATCTCCGATTTTTTCACAGTTGTAGCGGGTTTTTCTCAGGGTTATGACATGTTGTTGAATTTTAATGTACTCAGGGATATCTCTGAGGTTGGAATTGATGTTGTGGTCCTCCAGGATTACCTCTAGAGTGTGAAAAAGACGCTTTTGTCCTCTTTCATAGTTAGTAATAGGAAAACAAAAAATTTCGAGTGTATACAGTAACCAAATTTTCTGTTTTGTTATTTTAATTGGTTTTGGAACTAAAATCACACCAAATGAAACCGCACCGTACCAATCACAAACAGTTTCATGTGTGATTTTGAATTTGTCAAACCGCACCTAAGCGGTTTCGTGTTCTGTTTGAGTTTCAAACCGCACCTCTACTTAAACCTATTTTAGTTTTTATCTTTAAATTTATTACATATTTTAATTTAGAGTTAGGACATGATAATAGAAGTTTGATGATCAAGGGGAAAATAAGGTCAATTTCACATGATGTATTATGAAAGTGTTAAATTATGATTGCGATGTATATTAATATATGAAATTGAATAAAATTATGAAATTAGACCACAATATTAAATACATCCTAAAATATTATCAAGTATAATAATTATTAACGTGCAATAAAAATGTCGACATATTTCATTTCACGGTGCTCCACTTTCATGAATGAAAGTTTTATTTACTACTTACGTGACAAATTACCTGTGAAAATATGCATTCTCAAAATAAATTTTCCTTTTTTTTGTAAAAGCAAAGTAACCAAATAAGATTCTTTTGTAATACAAAGGGCATCTTTTTTTTATTTTCTACTTCTTATATTTATAATGGGGGAAGGACTATGCGGTTTACAATAGTCTATCACCAAAAGAGTCTTATTTGTAGATCTTGGCGTCGTGCAGGAGCAGATCTAATTTGGGGGCAATTGTGACGCGCCTAAAATAAGTCCACACAATTCATTCTAAATTGTTAAATACATGGTACAAAAAATAACTACAAACTTTATTATTATAATTGTCATGCAAAATACGACAACGCATATGCTGTAAGTTATAATACAAATATTATCTTATAGACAATATCCAAACTCAAATAAAGTCTAATTATAATTATTGATGCACTATTTTACAATATAGTGAGGACTGCTATAAAAACTGCCTTAAACCATCACTCCACACCCCGACTAGTCCCGACTATATTCTCGTCTCCTGGAAAGAAAAATGGAACAAAAAAGAAAATGATGAGCTCAACTAGCCCAGTAAAGAATATTATGACTAAGGTAATGCAAAATAAATTATCATTAGTACTCAATAGGGAAAATCTGATAGAATACAATAGAAAATAAGTTTTAAATCAACAACTACAGCGAAAATAACAATCCATTAGAAGAGTCAAGTATAACATGATGTCTATTATCTTCCATGATTTAAAAGTCCATCATTAATATTTTATCCCTGTAACATCAATCAATAATAATTTACAATCAACGAATTATCAATGCACTACGGGTCAAAGATAATCGTTTGTATCACCAGTGGTCATGATCATGCCAAACACCTGTCCATCTTTGCACTACGGGCCAAAGATATCATCAACAGTTCATCTTTGCACTACGGACCAAAGATATTCATCAATCAACAACTCATCTTTGCACTACGGGCGAAAGATAACTTTCAATTTAAGTCTGAGAATTATGATAATAAATCAAGTGAGACCATAACATAGATTCAATTTCAAGAATAAGGGTCACAACAGATAACTTGGACAAAGAAATTTTTTTTTTGTGAATAGTACTCGTGAATAGCCGTATGTATGAATAGTACCGTATGAATAGTGCCCATGAATAGTACCCAGACATGAAAAGTTTAAAATTTAATAAGTAAGTTCAAACCAATATTCCAGTGAAATGATATTAGATGAAACACAATTTCTAATCATTTCAGAAATTATAGAAGTAATACTTACCATAGTAAGTTTAAATTTAGGAATACTAAATGAAATAATATCGCTTACGTAATATGGAGTATGATTGAAAATGATATCCCTTACGAATATGAAAGGAAATAATATCCTTTACGAGTATTGAAAGAAAATAGCCTCCTTTACAAAAAAATAATAATTTCATTTACCTTAGTAAAAACTGGATTTGACTGAAATATCGAATATTATTTTGAGAAAATCTTGCACTGCTATCAACACTCAAAAATATCATTCTACTCACAAGAAATATGCTCAATATTATAGAGAGAGAATTTTCTAATTCTGGTGTGAGTTTCATTGTTCAACTAAGCAACCTATTTATAGGGAAGTAGTAGCACACCACTTCTGACAAAATTCACATATGCACATTATTTTGAAAAAGGTGCAGCACACTCCTTTTGGAAAAAAAAAAACACCAACTTGTTCACCATCATTTATCACATGTTTTTGAAAATAAAAGAATTCAAATTCAATTTGAAAACTAATTCAGATTCAATTTAATCATCTTCACTCCATTTAATT